>JAIUCT010000011.1:7335092-7464352 GCA_021307375.1 Tetraneura akinire | reverse complement strand
ACTTTTTGTCGCGGAGTCTTTTCGAAAGCTTTCTTATTACATATTCTTGTAGTACTTCAAAAAATATTTAATATTAAATTTTATTTCTCTATGTTTATGAAGTATAATACACATGATATTTTTAATATATGAGTAAGAATAATAAGATATTTATTAATAAAAGAAACAATAGTATTAATAGAATTGGAAAAATAATGCAATGTTACATGTATACTTGCATGTTACTTTTTGAAATATCTGAGTTCTTAATGTGAGAATTATATTTTATTTTACGGAATCTTGTTAAAATAATTTATTATATTCTCGTTGCTTTAAATAACGATCAATAATTGTCATATTATTAAATTTTTTATAGTAAAACGAACGGAGCCCTTGAGGTACAATTACGGTACGTCAAGGGCTCCGGGGAGCACAGTTTGGGAACCACTGTATTAGATATTAAGTTAAAAACTTATGGATAAATATACTCTCACATTATACCTAACCTATAATATTTTTTTTTAGTTACCAAAATTATTTGATGGCATTAGTGTGTATATTAATGGTGGAATTTCTGGATGGAAACAGTTTTCTCTGGAGCAATTGAAAACGCTAGTTATTGTGTCTGGAGGAAAATTATTATCACGTATGCCTGATGCAGAAGCTTGCCCTATTGATTTAAAACCATATCATTGTTTCAACAATGAAAATATGATTAATGTTTCCACTGTAATATTATATATTAATGATTCTCCTCGATTGATAAAGTATAACATGAAACATATAAAAACTTTTCATATTTCATGGTTTATAGATTCATTACAAAAATATACCATCATTTAAATGATTATTATACTTGTTTTGTTCTAGTATTGATATTTATTATTAATTTAATTTTAAAGATATACCACAGATTATATGAAACCAGATTGTGCACTCGGGCCAAGAACAATACAATCGTGAATAAGATGCTCTGATTGGGTGCCCTCTAAGTGGGTACTTACTATAAAATAAAATATTCAGAATTATATTACTTAAAAAAAAAAAAAAAATAGGAAGTATTAACGGTAATTAAATAAAAGAGAATTTTGGTTTCAATATGTGGTAACACCAATTTGAGGGCACGATAGTATAAACTATCGAAACGATCTTTTTTTGAATAAACGTCGAGTGCACAATCTGGTTTCATATAATCTGTGGATATACTACTTAATTATGATAATACAATTGTATGTTTGTATATGTTAATACGTTAATAACATAATAAAAAAAAAACTTATTGATAAGTATTTCATGAAATTTTTATATTTAGTAATGCAAAATTATTATAATATTATTTTTATTAATAACTATAATTATAAAATGTAATCTCATTAAAATATTAAAATTGACTTTTGCTAAATTAACAAACTTTATTTAGGTATTATTTAAATCCACATTAAAAATAATTTTATTGATTTTTATTATTAATTTATAATTATTATTAATAAATGTTTTTAGTCCTATTTTAAGGACTAAATTATTTTACTATGATAGTATAGTTTATGTTTTTTATTAACCTGAATTATCAATTTACATCCCATCTCTTTTAAATGATGAAAACCTTCGCATTAGGAAAAACTATTCTGAGCAAAGTGAGTCAGATAATGTAATTGATTAAAATTTTGACTTTTTATTAAGTATTTAAAACGAAAAATTTTATCATATATAGGTACACATATAATACATAAATGAACACCCTATAAAATTTTCAAGTTCTAAGTTCAATATAAATTCTCAAAAAATACCTTGTCACCTAAATGAACATATCTGGCAGAACTTCACTCAGAATACTTTTTTCGAATGCGATGGTTTATCATTGCTTTCAAATTCTAATTAATATTTGACGACAACTTGGGCAATTTTGAAGTTATAGAAACTTGAAACTTTTATAGGGTGTTCATTTATGTACTATATTGTGTACCTTATATGGTTCCTATATGTGTGATAAAATTTTGCGTTTTTAATATTTAATCAAAAATGTCAAAATTTTAATCATTTCGAATGCAATGGTTTATCATTGCATTCAAATTCTAATTGAAATTAAATACTATGATTCATAGGCGTCCGGAAGGGGTGAGCAAGACGGAACATTTTCCCCCACCCCTGGACTTTAAAATTTCAAATATAATTTTGAAAAATTTGAATTTTATTATTGATTAATAATGATTATAATATAAATATTTTATCGATGGTTTTGTCTAGTACCTATAGGTTTATAATTTAATACCAATGAAGAAAAAAGAACTAGGTATATATTCTTTATGAATTAATGCAGGTATTCATAATCTTCAAAATATTTATTATATAAGCAGTGACGGCGCTACATATTTTGGGGCCCTGGGCAATTTTTTTGGAGGGACCTCGATAATTATACCTCAAAGTTAGAAATACGTATTCATTTTTATTTATTTTTTTATAACAGTACCTAAATATGAGTTACTTTCGATTGGGTAGGAAAAAAGTTGTAAATATAAATTTGGTCAAAATATGACAAAAATAAATTATTATAATAAATAATACAAAATAGACTAGGTTTTTAGAAAAAGCTGTTTACAAAAAATTGGGTGTACTACGATCTATGACACTCTTAGATCTTAGTGCAATAGTGCAGTACGAATAATAAAATGTGTAGTACGAAATTTTAAACTGTGTAGTTGATTATTATCTTAATTTTTTAAATTTCTGCATTATAAATATACACGATTCGTGCTCTATAGTAACGTAAAAACGGCATTTATCACAATTTCGACGAATTCGATTACAATATTTCACGATGACTCGGTTAATTTTCAACTTAGAAACGTGAAATTTTGGAACGGTTACTTTAATTTTTCTATAAAATATAGTTTTTTGAATATTTCATAAAATTCTCGTTTTTATGTATGTATATAATGTTTGATAAATTTGGCAATTTTTAGGTCTGAAAATATTACTGAAGTTTACTTACATATTACTTAACAATCTTAACTTGATATCAAAATATTTAAAATATCTCAATTTTTTTTATAGGTGTTTAAAATTGAAATTTCAGTAAAATCAATATTAAAGTATTTATATGGATTTTTCTTATTTTTATGAATGAAGACACTTTTTCGACCAGAAATTTATTTACGATATTTACGAATAGTATAGGCTTTCAGTAGAAAATTGGATGTTGTTAGTACATGATAAAGGTCATTTTTCGAATTTTTCAAAATTGACCGTATGCGGTAGAAAAAACGACGAAAAACGCCATTTTTCACGAAAACTGAAATTTGACGAATTCGATTTCAATATTTGACGATCTGGGGCAATTTCGAAGTTAGAGACTTAAATATTTTAAAAGGTGTTCATTTATGTACTATACAGGGTGATCAGAATTTCATGTTACAGCAATTTTCTCTGTAAATATTCGAAATAGAGAAAATTTTATAATAAAAAGAACTATTTAGTTTTATATGATATAAAATTATTTGTATGTTAAAAAATTGTAAATACCCATAATTGTAATTATGGGGGGGTTTCAGGGATCAACTTTTGAAAATCAAATGGTAACCCTTATTTTTATACATTCATTATATATTATTATTGAAAAAAATTTTGGTGGTAAATTTTTTTTTAAATATTTAATACTCTTAATATGAGAGTGATTTGAAGTTTTTTATAATATTGTAATTTTATATAATTCAATATAGCGTGGAATATTTTGCTGATGGACTCTCATGCAAGAACATAGGCAATAAAAATGCAAGCGCGCACATTACAGTTGGTGCCGCGCCGTGATGTCTGTAAGATTGAACCATATTTTAATACTCGTATAATATAACCTATGCAATTTAAAAACTTCAAATCACTATCATAATATTAAGAGTATGAATGATTAAAAAAAAATTTTACCACCAAAATTTTTTTCAAAAATAATATTATATAATGAATGTAAAAAAAATAAGGGTTACCATTTGATTTTCAAAAGTTGATCCCTGAATACCCCCCATTAAGGGCATCTAAAATTTTTAACATACATATAAATACATAATTTTAGATTATGTAAAACTAAATAGTTTTTTTATTATAAAATTTTCTCTATTACGAATATTTACAGAGAAAATTGCTGTAACATGAAATTCTGATCACCCTGTATGTGTGATAAAATTTTGTGTTTTAAATATTTCATGAAAAATGTCAAAATTTTAATAAATTCCTACATTATCCGACTGAACTTCGCTCAGAATCGTTTTTCGAATGTAAAAAGTAAAAGTGTCTTCAAAAAAAAAAAAAAAAAAGATGAGCTGATACTCCTGCCGCATAGGATACAGGTGTGCGAATCATAGTGTTTTAATTTTAATTAAAATTTGAATGCAATGATACACAGTTGCATTCGAAAAACGATTCTGAGTGAAGTTCAGTTAGATTATAAATTTCGTTTGAACTAAAAATATCAACTTAAAACAGCTATAAAAAAAAAATTGAGAATAGGGATTTTTCTAATATTTTAGTATGATGTTAAGTAATACCTATGTAAGTATACTTCAGTAAAATTTTCAGACCCTAATACCAAAAATTGACAATTTTATCAAACATTATATAAGTAAAAACGAGAATTTTACGAAATATTCAAAGTCCGATATTTTGTAGAAAAATGAACGTAACAAATCCAAAATTTTACCATATATATATAGTAGCGATGTGAATACCCAAAAAAATTTTCAAGTCTCTATCTTAAAAATTGCCTGAGTTATCGTGAAATATAGAAATTGAATTCGTCAAAATTTCATTTTTCGTGAAAAATGCCGTTTTTTCGTCATTTTTTCGAAGTTTTTTCTACCGCTTATAGTCAATTTTGAAAAATTCGAAAAATGACCTAAATAAAGTACCATCTACATCCACTTTTACATCTGAAACTCGCTATTCGTGAAAATCGAAGCGTTATTTCGGGTAGTAAAAGTGTTTTCAGAATATTTATTTATATGTATGGATTCTAAAATTTTCGTTTTACTAAAAATATCAACTTAAAACAGCTATAAAAAAAAATTGTGACAATGGATTTTTCTAATATTTTAGTATGATGTTAAGTAATATGTAAGTATACTTGAGTAAAATTTTCAGACCAAAATACCCAAAATTGACAATTTTATCAAACATTATATACGTAAAAACGTGAATTTTACGAAATATTCAAAGTCCTATATTTTGTAGAAAAATTAACATAACGGTTCCAAAATTTTACCACATATATATAATAGCTATGTGAACACCCAAAAAAATTTTCAGGTCGCTATCTTAAAAATTGCCTGAGTTATCGTGAAATATAGAAATTGAATTTGTCAAAATTTCATTTTTCGTGAAAAATGCCGCTTTTTCGTCATTTTTTCGAAGTTTTTTCTACCGCTTAGGGTCAATTTTGAGAAATTCAAAAAATGACCTAAATAAAGTACCAACTAGATCCACTTTGCTACCGGAAACATACCCTATTCGTGATAATCGGAGCATTATTTTGGGTAGTAAAAATGTCTCTAGAATAAAAAAACAAAAAAAAATCGCACATCATTGTAAAACCTTATATTGTAAATCTTATATTTAAATAAAAATTCATTATAAGTATAACCAATACTATTATTTAAGAGTCTAAATATAAAACTGTTAAATTAAATTTTTTCTTCTAAAATCTAAAACATTTAAAAAATGTAAATACTGTAGAATTTTATGCTAATCCAAATGAATGAATATTACACTGAAGTGATATAAATTTCACCAAATTATATTGTACACAATGTAATAATTGCAAGTGTCGTAGACTAGTTGATAGCCAGATTATGGAAATATAAGAAAGATTAAGTACCTAATTTTAAAGTAATATTATGAATATTATAGTATTTATAGTTTATACATTAATTGCCACTCTAGGCCCGGGCCCTGTAATAGTAATATAATAAAATAAATACTAACCATACTGTATTTTTTGGGGTTGATTCATCATTTATTAATTCATCATCAATAGTTTGAGGAGGTAAACATGTATTTTAATTTTCGAGAACATCGATATTATTCGTAGAAATACTGGTAGACTATAAACATTTGTATTTATGAACAGTGAAAAAAAGTGGTCCTGTATTATAATAATCAAGATTTGAATGCAAATGACGAATCATCGCATTCGAAAAAACAATTCTGATCTAAGTTAACTCAGATAAACTTAGTGCTGCATTTTGAGGGGGGCAACGAATTCAATTGTACCAGGTGCAAAAATTATGGGGGGCGTCACGGAGCCTCCCAATAATATAGGCAATAGATAGGTATAGTAATAAATATTGAATTATTCTAATATCTAATAATTTATAAGCTTACAACCAAATATTGTAATACTTACTTTTTAGTTTTTTTGAACTGAATTATTTTTTTTTAAAAAATATTATTTTTTTATTTTTTATTTTCTATGTATGTAAGCATTTTTTTGACCAGAAATACTGTTCTAATCTTTACGTTCAGCATATGTTTTTTGTAACAAAAATTTAGAACGGTTAAGTTAATTTTTTGAGAAAATATATAGGTAACATTGGATATTTCATATAATTCTCGTTTTTATCTCTCTAATAAGTAATAATTGATAAAATTTGCAATTTAGAGTTTTTAGGTCTGAAATTTTATCATCCTCACATATTCTTTGGCATGTTACCAAAATGTTAAAAAAATTTCAAGTGTCTATTCTTTTTTACATATGATAAAAGTTGAAATTTTAGTATTATATTATTATATTATCTGACTGAACTCTGCTCAGAATCGTTTTTTGATATTACCTTAAATATTAAAAAAAAAATTTAACGATTTTTATCGATATTTAAAAAATAATATAGTGTCATATAGTGATATAGTACAAAGGGGGGCGACAAATTTAGTTTATACTGTACATAAAAATTCTAAGTGCAGCTCTGGATATATTTTAATAAATATTATTAATTAATATTTTGATAATTTTTTTCATAAATTATATTACCTCTATGAACAATTAATTTTGATTAAAATTAGATGAATGATTATTATTTTGTATTAATTACCCGATTTGAATTGTTTATGGACGTATCAATTTTTTTTACACTAAAATTATTTAAACGATTTCTTTTTTTCGGAGCTTTACTTAAGTACCGAGAACTTTTATTACCATATCGCCAATTGTTTTTTTTCCGTCTTCCATAATTTATTAATTATATAATTTATAATTGAATAAAAAATACAAAAGTTATAACAAACACTGCACAATAAATTAATATAATAATTAATAAGAGCAAGGGTAAGGGTTAGGTTAGGTTAGGTTAGGTAGGTAATATTCACTACGGAGAGCCGCCTTAAATAAATACTTTTAAAATATGTGCCTATAAAATTTTAAACCCCCCCCTCGGTAAAATTTCTAGGCAAGCCCCTAATAAATAGTATAGAATTTGGAAAGTATTAAATTAATTTATATTAATATATAACCTATACGGTTTAATTATTATTTTACTATTTTAAATATTAAAATGATAATTTTATTTCTGAAAAACATAAAAATTAAATAATAATAAATATAATGTTAAAAATTTATCTTATAAACTGTTCAAATTATTGCACTCAATTATGATTTAAACATAATTCATCACGCATATTTATGTTATACTGTATTAATATCTAACTACAGAATATATATAGAATGGTAAATTGATAAATAATATAAAAACGACACTTAAGAATAATAATTGTATTATCAATACACAGACAAAGATACAATGAAATATTTTGTTGTTATAACCTAACTTTAAAATTAAAAATAATCATATATAGTATATACCTATATATATATATTATATTACAGATTACAGTGATTCTCAATCCAAGGATACTTAGTGCCGTGTTAAGGTAAAATGCCACCGAGGGCAATAATATTTTGGCGCTCCCTCGCCGATATAATTTTACCACATATATATATAGTACCTATAAATCTAATAAAATTTTTAAGTCTCTAACTTAAAAATTGCCCAAATTATGAAATATTGAAATGAAATCGAATTCGTTGAAATTTCAGTTTTTGTGAAAAATGCTGTTTTTCGTCGTTTATCCAACGTTTCTTCTATCGAATAAGGTCAATTTTAAGAAATTCAAAAAATGACCTAAATAAAGTACCAACTACATCCAATTTTCTACTGGAAACCTATGTTGTTCGTAAATATCGGAGCATTATTTCTGATCGAAAAAGTGTCTTCATACATAAAAATAAGAAAAATCCGTATAAATACCTACTTTAAATATTGATTTTACTGAAATTTCAATTTTAAAGATTTATATGAAAAAATTAATTCTCGGGATTTTTTTAATATTTTGATATTCTGTTAAATAATATGTGAGTATACTTCAGTAAAATTTTCAGACCTTAAAAAGTTAAAACCCAAAACTGCCATGTTTTATCAAACATTTACATAAAAACGAGAATAAATTTTAAGAAATATTCAAAGTCCTAAATTTTGTAGAAAAATAAACGTAACGGTTCCAAAATTTTACTACATATATATAGTACCTATATAATCGCCCAATAAAATTTTCAAGTCTCTAACTTCAAAATTGCCCGAGTTATCGTGAAATATTGAAATCGAATTCGTTGAAATTCAGTTTTCGTGAAAAATGCTAGGTAATCCATAATTCACAATATTAATAAATAATTGTAGGTAAATTAAACACACTATAACCATATTTTGTTTTATAATAATAATTCCAAAGATTATAATAAGTATTGAGTTGTTGGAAATAAATAAAAATTAAATACCATGGCTGTCGTGAATTAAGTCTAAAATTTTGCCGCCGGTTAATCAAGTTTAAAATATTGCCCCTCTTGCCCCCCGTTAAACACGGCTCTAACTACATAATATTATTTTAAGATTTAATTATATTTACTTTTTAAAATGTAAAATTGAATAATCGAACGAATTTATATGATTTTTCTAGTAGGTAACAATAAATAAATTTAAAATGCACCTAGGTATATCATTTTTATAAAAAAATAATTTAAATTTTATAGTTCAGAAACAACTGAAAATGTATACTAAAAATAGTATTTGATTAATTAATGAGCGTATAATAGGTATTTGTAAATTCACTTTTTTTAAAGTTTATGAAATGTGCCAAATAGTTTTTTTCCGAGCCATTATAATACAGCAATACAGGTATAATATTATAAAATGAAACAAATTTATAGATTGGTTTGCAAAATGATATAGGTACCTACTTATATAATTATATTAAATATAAACACGTAAATCCTAAATTGTTATTACTAGGACTAACCTATATAATAAGAGGTATCATACATAATATTTATAACAATGATAAAAAAATAAAAAAATCGTAATTAAATAGAATGTCCATTGTTTATCGGATTGTATTTGGAATTTATGGGAGTATTTGTACGAAAAGTTAAATAATTTCGTATTAAGAGTCGTGTTAGTATCTGGACAGCACACACACACACACACACACACACACACAATATTATATGATTTTTTTATAATATATTCGAGTTCTTTCCCCACCAGTCACCACTGGGCCGCAGCGAAAAATTCGGTGCGTATAAATAGAACGGAGACTGTTTCCGTCGCGCAGCGGCCCGTCTCTCATAGTGTCGGACCACGCCGCGGGTCACCGATTTATTATAATATGATGATATATAATTATACGTATTAATAAAATATTATAATATTATTGTCGGTAAGTGCTTAATAACTCTTATATACGAGCACATAGGTTTTGAAAAAAACAAAATTTTTATTTTTATTCCGCATTACGAATATTCATTCGAGTACGAGGAGACTTGTTTTTCAAAAATTTTCGGACGAATCGTCTCGTTTTTCGGTGCTAGGCGTTTTTTTTTTATACGGGTTTCGATGTAATATTATAATAAGAGCTGAGGAAAAGAGAGAGAGAGAGAGACAGCGAGAAAGCGAGAGAAACGAACCGCGTCGTCCGGCCGCAGAAGCGCGTGAGACGTATTCGAAAAATATTTATAACTACACATCTACCTCCGAGTTCTGCGTGTGTGCAGACGTATATTATATTTATATATTATACTTGCCATACGCTCGCAGTGGTCGTCCACGATCGAATATATATGTATGTAATATGTATATAAATATATATAAAAACGAAACGTTTGCAGCGAAGTTTCGTTTATAATAATAGAAATTAATTTCGATGCGTGCGATTCGTCGCTCGTCGTTGTCTCCGTCTAAAACTCGCGAGGATTCTGAATAATAATTCTTTTTTATTTTCTGTCGCGGGGACTGACTACTCGTATTATACCTGAGAGCGTGAAACGTCCAAACACCACGACCTGTACGGGAAAAAAAAAAATAATATACACTTCGCTTAACGCAATGCGCCTACCGCAGTGATGTCGAATTTCCAACATCGCGTTCGTCCGAAACGTTTTTTTTTTTTATTACTATTATTATTATTATTACGTACATTATATCGTTGAAAAAACAATAACCTCGTAAAATAGTATAGAATAAAAAAAAAAAAAAAAAAAAAAATATTATTACACGATACAGTGCGTATTAGGAGTTTTTTCGGCTCGTCACGATGGCCGACAGCGAAGCGAGTTCGGAACAAGACGACGTATCGTTTCTTCGGACAGTACGTATTATTATATTATGTATACATTATATTAACATATTATATAATAATGCAATACGTAAAAACGTTTAATAAAATTAGTGATTTTTTTGGGTTTTAAGGTTTGAAAATTTTAATTTATACTATCGTATTTCGTAGGTATATATTACTAGTCACAATTTTCTTTATAGCCGTTTAAATTTTTTAATTTTACAATGGTACATGTGTGAATTTTGTGTTTTTTAAAAATACAATTTTTTTGAAGCATAGTAAACGTAGTCCAAAGTCCAATCTCCAATTATATCAATATGTTATTGAATATATTATTATGTTACAGGTATATGTTTTCCGCATAGAATATTGGAACTAGTTATTGTTTTTTTTTTTTGGGGGGGTGGGGTCAATTTACGAATTTTACAAAATTTAACTTATGCGAAATAAATAACTATCAAAAAATCAAGAAAACCATTTCATTTAATTTCATTTACAATTTACAAATAAAGTATTTAAATAATAGAGACTTGAACGTTTTATTGCGTACTCACATAGGTATAGATATTTTGTAACGTATACGTACGTTACATAATTTTAGATCCGTTACTTTTTTATAATTTAAACTTCAGTATGCATTTTAATAAATATATCAACATTTTAATTATTAATAAGTTATAATTAGTATCTATATCTGTCATCTGATTGAACTTCGTTTAAAATAATTTTTAAAAATTCGATGATTTATCAATTTAATGACAATATTTGTTATTTTACCCAGGGCCGTCGAGAGTTTTTTTGGGGCCTAGGACATTCAAGAATATGGGGCCTTTAAGCTAAATTGCCCTAGAATGCTTAGCTTGGGGGTGATTAGCATTCCCAGTTATTAAATTACCTTCTCAAATTTTAGTTTTTATTTAAATTAAAATAATTTTAAATTTTTATTTTATTACAATAAATGTAATTTAATTTGCGTTTTAGTACCTCTAAGCTCCAAATGCTCCAATAAGATTTTGAAATAATTACTAATATAATAATATAACAAAATACACTCAGAGACACACAAACCTATTATTAATGTTTAAGAATAGTCTATAATTATCATATTTAATAAATAGTGTTACTTCAACGAAATAAATGAAAAACAACAAATTATAAATTTTACCTGTATAAAATATAATTAAAGTTGTATCTTACTACCCGGCACCCGCTTCTAATATTGTCTATTATTGGTTTTCCGTTTTTTTAGCCATAACGGTGGTAATATATTTATACAATATTATTGACAATGAATAAAGATATTAGTATTTATAATTATAACTTTTACATTCCACATTGTACATTCGTGTATATCGAAAATACAATCATAATAATCTATTAATGTAATGAATAATGTTTATCTTATAAATAATATTATAATAATAATTGTGTATTAATAATATTAATTTACTCGATTAAAATACATTAGTTTAACATAATATATAAAAAATAATTTGACTAGTTTTGACGTTTGGGGCCCCCTGAAGTCGGGGGCCTGGGGAAAAATGGTCCCTCTGCCCCCCCCCCCTCACGACGGCCCTGATTTTACCATCATATCACATTATCACTACTCTAATAGCAATATTTATATGAGTAATACTACTAATTTCTAAACGAACTTTAGATTATTATTTTTTAAATGTTTATAATAAATACGAGTATGAGTTTTGTTCCAATGTAAAATTCTCAACTATTGATGTCAAAATATGCACTGTCAATCATTAATTTTATTTTATACCTGTATGTTATGGATTTTATATAATATATATTATATATTAATGGAGTTATATTTCTTAATAAAAAAATAATTAATAATAATTAGGTAGATTTTTTCAATCAAATAAATTTTTGTTATGCATACCTACTTAATAACGTTATGTGAATACTTTATAGTCGTAATACGGTAATAAAAAATAATTGTGGAAAAAATCCCGAAATATGAGAAACATTCACTCTGGAAAAAAACAAAAATAATATTTTATCATTATTATAATTGATTCAGTACCTACCTAATGAGAGAATGTCATATTTATACATTTATTAGTTATTAATTTATTATATACATTCCTCTACTTATTATTTATTTTTTTACAAGATTATATTGAAAGTATGTTAACATCTTTATTCTTTACAACAAAATTAATTAAATAACAATAAGTAGTATAGATATTACATAATATTGATATACGAGTATTATATCATAATTACTTATATTATAATATAATAATATGAAGTTTTTTTGAGAGAGAGTATACCTATACCTACTAAACTGTCAACATTTTGTCTGTACTATAAAATAACTATGACATACTCACGACAAATAGGTATACGATATAAAGAACGAAATTCACAATCGGATTCCTTAAAAGTATACGTACCTACGGTATCACAGAATTTTTTAAAAAAATCTTGAAATAGTATACGGCTTATGTGTGGTATATCAGTAAAAGTTTCTATTGGAAATACTATACTCATATTGTATATAATATATATACAGTATTTAATCAGTAAGTATTTATTATAGTATGTTGTAGTTGTTGAGATAGAGTAGGAGGGTCGTGATTTTAAAGACATACAGTGGCAAAGTCCTCGTTTAAACTTAACAAGATAAATATATCAATAATTCATCAATTTTGTATGTATAAAATAATGTTTGGGATTTGGGTTATTTTTTTTATAGAGTAATGATTTTTTTCCCGTAATGTTGTTACTCATTTGGATTTTTATTCCCTGTGTTTTTACCAGTTGCTAATAAAAAAAAAAAAAAAAATGTATTTTTATTATATTTTATGAATAGGTAAGACTAATAGACAATCATATACTTTACTGACAGTGTACGATACAATGTTTTGATACAGCACTATATTTATCATGGTTAGGTTATAGGTTTATACTAAGATTTAGCGCTTAAAGAAACCTAAAGAATAAGATAAAACATAATATAGATGGATGTTGTGTAGGTATTCAACTGGTTTGTAAATTTTGTTTCTATTATTTTTACGTAAATATACGTAAATTTACGTATGCAATACTTAATTAGTTGTTATTATTTATCTTATATCAGGTGTTGATACTTACCACGATATAATATTTACATAATTGGTCATATTATGTTGAATAAAATGAAGAGTGCAATTATCAATTTTTTTTTTTAATATCTATTTATATATTTTAATATCATACAATTATGCACATTGTTAGATGTTCTGCACACGATGTTACATATTATTATACTCGTAATATGTCAAATATTATAATTTAAACTTTAAACATTAAATATATTTAGGTAATCGTAATGTTAATTTTATTGTCGATATATATGATAGTCGTATTTTGTATGACTGTTTGATAAAAAATTACATGATTTATTTCTTTTCAATATTATTTATTTGCATTTTTCAAATGTTTTTATTAATACATATTAACATAAATAATTATATTATATAGGAAGACATGGTATGTTTATCGTGTACTGCAACCGGTGAGAGAGTATGTCTAGCAGCAGAAGGATTTGGTAATCGTCACTGTTATTTAGAAAATATTGCAGATAAGGTATTCAATCAACAACAATAATAATTATTAAACAAATAATTGTAACTATTTTCAAAATTACAGAATATTCCGCCTGATTTATCCCAGTGTGTGTTTGTTATTGAACAAGCATTGTCCGTGAGAGCGTTACAAGAATTAGTTACAGCTGCAAATTCTCAAGAGGTAATATTATATTAACTGTATTGTTATTTGTTGTTACAAGACATTTTTAAATATATATATGTGTGTGTATATAGGGAAAAGGCGGTACAGGATCTGGGCATAGAACATTGCTTTATGGAAATGCTATATTATTGCGTCATCAAAATAGTGATATGGTTAGATTATAAATAAATGATTGATTACTAATTATTATTAAACTAAACTCGTATTAATCCATGAAATTAATTTCTTTTCAAATTTGTATAGTATTTAGCTTGTTTGTCAACAAGTTCGTCAAATGATAAATTATCTTTTGACGTTGGTTTACAAGAACATTCGAAAGGCGAAACGTGTTGGTGGACCATACATCCAGCATCCAAACAAAGATCAGAAGGAGAAAAAGTTCGAGTTGGTGACGATTTAATTTTAGTATCAGTGGCAACTGAACGATATTTGGTATGTTGTAAAGTTTTATTTTAAATATATAATTAATTTATTCATAAGTAAAATTATTTTAGCACACTGCTAAAGAAAATGAATTATCAGTTGTAAATGCATCATTTCACGTAACGCATTGGTCAGTTCAACCATATGGTACTGGTATTAGTAGAATGAAGTATGTTGGATATGTTTTTGGTGGTGACGTACTAAGATTTTTTCATGGTGGTGATGAGTGTTTAACAATACCGTCGACGTGGAGCAATGTTTCTGGACAAAAGTTCGTAAATACTATAGTAAATAAGTTATTGATTGATGATAAAAAAAAAAAAAAAAAAATGAAAAATTGTCCAAATGATATTTTAATTTAATATTTAGAAAATGTAAATGATAGGTTTATAGTAATCTTAAAAATTTTAAAAAAATTCAATAAATGACTCATTAATAATTATTATTAAAATATTAAAAATACAATAGAAATACAAATAATTATATTAGTAATTTGTATTTATTATATAGTTTAAAATAAATATTATTGTCTAAAATTGAATTAAACTATTCTAAATTTCCTTAACATAATAACATGGGTGAACTTAACATATGTAATAAAAATTACAAAGTTATAAAAACCAGGTTGATAGTTCTAGAAAGGAATAAAATAATTTCAATCAAAATAAATTAACATAAATTATAGAGGTAGGTAATATATCTATTTATTTAGTATAATATAATAATATATAATATATTATTTATAAAATATATATTTTGGTTTCAATTTATATTATTTATTAGATTATGTAAGTATGTAACATAGAGTACAAGAATTTAGTATTCTATTTATTTTATATTAAAACAATATGATTTATAATTTTTATTTAAATATAATGTAATTATTTATGAAATTGAACATTATATTTTTTAAATTGCATAAAATATTTCGATATTGTATAGATATATTTTAATTTCGTCGTATTGTGAAATAGTGTTATAGTAACAGATTATCTAATTCATGAAATAATTTTTTTAAATATTTAATTATATTTAATATGTACATTGAACATTGTATAATATAAATAAATTTATATTTTAGATTCTGAGCGAAGCGAAGAATGTATTGGTTTTACAATGATGTGTGATTTTTTATTTTGTAAACATTTTTACTACCCGAAATAATGCTCCGATTTCCACGAATAGCATATGTTTCCCGTTGAAAAGTGGATGTAGTTGGTACTTTACTCGAGTTATTTTTCGAATTTCTCAATATTGACCCTAAGCGGTAGAAAAAACTTCGAAAAAATGACGAAAAAACGGCATTTTTCACGAAAAATGAAATTTTGACGAATTCAATTTCTATATTTCACGATAATTCAGGAAATTTTTAAGATAGAGACTTGAAATTTTTTTTGGGTGTTCACATCGCTACTATATATATATGGCAAAATTTTGGATTCGTTACGTTAATTTTTCTACAAAATATAGGACTTTGAATATTTCGTAAAATTCTCGTTTTTACGTATACCTATAATGTTTAATAAAATTGTCAATTTTTGGTATTAAGATCAATTTTACTGAAGTATACTTACATATTACTTAACATCATACTAAAATATTAAAAAAATCCCTAGTCTCAATTTTTATTTATAGCTGTTTGAAATTGATAATTAAACAAAAAGTTGAAAATTATAATCTGACTGAACTTCGCTTAGAATTGTTTTTTCTAATGCAATGGTTTATCATTGCATTCAAATTCGAATTAAAATTTAACGCTATGATTCGCACACCTGTATACTATGCGGCAGGAGTATCAGTTCTTTTTTTTTCTTTTTTTATCTCTCGTTAATTCACCACACGACGAGAGAAACTTTCAGCGCCAAATATATTTATAATAATAATACTATATATTGGTTAAACTCGTATTACCTACACCGGCGTGCGGGAAAGACACGCGCGAAACAAACCGCGCCCGTCGAAAATCCGACGTACAAAAACGCTTTGTTTAACTTTGTGGTGAAACAACTTTTTTTTAAATTTGAACTGAAAATTTTTTTAAACTTAAAATGCTTGTTAAAGAATTTTATAAACGATTTTTAATTGAGGAATCAAGTGTTAAATACTTGTAAGATTATGGTCTGTTACCTTGTGCGAAACAATGTCACAAATGTGGTAGTGATGTAAAACTGTACCAAAGAAATGAACAAAGAAAAGTTAAAGTAATAGTAGTAGAGTTAGTAATATTTATCAATATTTTTAAGTATACCACACATGCCTATCCGTGCTGGTCTCCGATATACTAAAATTTAGTATAATATAAGATTTAATCACTTCCATTCTGGTAGACCGCATTTTTTGTGGTAGACCGCATATTGGGAGACAGCCTTCATTAAATAAGAAAAAAAATTAGTTATTAATATTTTTACGAGATTATTAAATAAAAAAAACATAAAAGAAATAAAAGCAATATTATAGATGAATGCCCAATAATTTAAATTTTAAAAATATGACATTTAAAAATCTTAATTTTCTACGAGATTATTATTACAATGAGTAATAATTAGATGTAAGAATTTAAGACATTCTGAGAAGCAATTGTAAGAGAAAAGTACAGATGTACTGCAAAATTGCCTATAAATATAACACCGTTTTTCATTTGTATAATTATTTTATAATACTGCGTGTCAATTTTTAAATAATTCATAAAATCAGAAGTATTTATTTTTAATGCTTAATTAATTAAATATTATTATATTAATTTTTTTTTTTTACCGTTATCAATATAAAATAAGAATCATGTTATGAGCCATAATTGTTTTAAAACCTTATTAAATGTATTAATTCAATAACTTAAATATTTTCTGTAATTTAGTATAGTTATTTATGAAGGCGGTAGCGTTATGAGTCAAGCAAGGTCATTGTGGCGTTTAGAATTAGCTAGAACTAAATGGGCTGGTGGATTTATTAATTGGTATCATCCGATGCGAATTAGACATTTAACCACTGGAAGATATTTAGGAGTTAATGAAAACAATGAATTATATTTAGTCTGCAGGTATATAGCATATGTAATAGTTATAATTTTTAACAATAATTATATTTATATATAAATTAATTGTAATATATTATATTATAGAGAAGAAGCCACCACTGCTTCGTCTACATTTTTTTTACGTCAAGAGAAGGATGATCAAAAAATTATATTAGAAGACAAAGATTTGGAAGTTATAGGAGCACCTATTATTAAGTATGGTGATAGTACAGTGTTAGTACAACATTCTGACACTGGATTATGGTTAACATACAAGGTGTGTAAATATTTTTATCTAATTTATTCAAAGTTTCAAAGTATAATTAAACAAAATAATAAAATATTCATTAACACTTTATTGCATTATATTTGATATAATACATTTAGGAATACATTTTTAACTTTTTAACTACTTTAAATAGTATAAAACATTAAAGCTCGTACAATAAAAAAAAGTAAAAGTAAAATAAAAACGCTGCTTTTACAATATGCTACATTGCCACCCATTTGGTAGCATGTATTGATCATATAAAAATCATGATTGGTAAATTTTGCCCTCTCCCTACAAATGCATGAGCAACACATTCAATGTAGCAATATTTACAAATTAATTTTTATTATTATGTCAATAACCAATAATAATCAAATTTATTAAATAAATAATTAATTTTCCGTGTTGGTGTTATATATTTGAGGCTTAAATTAGTTTGCGACTTGAATGCATTTAATGTAAGTTTATAGGTTTAGTATTAGGTATTTTAAAATGACAAATTAAATTTATTATATAATTAAATTTTATTATCTAATATGTATTAATATTAAAAAAATTATATTTTATTTTTATTAATCATAAATTTATTAGCAAATAAAATAATTTTTAAATATTAATAAAAATTAATTTAAATTATAATAGTTGAAATTATAATTTCTAGTCATACGAAACAAAAAAAAAGGGTGTAGGAAAAGTTGAAGAAAAACAAGCAGTATTACACGAAGAAGGTAAAATGGACGATGGATTAGACTTTAGTAGAAGTCAAGAAGAAGAATCTAGAACTGCTAGAGTGATACGTAAATGCTCATCGTTATTCACACAGTTTATTTCGTTAGTAGATAAAAACAAATTTGAATACTTACTATTTTGGCTATAATTATAAGTTACATAACTAATTTATATTATATCATTATTTATTATTTAACAAATAGAGGGCTTGAGAACTTACAGAGCAATCGGCGATCATCATTATTTTGTTCATTTGTTAATCTAAATGAGATGGTTATGTGTTTAGAAGATTTAATAAATTATTTTGCTCAACCAGAAGAAGATATGGGTAAATATAAACAATTTTGTAATACGTGTTTATTAACATTAATTATTATTATTATTATTTATTGTAATTTTTATATATATATTATAGAACACGAAGAAAAACAATATCGCTTTAGAGCATTAAGGAACAGACAAGACTTATTTCAAGAAGAAGGAATATTAAACTTAATTCTAGAAGCTATTGATAAAGTTAATATAATTACCTCACAAGGATTTATGGTTAGTTTAGCTGGTGATGAGTCTGGACAAAGTTGGGATGTAATTTCTGGTTATTTATACCAATTGCTTGGTTAGTTATATAGTATAGTTTATATTCAAATAGAAAAGCTTATATTATACGCTATTATATTATAAGTAGAGACCGGAATTATATACGCTAAAAAGGATTGAAATATGATGCAAATATGCATGATAAAAATGGCAAAAATGCTTCAATATGCACCATAACTTTTAAAATATACACTATATGCATTACAAAAAAATTAAATTTTTTTAAATCTAAACTACATTTTTTATTGTTAAGTAGGTATATATCTACATAATAAAATAAATACCGATTAAGAAAATCACAATTTTATTTATTAGAAAGTGTTTAAAATATGAACAAAAAAAATATAATATAACAAATTTTAGTAGATTTTAAAATATTAAAATAGTTATTTTGATATTGAAGGAACATAAGATCTTTTTCAATATTTTAAAATTAAAACTAAACACAAGAATAAAAAAAACTAAAAGTATATTACATTATTTCCACTGGGTGTTAAAATTTAGTTTTTTTAAAATTTTAAATAAATTTATAAATTTGATACAAACTCATTAAATAAAATAAGAACACAACCATAAATATGTTAAACAAGAAAAAAATATTTTTCAATTATCAAATTTTTTCCGTGATAATTTCAAAATTAATTTTTTATGAACATAATATGCATTTTTAAATGTATAGAAGACAGAAAAGAGTAAAAACGTATAAAAGTCTATAAAATATGATAATTTTATGCTTTAATAACAAAATATATCTTAATCTTCAAATAAGCATTAATATTCAAAATAAAATTTGGTCTATAAAATCATTTAGATTTGAAACGCCCACATTTCAAACCCTTTATATCGTGCATATACTCAGTATGAATATCCAATTGCATACAATTCTGGTCTCTAATTATAAGCTTAATAAATCTGTTATAGTTTTCATTAAAATTACATAATGTTTTTTTAGCGGCAATTATTAAAGGGAATCATACTAATTGTGCTCAATTTGCTAACACAAACCGATTAAATTGGTTGTTTAGTCGGTTGGGATCTCAAGCTTCGAGTGAAGGAACTGGTATGTTAGATGTACTTCATTGCGTTCTCATTGATTCACCGGAAGCATTGAATATGATGAAAGTGTGTAAAAATATTAAATTTTAAAGCTACTACTTGTATTAAATTATATTATAATTTAGGATGAACATATAAAAGTTATTATATCTCTTTTGGAAAAACACGGTCGTGATCCAAAAGTTCTAGATGTATTGTGTTCATTATGTGTTGGTAATGGCGTAGCTGTGAGAAGTTCTCAAAATAATATATGTGATTTCTTATTACCTGGGAAAAATTTACTTCTTCAAACTCAACTAGTTGATCACGTAGCAAGGTAAAAATATACATGTATACATTTTCCATATTATACGAGTTCATATATATAAATATAAAAATATGCAAGTATAAATATGTATTTTAATATAAAATAATTAATATACCTAAAAATAATTTTAGTGTGCGTCCCAATATTTTTGTTGGCCATATAAATGGTTCTGCTTTTTATCGTAAATGGTATTTTGAAGTTACTATAGACCACATAGAACAAACTACTCATATGAATCCACATATTCGTATTGGATGGGCAAATACTGCAGGGTAATTATAAATTATATAATAGATATAATAGATAAAAAAAGCTAATATATTATATTATAAGTGACTAGGCTCATCCTAGATATGGATATTATACGATATTATGCAATAATATATTATTTTAACATTTTTGAAATAATTGATTGCATTATTAATAAAATATATTGTTAGTCCTGCCTAATATTTAAAATAACTATATTTTATGTAATTTTTAATTTAAAATATCACGATGTGTTGATTCTTAAAAATATATACAAGTATGACTTAAAAATTTATACCATATTTGTTTTTGAATAAATAATAATAAATAGTTTTCTAATTTCATTTTCAGTTATGTCCCATATCCAGGTGGTGGTGAAAAATGGGGTGGTAATGGTGTTGGGGATGATTTATATTCTTTTGGGTTTGACGGATCATATTTATGGACCGGTAATATATTTTATTTTTCAATTATAATTAGAAATTTAAATATATATATATATATATAATATATATTTGTAAATATAGGTGGTCGTATGTCAGAAGTGATTTCTGATACAGAAAAGCCCTACATTAAAAAGAGTGATGTGATTGGTTGTGCATTAGATTTAACAATTCCAATTATTACTTTTACACTAAATGGCCAATTAGTTCATGGAGCTTTTAGAGATTTTAATCTAGATGGAATGTTCTTTCCGGTGATCAGTTGTTCTTCAAAAGTCAGGTAAAAATTATATTCAATATTAGTTAACAAATATATATATTAATCCTAACATAACTATTTTAATCCATCTTCTTGGTAACAATATATTATCATAAAAACATTTATTACTCATTAATAAAAAAAAATAACTAATATAATATTTATCGAATTAAATTTTTATATAAATATAAAATAAAATAGCAAGAAATACAATCTTATTTGAAGACGAAATACTTGCAATTCTCAATGTTGGACGACCTTGTGATTTGTTTTTTATATTATAATATTTCAAATTCACTATGCATATTATAATATCTATTAATATACTTTTGTAAAATAGAAATGCTACTTTTTTCAGTGTAGGTAGGTACATCGTAATGAGCATTTAAATATTTCTGGATTAAATTATTTTAGATATTTGGAAGGTTAAAATTTAGTAAATATTTTATTTTAGTGGTAAAATAAAAATAAATGTGATTCGTTAATAAAAAAGTTAATTAGCAAATATATATATATTTAAAAATATATTTATATTATTGTTTTAAAATAGGTACTGTATACCTAATATATAATTATATATATAATTTAAATTGCTATTTTTTCAATAGTTGTCGTTTTTTATTGGGAGGAGATCATGGTCGTTTAAAATTTACTCCACCAGATGAATTTTCTCCTTTATATGAAAGTTTATTACCACAACAAATCTTAACGATCGATCCATGTTTTTATTTTGGAAACTTAAATAAATGCGTACTTATTGGTCCATGGTTTGTTGAAGATGATACAGCATTTGTTCCCAATCCCGTTGATACATCAATGGTATTAAAAAAATAAAAATAAAATTTATATAAAACATAACCTAAAACAGTATTTATATTTTTAGATAACTTTGTTGAATTATATAGAAAATATTAAAGATAAATTAGCAGAAAATATTCATGAAATGTGGGCAATGAATAAAATAGAAGCTGGTTGGCAATATGGAGATAATAGGAATGATACAAGGAAATATCATCCCTGTTTAATACAATTTGATAAGTTGCCTCCTGCTGAGAAGCGTTATGATACTCAATTAGCTGTTCAAACACTAAAGTAAAATTATATATTATATATATATATATATTGTTATTTTTCTTCATCTAAATTATATTTTATTATTTTATTTATATATTTAACATTTTTAACATTCCATAGAACAATCATTGCATTAGGATATCATATTTCTATAGATAACCCTCCCTCTCGCATTAAAACAGTACGATTACCTAATGAACCATTTATGCAATCTAATGGTTACAAGCCAGCACCTTTAGATTTATCTGCTATAATATTGTCAAGTAAAATGGAAGAACTGATTGATCAGCTAGCCGAAAATACACATAACTTATGGGCAAAAGAAAGAATACAGCAAGGATGGACTTATGGATTAAACGAAGTATATATAATATATACGAGTATATTTTTTTAATATTTAAGAAAAAATAATTAAATAATATGATTCATAGATTTAAAATTACATAATTTATAAAATAACGTTCCTAAAAATACAAATAATAATCATTCAGTCTAAATATTAAATATATTTTTAAATTTAAGTAATAACATTATTTTTCTTTCATATATTGGTAGGTATATAATATAATCTATTGTGCTTATTTATAAATTTTTGATATATTGTTTTTAGTCTAGCTCTGGCTAGTGAACGATCTAATTATATTATTTTGTATAGAATAGTAAATATTAATATTAATTTGTAGGATTTACAAATGTTACGCAGTCCTCATTTAGTACCATACAATAAAGTAGATGATGCTATTAAAAAGGCTAATAGGTAAACTTTGGATATATTATTTAAATAATAATAAGATTGTTATAATACAAATTATAATATCTTTTAGGGATACAGCAAGTGAGACAGTTCGTACGTTATTGGTGTATGGTTATAACTTAGATCCACCAGCTGGAGAAACTAATGAAGGTAACTAATGTATTTTTATTTATTTAAATCTATATAATTTATAAGTTTACATTTTTTTTTAAATGTATATATTATGTGCAGCAACATCTTTAATAGATGAAAACACTAATAGATATTTAACATTCAGAACATATCGTGCTGAAAAAACATATGCCGTTTCTAGTGGAAAATGGTTAGTGAAATATAAAAAAAATTAATAATTTAAAAAAATATAATTCTATTTTTCTAAGGTATTTTGAATTTGAAATTTTAACAAATGGACCAATGCGAGTAGGATGGGCTAGATTTAACTGTACTCCTGGTTACCAAATAGGCAGTGATGAAAATTCGTGGGCCTTTGATGGTTATAATGTTTGTACTTATAAATATTCTATAAAGAGTATATTAAAATAATTAAAAATAATACTATTTAAAGGAAGAAAAAGTTTACATGGGTACAGTAGAATCATTTGGAAGACAGTGGCAAATTGGAGATGTTGTGGGAGTATTTTTGGATTTAATGGACCATACAATTAGCTTTTCACTAAATGGTGAATTACTAATGGACACATTGGGTGGTGAAACTACATTTTCTGAAGTTCAGGGAGAAGGATTTGTACCAGCATTTACATTGGGATTGGGTCAAAAGGCAAAATTAACTTTTGGTCAAGATGTAAATTCATTAAAATTTTTTACAACTTGTGGGCTTCAAGAAGGATATGAACCATTTTGTGTGTAAGTAGTATTTAAACATTATTTTTATAAATAAACTAGATTATATATATTTTTTTTTATGATAGAAACATGAAAAGACCTGTAACATATTGGTATACCAAAGACCAACCAATATTTGAAAATACCGAAGATTTTCCATCTGTTATTGATGTTACGAGAATACCTGCTGGATCTGATACGCCTCCATGTCTTAAAATTAGTCATAATACTTTTGAAACCATGGAGAAAGCTAATTGGGAATTTTTGCGGTTATCATTACCTGTTATATGTCTTCCAACATTTATTAAGTTCGTAATTCTAATATGTATTTTTCAATTTTTAATTTTTTCAATGAAATATTATTTAAATGAAATTTAATATGGGTTATTTTTGAAAACTCCATACATAAATACATACATATACATATTATTTTATTTAGTGATCAAGAAAAAGAAAGAAGGTGGCAAGAAATAAGAATAAGACAACATAGATTATTATCACAATCAGAGCATGCTACTTCTGCACATATTGAACAAATAATGAAATCTGGATTCTCAATGAGTGATATAAAAGGTTAGTCTAATTTAAATTCAAATTAAATTACAATTATTTATTGTTTCGACCTTAAGGACTTCATCGAGGCTATTCAGATGATCCAGGGGAGAATGATGAAATTATGCCAAATACTACGCCTTTACCACCAAGAGGAAGAAACCAACCACCTCCTCCCCGACCACCAAGAAAAGGATCTTTATCAAGACACGATGATTTATTTATTGAAAATGGTATTGTGTACTTATTAGTTATTTTATCAAACTATAATATATATTTATGATATGTATTAACTAATATAGAAGGGAAATTAAATCGTTCATCAAGTGAACTTAATTTTAACATAATGTATAATCATCAAAATGGTGGTGATAACCAATATATGAATAAAGACGATAAGAAAAAAAGAGGGCGATCCCCATTTCGGTATGAATTTAAATCAGAGAAAGGTAGTAGGCTGAAAAATGATAAGAGTTTTAATACAATAATTCTCACATCGACTGTATTTCCAACCCACCTAAATTAATTGATGTTACCATAATTGAAAGTTTAAAATACGTAAACCACCATTAAATATATTTTAACTTATGCATATCTTTAAAAATTATAGTCAATCAAATGAGTGATTTTTACACTATTAGTGTTTTTGAATATTTATTTATAAGACAAAATATAAAAATATATATTATTATATTTACACTAATACACTATACCTATAAATCATATGGACAAGACAGTTACCTTAAAATTAACATATTATACTTATACAGTTATACATATTTCAAGACTTAATAGTATTTAATGCACATTTTCTTCGAATTCACAAAAACTATTTTAGTTATCTTATAATTAATCATATTAGTTCTGTATACTTGTATATTGTTCTGTCAGAAATAGTTTCTTATCATATTCCTGCCTATTACCTTTTAGTCTGTACCCATTTTAAATATTACATTAAAATACCCCCAGTTAAATTAATTTAAATATTTATTTAAGATTCTTTTCGAGAAAAAAAGATGGACCGTCAGATAATCCAAAAAGAGCAAAAACTCCCGATCCTGCTAGGGTTGTAGATAGATCACATAATTCTCATAGACCTAATACATTAAATGAAAGAGTTACTCCTCAAATAAGAGTTTCTGAAGTAAGATATAAAAATCTAAATGAAATTGTGGTTTTTTATTATTTGTTACTATATTTTTTTTTAAGATGGATTTAAAATTGATCCCACCAGCTATTCCAGATAGAATAGGTGGTCCGAAAGCAATGTCTTTTACACCTACAACAGCAGGAATAGAATTTGTGGGAAATGAAATATATGATTTAGAGTGTTTAAAATTAATTAATGAATATTATTATGGAGTTAGAATATTTCCTGGTCAAGACCCTACACATGTTTATGTTGGATGGGTTACTACTCAATTTCATCTTCATAGTAAAGATTTCAGCCAAAATCATGTCCGAAAAAGTACTGTAACTATTGTTGATGAATATAATAGAATTTTGGAAAGGTACATTTATAAACTAATTGAATTTGCGAGCTCAAATATTTAAATGTAATAATTTTTTTTTAGTATTGATAGACAAAGTTGTTATATGGTTCGAGCTGATGAGTTATACAATGAAGTAACTAATGATTCATCAGGCAAAGGTGCTTCCCAAGGAATGGCAATAGGTTGCTTTATTGATATTGCTACTGGGTTAATGTCATTTACATGTGAAGGAAAAGAAACTAGTTTTAAATTTAAGGTAAAATTATTTATTTATAATGAATCATGGACATATTAAACTGTCAAATTATAATATTAAAGATGGAACCAGAGATAAAATTATTTCCAGCAATATTTGTAGAAGCTAGCAGCAAAGAAATATTACAGATTGAGCTTGGTAGAACTACTACCACTCTACCTTTATCTGCTGCTGTTCTACAAAATTCAGAACGTCACGTTATACCACAGGTCTATTTAAATTTAATATTCCTATTTTAATATATTTAATAATTTCATTAAAATAACATATATATTTTAGTTTCCACCAAGATTAAAAGTTCAATGTTTAAGACCATACCAGTGGGCTAGAGTTCCAAATAATTCTTTACATGTTCACACTTTAAAATTATCTGACATTAGAGGATGGTCTATTCTCTGTGAAGATCCAGTATCTATGATTGCATTACACATTCCTGAAGAAGATAGATGTATAGATATATTAGAGTTAATTGAAATGGAGAAATTACTATCGTATGTGGCGGCATATTATACATATAATTTATAAATTTTGAAATTTAATTATTTAAATTTATTTTTTAGTTTCCATGCTCATACATTAACTTTGTATGCAGCTGTATGTTATCAAGCTAATTACCGAGCAGCACATATTTTATGCACTCATGTAAATCAAAAACAGTTGTTATATGCTATTTGTTCAGAATATATGTCTGGTCCTTTACGTCAAGGATTTTATGATCTTCTAATAGCTTTACACTTGGAGTCTCATGCAACAACCATGTAATTCTATTTTGTTATTAAAGTAGAAAACATATTTATAATATTTGTATAGGGAGGTTTGTAAAAATGAATATATCATACCTTTGGGACAAGAACTTACTGCTTTATACGAAGATCCACAAATGGGTCATAGTTTACGATCTTTGCAAACTGAATCAGTTCGACCTCAAATGCAAATGACAGAAATTTCGTACGTTCAAATTTAGTTATATCATACATATAATTATGTTATGATTTTAATTTCTAATAATGAATCTATTTTTAGAGACGTTATTGATAATGTTCGAAATTTGTATAGTCCTTTTTTTCCATTACAAGTTGTTAGAGAATATGTAATGGCTGCTTTGGAAGATGCAGTATTAGTTAATCAGATTCATAATAGAGATCCTATTGGAGGTTCTAATGAAAATTTATTTTTGTAAGTTAAAAAAAAAATTATAACAAAACATTCAAGTTTTATATATTAATTTATTATGTATTTAGGCCACTATTAAAATTAGTTGATCGTCTTTTACTCGTTGGTATGTTACGTGATGAGGATGTAGAAAAATTGTTAATAATGATTAATCCTGAAACGTGGGATCCTACATTTATAAAAGGTATTTAATTTTAAAAATAGTATTTAAAAGGTAATACTATTTTTAATTTTAGATGGTCCCGATGAACATAGAAAAGGGCTGTTACATATGAAAATGGCCGAAGGTGCAAAACTTCAAATGTGTTATTTATTACATCATTTGTGTGATATCCAACTTAGACATAGAGTTGAATCAATAATTTCATTTAGTTTTAATTTTGTCAGTGATATACAAGTCGTAAGAAAATATTCTATATATACTTTAAGTATTGATTTATTTCACATATATGTTTAATCTAATTAGGATCAATTAAGGAGATATAATGAAATTAAGCAATCTGATTTGCCATCTGCCGTTGCTGCAAAAAAAACAAGAGAGTTTCGTTGTCCACCACGAGAACAGGTATTAACACTTAACATATTTTATTTATTTCATTAAGGCTATTTATCACATAAAAATAAATATTACATATTTTTTTTTTATAGATGAATGCAATTTTGGGGTTTAAAAATTTGGATATGGATGACAAAGAAAATTGTTTAATTGGTGATGAGCTTCGTGATAGAATGAATGAATTTAATGAAAAACTAATGAAACAAATATCCTTAGTAGCTCTCCAAGAATCAGAAGATGATGTAATTTTACTAATTATATTATAAAAAATTATAGTTTTTACATAATATGGGGATTATAAGAAAATTATATTTTTAGCGAAGCAAGGAACATTTTGTTTTTAACAATGATAATATACTTATTATTTTAAATTATAAAGTTCGTACAAAAATAATGTTTTATAAATTATTTAATGGAAATTTATATAGAGTTAATAGATTAATTAGATAATTTTTATACTAATTGAATAATATTATCTTGGTTAATTAAAAATACTACACAAAATGAAGATAAATTTGCTAAATAATAAATGTGAATTTACTATTCACTATTTCGAATTTACATATTATATTAATACTTGCTTTTAATTATATTAAATACACGTTTATATAGGAATAATTTAAATAAAAGATAGTCAATAATGAATAATCAACTTAATTACTATACTTTTAATTTTTATACAATTCATTGTATACACGCATCTTTAATTTTTTATCAATTCTATTTTATACTTTTCAGAATTCAATTTTAAATGATAATAAACAGGGTAAAATAAATCAGTTTTATAATTTTATAAACGCAGTTAAAGATGAAGAAAATGATGATGTTCTTCAAGAAGTACAAAAAAAAATACCAGAAGGTAAAATACTAAAAAAGACAAAATAAGTAAAAAATTTAATTATATTAGGAAATTATTATCTATATGTAAAATTATATTATACTTAACAATGAATGTTGCATTATGTTCATTCTATAAAGTACAAAATACCATATTATTATAAAAAAATTTTAAAAAATTTTTCAGAAATATTCAGAAAAGTATTAATAACTACTATAGTATCTTGGGCTGAGGAAACTCAAATTGAAACACCAAAACTAGTTAGAGAAATGTTCAGGTATAAAAAATATATATTATTTTAAATTCGTTTTTTTTTTTTTATAATAATTAAATTTATTACAAAAAGTAAATAAATAAATATTCATTTTTTTAGTTTGTTAGTTCGACAATATGACAGCGTAGGAGAATTGATTCGTGCTCTAGAGAAAACGTATGTAATTAATTTTAAAACAAAAGAAGATGTTGCTCAAATGTGGGTTGGACTTAGTCAAATTCGATCACTATTACCTGTACAAATGTCTCAAGAGGAGGAAGAATTGATGCGAGAAAGATTATGGTTTATATTTTTTATTGATATTTAATTACCTAATAATGTAATGTAATATATTATTTTGTATATAAATTATAAAGTAACATTACATATATTATATATATAAAAAATACTTGATACAGCCATAATAGACTAATGTCCATGGAAGGATAATATTGTATTATATTTAGAATTTGAATGCCATGATAAATCATTATATTTTAAAAAAAATTTTGAGAGAAGTTTAGTTATATACGTATTAATTATAAATTATAAATTAGTGATAAATTTTGAAATATTTAATCAAATGTACTATTATTCAAATTTAAAATACAACGTAAAAATTTCCAAATTTATTATTTATGTAAAATGTCCATGTGATATCTCAATGAAATCTTTGAGTCTTTATTATTTATCTTTCATTAGTAAAGCATAATAAGTAAAATCAAAATTTAATTAATTTTTAATAGAAATATTAATTATTTATAAATAATATAAATTAAAAATGTAATGTTTTATTAATAGATAAATTATAAAAAAACAAATTATTTCTTAAACTTGAATATTAAAAAATATAAAAAATGTATGAAAATAATACTATTTTATATACACATATTAAACATATAAATTCATTTTTTCAGGAAGTTGGTTAATAATCATACTTTTTTCCAACACCCAGATTTAATAAGAGTTCTTCGCATGCATGAAAATGTTATGGCAGTTATGATGAATACATTAGGGAGAAGAGCTCAAGCTCAATCACAACCAGGTGGAATACCTGTAACCGGGCAAGATGGAGAAAATCTACCAAAAGAAAAAGTAATTTCTCTTTAATTAAAATGTGTATTTAATACCTAAAAGTAAAATTATATAATATAAATTTATATATTATTAACTACCTACTATTCATTATATTATTTATGTTAGGACACATCACATGAAATGGTAGTAGCTTGTTGTCGATTTTTGTGTTATTTTTGTCGCACATCTAGACAAAATCAAAAGGCTATGTTTGATCATTTCTCATTTTTATTGGAAAATAGTAACATATTACTATCAAGGCCTTCATTAAGGGGAAGTACGCCACTTGACGTAGCTTATTCTTCTTTAATGGAAAATACTGAACTTGCCTTAGCATTACGGTTTGTATAAATAAAATCATTTCATATTTTTGGCATTTAATTAAAAATACTTCATTAATTTAAATAATAATTAATTACGTCTATGTGTTTTATTTATGTGTATGTTGATACCAATTATTTTAGACATATACATTTATTTTAACAAATTACAATTTACATAATTAATTAAATAAGTATTTATAATTATCTTTATATTGCATTGGCTAAATAGTATATAATAGAAAAACAATTAAATAATTAAAATTTATAATTTATTCATATAATAAATTTATAATTTATTGTAAATATGGAAATTGGAGGAAATAACATATACGTTTTTTTATATAATAGTTAAAAGTTTGTTTATGGCAAAAAAATTTAAATATTTACAAAAAAATATTTTTATCTTAAAAAATTACAGAGAACACTACTTAGAAAAAATTGCAATTTACTTGTCACGATGTGGGTTACAATCAAATTCTGAATTAATTGAAAAAGGATACCCTGATTTAGGATGGGATCCTGTTGAAGGCGAAAGATATTTAGATTTCTTACGTTTTTGTGTTTGGGTTAATGGTTAGTTATGAAATAATTATTTTCTTAAAATATTAAAATCAATTATAATAATTTATTGATATAAAATAGGTGAAAGCGTGGAAGAAAATGCCAATTTAGTTATTAGATTACTTATACGTCGACCAGAATGTTTAGGGCCGGCTTTAAGAGGAGAAGGAGAAGGACTTTTACGTGCTATAATTGATGCTAATAAAGTAATAAATATCAATATTTATTATTTATAATTTCCATTTATATATATTTCCTAATTATTTTAGATGTCTGAAAAAATAGCAGAAAGAAAGAAATTATTAGAAGAATCTGGCAACCAAGAAAATATTCAATTGGATCATCCATTACCAGAATCTGAAGATGATGAAGATTATATCGATACAGGAGCTGCAATTTTAAATTTTTATTGTACTCTTGTGGATTTACTAGGAAGATGTGCACCCGATACTTCAGTTATTGCTTTAGTAAGATATAATATATACTGGTAAAGACTAAAGATATATACTTATGTAATAAGTATACAATACTTATTATAATACAAAATATATATACAATATATATAATATATTATATATATGTATATATTACAATAGTATTAATATCTATTAATTTAAAATACGAATATTTTAGTGGGTTTAGAATTATTATAAATAAGTACTTATCTAATATATTAGATTTTGAGCGAAGTGAAACATGTGTTCGTTTTACAATGTTGTGTGTGCTTGTTTTTTTTTGTTTTTATGTCTGAAGACACTATTTCTATCCAAAATAATGCTCCAATTTTTCCGACGAAATCAACTTCAATATTTCACTCTAACTCAAGCAATTTTGATGTTAGAGACTTGAAAATTTTAATGGGTTTCGCATAGGTACTATATATATATATATAATATATATATATATATATATATAAATGATAAAATTTTGGAACCGTTATGTTAATTTTTCTACAAAATATAGAACTTTAAATATTTTGTAAAATTATCATTTTTATGTATCTTTGTATGATAAAAATTGGCAGTTTTGGGTTTTAAAGTCTGAACATTTTACTGAAGTATACTCACATATTACATAACATGATATCCAAATATTAGAAATATTAAACATATCTAAAATATTAGAATAATCTCTGCAAGTCTCAATTTTTTTTTTTTTATAGGTGCTTAAAGCTAAAATTTTTGTAAAATCAATATTTAAACTTTAAAGTATTTATATTGATTCTTCTTATTTATTTCAATATTTTACAATAATGTTAAATAAAATTGACAACATTTTTTTAACAATTTTGGAAATATTAAAGCTCATATACTTAAATTAATTTTAAGTAATTGTGAATTATTACATTTACAATTTTTTATTTTTTATAGTATAAATAGCAATAGAAGGATTACCTATGTGGAAAGTGGAAGGGATACAGGTGTAAAGAGGATAGTGTTGAATTTTGATTAACATTTGAATGCAATGATAAATCATTAGGTACATTCGTGAAAACAATTTTAAGCGAAGTTCGTTAGATAATATATGTACAGATTGAAATTTTTACATTTATCAATCTCTATATACGTTCAATATAAATAATTTATCATAAAATCCATAAATGAGTCACCTACATACCCAAATCTGAAAATAACTTCGCTCAGAATCGTTTTTCGAATGTAATGATTTATTATTGCATTCAAAATGTTTATTCAAAATTCAATATTATCTTCTTTATACCTATATCTCTTCCCTTACTTTTTTAAATTTTTATGTACTTATTTAATATACTATGTAAATATAAAGTTTTAATATATATTTAAACAATAAACTGTCTTAATTATTTTGATATAGGGAAAGAATGAATCCTTACGTGCTAGAGCTATTCTGCGTTCATTGGTTCCACTTGAAGACCTACATGGCGTTTTAAGTCTTAGATTTACACTACAGAATCCAGCTGCAGGGCAAGATCGACCTAAAAGTGACATGCCATCAGGGCTTATACCAGGACATAAACAAAGTATTGTACTATTCTTGGAACGGGTGTATGGTATTGAAACACAAGAACTGTTTTTCACATTACTTGAAGAAGCTTTCTTACCAGATCTACGTACTGCAACTATGCTTGATAGAGTATTTATTAATCATATTGTCTTTATTTTGAAAAATTAATGATTTTATAATTTATATTATACATATATGATTCATTTATATAGAACGATGGACTTGAATCAGATATGGCATTGGCCATGAATAGATATATTGGAAATTCAGTATTACCATTACTTATTAGTCATTCAAAATTTTATAGTGAATCTGATAATTATGCTAATTTATTAGATGCTACGTTGCATACAGTGTACAGATTATCTAAAAACAAAATGTTAACAAAAGGACAACGAGAAGCTGTATCAGATTTTCTAGTAGCATTAACTAGGTGCATATTTTCAGAGTGTAATATAATTTTTATTATATTTTACTATAATTCCTAAATTTAAATTTTTAGCCAAATGCAGCCAAGTATGTTATTAAAGTTACTTAGAAAACTTACAGTTGACGTTTCAAATTTATCTGAATACACTACTGTAGCACTCAGAGTATGTATATTTAATCTTATTATAGAATTATTTTTTTATTATTGTTGAAATACAAATTTACTATATTTAATATGTTAATTATAGTTATTAACACTACATTATGATCGTTGTGCAAAATACTATGGTACAACTGGAGGTCAAGGATTATATGGAGCTTCTAGTGATGAAGAAAAACGACTAACTATGATGTTATTCAGTAATATATTTGAGTCATTATCAAAAATGGTAAAATTTATTATATTATATTCAAAATATGTTTTTATATAAATAAATTTTTATAAAAATATTAATTAAATAGTAAGTGTATGTATATATTTAATGTAAGAATTAATTTTAAAAAATAAATTTTTTATTGAAATAAATATTTATAATAAAATAAAATTAAATTATTTAATTTAATTTAAAATTAAATAACTATACTGGTAGTATATAATTTTAGATATTAAAAAATCGCAATTTTTATTTAAAAAACGCAACATATTTAATATACAAATTTTTTAAATATTATTCGATGATTAAATACCAAAGTAAACTTTACAAACTTTTTTAAAAATTTAAATTAAAATATACGAGTATATAAAAATATAAAATTTATTTCCAAGATTCTTTCAATATTTTTTTTATTTTTATTTATTTATTTATTTATTTTTTTTTTTTTTTGTGAAATTATTTATTATAATTGAAAATTGAATGAACAATAATTCAATTCTATCCTTGTATTATCTTCTCTATAAGAACTTGAGCGAATGAAGAATGAATTTTTATTACTTTTTAAAATTATTTTTACTAATATTAGTCAACTATAATTTTATTTTTAACATGATTTGTAAATTGAAAGAAATAAAAATTATTAAATTATTGATAATGATATAAAAAATTTAATTTATTAGGAAATATTTTAATTTTAATATTTCCATGGAACAGATAAACTTTAAAATATTGTAATTAATATATTAAAATAATTATTTACTAGTCTATAATATTAATATTTAAGTTACATATTTTTTCATGATAATGTCTGCAGGACTATGAACCAGAATTATTTGGAAAAGCATTACCTTGCTTATCAGCAATTGGATGTGCATTACCTCCAGATTATTCTTTGTCGAAAAATTATGAAGATGAGTTTTACGGTTCAAAACAAAATATCCAAGGACCTTCAGATGGACCTTATAATCCTCAACCAATAAACACAAATAGGTAATTATTTATTACTCTTTTTACAAATATTATTTAATTAATTAATTTAATATATTTTTAGCATTGTTCTTAACAATGATTTGAACTCTATTATACAAAAGTTCTCAGAACATTATCATGATGCATGGGCTAATCGAAAGTTGGAAAATGGATGGGTTTATGGTGAACAATTTAATGATGTCAATAAAAGTCATCCTCGTTTAAAACCATACAATATGTTAAATGATTATGTACGTAAATACTGTTTACTTAAAATTATAATAATTACATTGAATATCTTGAAAATAAATTATGTTTTTTTCTAGATTAATTACATTTTATATTATTTTTTAAATAAATTATATTTTGTGTAGGTAAATTATTCATTAATAATCTGAAATAAAATTAATTTCTATTTTTTAATTAAATTAGGAAAAAGTTTTGTACAAAGAACCTGTTAGAGAGTCTCTAAAAGCATTATTAGCCATAGGTTGGAGTATTGAACAATCCGAAAATGATGCACCGTTGAATAGCCGAGGATCTATTCGAAGACAATCTAAATCTAATGTTTGTATTATTTAAACATACCTACAGAATTATAATCACATATGTATCATATATGTAGGTAACTAACTATATCATTTATTATAGGATAATGTAACACCATTTGATTATCATCCAAATCCCATAGACATGACAAATTTAACTCTCACTAGGGAAATGCAAAACATGGCAGAAAGGTTAGCAGAAAACTCACATGACATTTGGGCTAAGAAAAAGAAAGAAGAACTTATGATATGCGGTAAATTTATAATTTTACAATAAAAAATACATCATTTAATGATGTGTTTTTTAATTAAGGAGGTGGCATACATAACCAATTGGTTCCTTATGATTTGTTAACTGACAAAGAAAAAAAGAAAGACAGGGAACGGTCTCAAGAATTTTTAAAATATTTACAATATCAAGGATATAAATTGCACAGGTATTATTCGTATTAATATAACTAATCAAACACAATGTATTTTTAGATAAATAAAAATTTTAATTTTAATAGAGATTTATTATACATTTATGAATTTAATAAAATGTAAAGATATTTAAATCAACAAATACGTATGCATTATTTTTTCAGAATTAAAAAATGCATATTTTTTATAATTTATCATTATTGTTCCTAAACATATTTATTTATATGAGATATTAATATTATTTATAATAGATAAATTATTAATTCTTGTGATACATAAATTTTTATTATTTACACGAATTTATATATATATATATGTTATTTATTAGACCAAATCGTAATGGGAGACCTGCAGAAGCTGAACAATTAGCTGCTGTAACAACAGGAGAACTTAGATTTTCTTATAGTTTATTAGAAAAATTAATCCATTATATAGACAGAGCATCAATTAATATGAAACTTTTAAGACCTTCAAGTACTTTTAGTAGGCGTTCTAGTTTCAAAATTTGTACAAGAGATATCAAATTTTTCTCTAAGGTATATTTAAATTATTTCACAATAAAATGTATATATTATTGCTTATTATCGATTTTAGGTTGTACTACCATTAGTAGAAAAATACTTTAGTACTCATAGGAATTATTTTATAACGGTTGCAACTGCTTCAAGTGTTTTAGGTGCAGCTTCATTAAAAGAGAAAGAAATGGTCGCTAGGTAAATTAATAATTTTCATTAATTAATATACCTATATTTATAATTTTCTTCTTTTTTTTATATCTATTTCTATCTGTCTATTATTTTTTAGTCTATTTTGTAAGTTAGCAAATCTTCTGAGGTCTAAGTTAATGGCATTTGGAGCTGACGTTCGTATAACTGTGAAATGTCTGCAAGTACTCGGAAAAGCTATTGATGCGAAGTAAATGCAAAATTTAATTATCATATATCAATAATATCTATATCTATAAATTATAATATATTATAAATATTAAATACAGGTCTCTTGTAAAAAATTGTCCTGAATTTATAAGAACTTCAATGCTCACATTTTTTCATAACATTGCAGACGATTTGGAACACACCATTCAAAATTTACAAGAAGTATAATCTAAATTATTAAAAAAATTATCTTCTTTACACACGATATAATATTTGAATATTATTTTTCAGAGTCGCTATTGTTATTTACGTGGGACACATTTAAAAACTTCTACTTCTTTATTTTATGTTAATGACGTAATTTTACCGGTAATATCATCACTTTTTGATCATTTAGCCGCATGTGAATATGGGAACGATTTATTATGTATGTATTCAATAATACACTTTAACATTAAATTAAACTATTTGAATTTTCGTTGCTTATTTTTTTTCAAATAGTGGATGAAATTCAGGTAGCTGCTTACAAGATGTTAAGTAGCTTATATACACTTGGCACAGACATATCATTAACTCATGATAGGTAAATATGACTTTAATGGAAAATCATATATTACTTTATAATTAATAAATAACCCTTTGTTATTCTGTAATTTAGGAAATATTTAAAAGTACAATTGGAAAGACATCGACCGGCATTTGGAAGCTGTTTAGGTGCTTTTAGTTCAACATTTCCTGTTGCTTTCCTAGAACCTCATTTGAATAAGCACAATCAATATTCACTTCTTAATCGAATTGCTGACCATTCATTGGAAGCTCAAGGTAAATTTTATATAATACAAATAAATATAATATTAGTAGTATTAGTAACTGAATTATTTATAATTTATAGATATAATGTCAAGAATGGAAGGTTCAATGCCCACTTTGGAAACTGTATTAAATGAAGTCGATCAATTTATCGAGTCAGAAAAAACGTATGCTGATGCACCTCACGTTATAGATGTAATTTTACCTATGTTATGTTCATATTTACCATATTGGTGGGCACAAGGACCAGATAATGTTGCCTTAACAACAGGGTAATTATTTTACTGATTTAGTTAGATTATTATCATTATATTACATAATATACTATAATTATTACTTTAGCATTTTTAGATTCTGAGCGAATGATATAGTCATTTAGGTGACATGGTATTTTATGAGCATTTATATAGAACTTAGAGACTTGAAAATTGTATAGGGTGTTTATTTATGTACTAATTTTGTGTTTTAAATATTTAATAAATAAAAATGTCAAAATTTTTAAAAAATACCTACATTATCTGACTGAACTTCGCTCAGAATCGTTTTTTCAAATGCAATAGTTTATCATTGCATTCAAATTCTAATTAAAATTAAACGCTATGATTTGCACACCTGTATCCCATGCGGCAGGAGTATCGATCATTTTTATATTAACATTATTTATCTACTAATATACCTAATAAAATCATACAAAATTTTGTCATTTCTTCTATCATAAAATCATAAAATACTTAATAAATAATAATTTTAATAACTTAGTAATAATTTCTTTAGATTATATTTTTGTTAAAATAATGTTTTCATCAAAAGCCATCAATAAAAAAATCCCCATATGAGTAATTCAACTATTACTAATTAGTAATTAATAATTTCTATTATTAGTTATTAATTATTACAAATACAAATATTCCTTTTCCTATACAAAGTGTCCCATTACCTAAAAATACAACCAAATATAATTAATTAATAAGAATAGTTATGCCTATGGTTAAAATCAGTCTATTATATAATTATTTAAATGACTAAGAACATTAATTTATCTTTGTGAATGTTGCTTTGAAATTACAGTGCGAGTTCAACCTATTCGAGGAATATTCTTAGTTTCATTTGATTCATTATTATTTTTATCTTCTTTGATGATTTTCCAGGACTTTAGTCGTGATAGATAAAGTGGTGAACTATTTCTTCTCTTTCTTTCCCAGTTACACCAACCAATAAGAGTCTCCTAATAATAATTGACGGACAATAAAAAAATCTTTGTACAACTTAAATACCTATTCTTTACTGTATTATTTTATTAGATTATTAACTACGATATTAACCTTTAATTTTGGTCATTAATAGGCTGGGATTTTAATGCCCTAAAAAACCTCAAAAAATACACTAACAAAATGCATTAAAATTATATTTATTATAGCTTAAAAATTGGAAAAAATTTTTTAACTATATTACATTGTGTATTTTTTGGTTTTTTTTTTTAATAGTATATTGTACGCTGTTACTTGTACAGTTCTGTTTTACTTCTGGTTTTTTAATCATTCACTCTAAAATACTTTAAAAAAAAAAAAAAAATGTTTATATTTTAACTTGTTTTTGCTGGTTTTTATTACTAACCTGTACAATAATACATAATAGATTAATAATATAACGGCTATAATTTTCGGGGAAAAACCTAGATAAAAATTTTTTCGAAGATACTATAAAAAAGTATATTATATATTTTGTATATATAATTTAATATTCGTACCGTCGGTAGTTAGCGAAAGTCTATTGTGAATCGCAACAACTTTCGTTCATTTTATGAAGAAATTGTGAAAAATGCTCTAAAAACTAATAAAATGCACTAAAAACATCAAAAAATGCCCTAAAAATTACTTTAAAATAACCAATATCACCCAAAACACATTTTATACATACGGACCAACGTTTCAAAACAAGAAAAAAATATGCATTTGCATCAAAATCCCAGCCCTAATTATTATAATAACAAAGTGGAAAACGCTCTTCGCCACTGTGGTGAGTATAGTTTATTTTATAGCTCGGACAACACAGCAGCTGGTTTAATTAAAAAAAAAAAATAAAAAATACTTGTATAACACTCATTTTTATTATTATTAATATTATTTCCATGAAACTACTCGTACATAAAAACGACAGTGAGTTTAAGGTTAACATCGTACACGCGTCTAACCGTATTCGTGTTTTAAACATTATGAATATTTAATATTTTGTCTTATTTTTCATGCGTATTATTATGGTAAATTCCGACGAAGAACTCTTTAAAATCTATACGTTATCAGCGTTTATTATAACGTACCAACTACTATATATTTATTATCACACTCTATTTAATTATTATTAAAAATTACGAAAAATTTCGCGGAAATACAATTATTGTCGCTTTCATAGACTATTACCCAGAAGATAATAATATCAAATAATAATTCCAACAACGGTTGTATTTCGCAATATCCTCGCCATAATATTATTATGTATTATTATTTTTATTACCATGCGTCTTGTCCAATGACACGGCGTAATAAATATGCAATTTAGCTACATTGGTGTCTCGTAACAACGTATTTGGTATTATAACAATATTAAAACCACGGTATAATAATAATAATAAGGGTTCTTTGAAAATATTAATGTTCAGAGTTCAATATAATTAATGGTAATTATTATTATTTAAAATGTAATTTATACTTAATAATATAATATATTTGGAAAACTTAACGCGGCTCGATTATAACTGTAATATAATAATACTAATTATAATAATTATTACAATAATAACTAACGTATTTAAACTTGTTCCGATCGATATACATTTTCGTTTGTTTCTTATTATTATAATAATTACTGTTATTTTCATTTATATAAATTAATTACGTTTTAAGATTTTATTTCTATTCAAACGTACGGGTTTTCATTTCATACAACGTTAATATAAAATATAATATAATATTCGTTGCACGCGGTGGTCAACACATATCATCGCTTATCAAAACTGACCACATAAACTGTCACAGAAATCATTCGAAAACTAATTAAAAAATATTTAACACGTTTTCAGAGAAAAAAGTAATAATAATAATAATGATATGCCTATAACACAACCGCGGTATAATATGTGAAATTATGATAATAATAATAATAAAAAAAAAAAAGTATATAAATATGTTGATACGATAAACGCGACAGTACGGAACGATACGAAAAGGAGACTGGAGGAGACGGCCGAAGACGACGAAATCGCAAACATGGTTGAGGTTAATAAAGTATTTTGATTACGTTGGTGTGGCCAACATGCATTTTAAGTTTAATTTTGTCAAAAAATGCAAAAAAATGCAAAAAAAAAAAATTACTTTAAAATAATCAATATCACCCAAAACACATTTTATACTTACGGACCAACGTTTCAAAACACCAGAAAAAAAGATGCATTTGCATTAAAATCCCAGCCCTAGTCATTAAACATTCAAAATACACATGTTGATTTGATGCTGTGTGTAACTTTTGAATCTTTGACATCATCAGCAATCTTAGCTCATATTGTTAGTTACCTATATTATAAGTGTGGATTCCAATCCCACTTTTAAATTAATGTTAAAATCTTATACTTTAAAGTTTAGACATCAACACATTTAGCTCTATTTTAATTAATTTAATTTTATTTATTATAATAAAGTATTTATACTAAACAAAAATTTAGATTAGTGATGATACCAAGATTTCAACCAAAGAGTTTTTACATAGTTTAATAATTACCTCAAATAAAATAGCTTATATCCTCCTATCCATCCTTCTCTAGCATATTAGTATAGAGATAATTAAATAGATTAGACTGACTGAATTATTTATTGATGTTAACAATAGTAATATAATTATTGTTTTTATATGAATAATATATTTCAATATAATAATATATGTGTATGGTAGATTAATATGTTATTATTAAATTATTTAACTTAGTTAGGTATTATTGATTTTAGGAATCACGTAACAATGGTAACTAGTGAACACATGAACTGTCTATTAAAAAATGTTTTAAAATTAATTAAAAAAAATATTGGAAATGATAATGCCCCTTGGATGACACAAATAGCAGGTTAGATTTTTATATTTTACAGAATGTTTTCTAATATATTAAATTTGTATAATACAATTACAGCATACACACAACAAATTATTATTAATTCTTCAGAAGAATTATTAAAAGATCCATTTTTACCACTTGCTGAAAGAGTGAAAAAACGTACAGAAACATTATATCACAAGGAAGAATCATTAAGAGGATTTATTAAATCATCTACTGATGATACATCTCAAGTAATAATAATGTATTATTTATTATAGTTAAATATTATTATTAATATTATTTTTAGATCGAAGCACAAATACAAGAAGACTGGCAATTAGTAGTTAGGGATATATATGCATTTTACCCGCTTCTTATAAAATATGTTGATCTCCAACGCAATCATTGGCTACGTAATAACATTTCAAATGCCGAAGATTTATACAATCATGTCTCTGAAATATTTAACATTTGGTCTAAATCACATTACTTTTTACGAGAAGAACAAAACTTCATTTCTGCGAATGAAATAGACAATATGATTCTAATAATGCCAACTGCTACACGAAGATCAGCTGTCATATCAGATACATCGTTAGGGGCTCCAACAGGAAGGGTATATTTTAGAATATTATTATATTATGTAATATATTTGTTCACATTAACATTATTTCAATTTACTTAATTTTTTAGAAGAAAAAAAAACACAGAGATAAAAAACGTGATAAAGAAAAAGAAATTCAGGCATCATTAATGGTTGCTTGTCTTAAACGGTTACTACCAGTAGGTTTAAATTTGTTTGCAGGACGAGAACAAGAATTAGTACAACATTGTAAAGATAGATTTTTAAAAGTAAAAATATATAAGTAATTAAAATAATATTTCTACTTACAAATTAATAACTCATTTTAGAAAATGCCAGATTATGATGTAATCCAATTTGTTAAAATTCAATTAACACTACCTGATAAACTAGATCCAGCCGATGAAATGTCATGGCAGCACTATTTATATTCAAAATTAGGAAGTAAAAAAGGAACTACTGAAATTAAACCACAACAAGTTGATGAGGTTGCAGATAGAATAGTCTCTATGGCTAAAGTTCTTTATGGATTACATATGGTAAATAATTGCTTTACATTACTGACTATCAAAATATTATATTGCAAAATTAAGTTTTTTATTCGTTTACCAACCATAGACTTTCTTTATTTTTATTTAAACAAATAACAGAAATATATTTAATTTTTGTATTTTAATATCAAATTCTTTTGAATATTTTTACGACTTATTGCATTAATTTTAAAATAAATATTATAAAACTTCTATATATTGTTTAAAAAATTACCACATTCATGAAGATATTAAGTTATTAAGTTTTTTTAATGAAAAATAAATTTAAAATGATATTATTTATTTAAAAAAAAAAGAAGAAGAAGAGCTATATATATATGATACTCATGCCGCAGGGATACAGTTGTGCAAATCATAATGTTTAATTTTAATAAGAATTTAAATGTAGTGATAAATCATCGCATTCGAAAAAACTATTCTGAATGAAGTTCAGTCATATAATGTAGGTATTAATTAAAATTTTCACATTTTTTATTAAATATTTAAAACGCAAAATTTTATCACATCACATTTAGGAACCATATAGGTACCTACATTTATAGTACATAAATGAACACAGAACACTCTATACAATTTTGAAGTCTCTAAGTTCAATACAAATGCCCATAAAATCTGTTGTCACCTAAATACTCATATCTGACAGAACTTCGCTCAAAATACTTTTTACGAAAGCGATGGTTTATCATTGCATTAAAATTCTAATTAAAATTAAACACTATAATTTGCTCCCCTGTATCCCTGCGTCAGGAGTATCAGCTCATTTTTTTATACTTTAAACAGCTATAAAAAAAAATCGTAAATGTAATAATACACAATTCATTGAAACTGAGTTACGTAAAATGTATTTAAGCTTCAATAAAATTTTAAAAATTTTTGTCAATTTTATTTAACATTATTGTAAAATATTGTAATACAATAAGAAAAATTCATATAAATTCGCTTTGCTCAGAATCTAAAACAAGTATATAAAAAAACATACACAAATTATAATTATATTAATATAAGTATCTTGATACACTTGTTTCTTTTTTACATGAAGATCAATCAATATTTTTTATGAATTTTTACCAAATGCTTATAATTTATTAGTTATTAGTTTATTACATATATTATGTCTGTCTACAATTCTACATAATACGAGTATATGTGATAAAAATTCTATATTAAGAATATTTTTAATTAACTTAAAAAAATGAAATGAAATTGCATATTAACTTAAAAATCGAAGAATGTATTGGTTTTACAATCACGTGCGATTTTTTTTTTCTTTTTATGTCTGAAAACACTTTTACTACCTGAAATAATGCTGCGTTTTCACGAATAGCATATGTTTCTGGTTGGAAAGTGAATGTTGTTGGTACTTTATTTAGGTCATATTTTTTAAAATTGGACTCGTGGGTAAGAAATACTGTAAAACTACCAAAAAATGATGATAATACGTTTTTTTTACAAAAATTGAAATTTTGACGAAATCGATTTCAATATTTCACGGTTATTCGGGCAATTTTATAGGCATTTATATTGAATTTAAAAACTTGAAATTTGTCATGTACGTTTATATATGTACTTATTACTTAATATTATATGTGATAAAATTTTGTTACTTTTACGTTGAAATCTAAATGTAAATGAGTATCTATCTATGCGTGTTATATTTTTAATGAAAATGTAAAAATTTGAATCAATATGTTCGGGCCGGGAGCGTAATGCTTTAATACGCGCACCCCGGACACCAACCAAATTACTTAAACACCACCGTTCAATTGTGTAAGTGTGTACAATGTAATAGCACTCAACAAGAGATGGAAGGGATTGCCTATCAAAACTTGTGAGTGCTAGTGTACGTGTGAGGTGTGTAATACTAAAAAACTAACAGGAATAAAATAAATGATAACAACAAATAATAAATATGTAAATGGTAACTAGTGTTGCTGTATAATAATCAAATAATAATAATAATAATAAAACACAATAATAATTCACAGCAACACAAAAATACAAAATAATATAGAAAATTTAGCCCTTTTGGCTCAACAGGAAAAAACAACGCATAATAAATATAAAACAATAAAAACTCACAATTTCGCGGAGCGCAGACTGGCCAGCTGGTCCTAACCTATATAATAATAATTTTATACACAGAATAATATTATAATAATTTTACACATGCATAAATGGTAACAATAATAATAGGTAATTAAAATGCCGCGACGATTTGCGTACACGGATTTTCTAGTAAAAAAGAATACAGTATTTACGGCGATTAGCGCACGTATAAATATAAAACAATAATAATACAAATTTTGGCTATTAGAGCCTATAAAAAACAAAATACAATTATATTATAATACGCGAACGTAAAAATTCTCAATGATGTGTTTGTGCGTGTGTGTGTACGACCGGGTGGTGACCGTGAAATAATATTATTATTAGCACGTAGCAAGATGGGATGGTAATGAGGGGTGCGGTGCATTTTGCATTTCCCGGCCTGAACACAATACGTCATATATTATCTAATTAAACTTCACTCAAAATCGTTTTTCGAATGTAATAATTTATCATTTCATTCAAATTTTAATCAAAATTTAACACTATCACCCTCTTTACACTTGTATCCCTTCCACAGTAGTATCAGCTCTTTTTTTTAAAACTCAAATATCTATTAAATAGATTTCTCATACACACCATAAAAATATTTATTTAAGAAGAAGCATAATAAAAAAATAATTGACAGTATTTCAGTTTTTAATAAATAACTATAATTTCAGTTATTTTTAATTTTAATTGTTTTTATTACGTACTCGAATGTATATTCTGTATTTATTAACATGCATTTTAAAATTATTAATGATAATTAATCTATTATTATTTATTAATAGTTGTCAATTTCATTTTCATTTTCCTATAAATTTTAAATATTTAAGTTAAATACAAAAATTATTATTTTTTAACTCATATTTGTTAAATTTTCCAACTAAATAATTGTTATAGTATTTTTTATTTTTGTCTAAAAAATTGATCAATTAACATACAATAATATAAAAAATATTACTTTATTTAATTTTTTTTTTTATTTAAATTTATACTAAGTTTATTAAGTTAGAATGTTAGATACATATTATATTATGCTAAAAATTAATTCATTAATAATTCGTAAATTAAATAATAAGGATTATAATGTATAAAACAATGTAGGTATAGATTTGAATTATATTCACTTCATAATTTGTAAAATGTTACTATGTTAGTATATAAAATACAATAAGAATTTGATTGTCAATTATTATATAAAAGCCTAAATGGACCATTAATATTCTTATTACTACACTACATTAAATATTTAAATCAAAACTTATACTACCAGGGACGTGCCAAGGGGTGTTTTGGGGGTCCAACCACCCTCAAATTGATTGCCTTTTTTTTTATTTAACTTAATATTATTTACAAAATAATAATATGATATACCTTTACATAAAATTTATTGTATAAATTATATTATAAAAATGTGACTAATTTTGTATTTATTTACGTGCTTTTACTTATTATTATATTTTTCTATATTAGATAGATACTAAATTTTTAAGTTAAAACCATCCCCAAAATAAAATCCTGGGCATGCCCCTGTATACTAAGGTAGTAATAACATGTTATTTAATTTAACAATAACTCTATGATAATTACATATACATACAGATGTAATCTAATATAAAAATTATACAATAAAAATAAAAGTATATATAATCTATACAATGTTTGAATTTATAAACTAATAGATTTCATATTTATAATATATATAATAATATAAAACTAAAATTTATTAGTAATAATAATATTATTTCTCTGGTTAACTTTAGGTACTATTTAACCACAATGTAACTCGTGTACATTTATATTTTTAATTTAAATCTAACCAAGCATTATATAATCGATTTATTAGTTTTTATAATATAGAATATTTATATTATAAAATATAATTCCAATTTTGTTTAAGTAATGATTTATTTTAAAGTAATATTATTAATGATTTTAGTATAAATATTAAACTATGTAAAAATATCAAAACTTAGATTACATAATATATATATAAATTCTTAATTTTATAGATTGATTCAATTTAATATTAATAAAACGTTTTCAGAAACATGTGCATGTTTATCGAAAATTATGTTATTTAAAACTTAATTGCATATAATATAATTTGACAATTTGTACACTGATATTTAGGTAGATTCAAGTGGCAAAGTAGCTCAACACAATAACCTAGTTAGTATGTTTTTTTTTTTTTTTTTTTTTGCTAGATTGATCATCCTCAGCTTCAAAGCAAGGCGATTTATCGATCAGTTGTATCGACACAACGGAAGAGAGCCGTAATTGCTTGTTTCCGACAACTCTCACTCCACGCTTTGACCAGGTCTTTTAGAGGCTTATTTAGTACTATACAATTAACTTGACATGATTTAAATAAATATAGTTTTCTTGCACCTTTTCTAATTTATTATATATATATAAATGCAATTTTACATTTGCTTGGTAGTTTATTAAACCATAACCCACTAAACAATTCAAATATTTAATACTATTAATTATATATTTAATAATATACTAAAAACTAGGATATTTTTATGATAAAATATTACCTAAATATTTAATCAATAATATTGACAATTAAAGATAATATTACAATATTATTAACACATTACTATGTATATTGAAATTTGTTAATTTAAATACTATTATATTTAAATTGTATCATGTCTATTAGCCTGTAATTGTATGTTTTACTATAATATTAAAGGTACCTACCTATTATTGTCCAATATCTATATGTAGTATGTGTATGTCTAATGAAAAAAACAATAAGCTTATTTTGTAGCCATTTTTGTAGCCAGGGTCACCCAAAACAAATAATATTTGAGTAGGTACATCAATGTATCATGTAAAAAAAACTTAATATTTTTTTTTTATATTTATATACACTGATGTATGTATCTACACTAAATAATTGTTTAAATTTATCATTCTGTCATCCTTTATTTATTATTTAAATATAATCATGATTCCTGGCTACGTCGCTAGTATAAACATTAAATTGTGATATCATTTCAATTAAATATCAAATTGTGTGTACCTACTAACAGTTGTATTTTTATTTTTTTGAAATTATATGCATTATGTAGTTATCCCATCATAATAACCAATTGAATCGGCTGGGATGGAGAACGATATTATCGGTTGCCAGAAAAAGAGCCGCTATAGCCTGTCTTAGAATGACACCAATATACTGCATAAAAAGGTACCTTATAACACTGCTTTGATTTTGATTACATAACCTTTCAAATTATCTACTATGTAAGTTTTTAATTCGCTTTAAATTCGTTTTGCATGTGTTTTCAACCAATGAATTAATAATTTATTTATGAAAATGTTTAATTCAAAAATATAAATATTTATATTTATATAATAAACAGTATATTATCAATAATCCCGAATTCAAAAAACAAAACAATAATTTGTTTTATAAAACTATTCGTGAAATTATGTTTTCTTTTTCATTCAAGCCAAAATTGCATAAATAAATAGAATCAGTACATTCTAGTCCATTCTTATAATATATTAATTATAATAAATTCCTAAACCTAATTATAATGAAAACTATAATGGACATTATAAATTATTTACATCATTAAAATCATTTTACATAATATACCTGTATATTGTATATCTATATAAATGTCAGAATTCTACGTTATAAAAGTAATAAATACCTATTGCATGCATTTTTAATATTATCTTCTTTATTTTTATAACGTGAATTTTTGATCACCATGTAATTATAGATTGTACATACAATGGATTTATGCATTCATATATTATTATTAATTTTAATCATTATTCTATTATTATTTAATTTTAGACATCGAGCAGTTAATATATTTGTTCGTTCATTCTATGAATTATGGCTTCAAGATGAAAATATTGGACAAGAAATTATGATAGAAGATCTCACTGTCAGTAATAATAATTAATAATTAATAATTAATAATTCTATTCAATTTCATAGCATAAAAAAACAATAATAAATGTACATATTTTATTATATTTTAGCAATCATTTGAAGAAGCAGAACTAAAAAAACGAGACAAAGAAGAGGACGAAGGAAAGGCTGATCCATTAAATCAAATGGTTACTACTTTTTGTCGAGGTGCTATGACTGAGAGAAGTGGTGCATTACAAGAAGATCCTTTGTATATGTCTTATGCTGATATTTTAGCCAAGTAATTATGAAATAACCTATGATTGAAAATAATAAGACCTCTATTTTAGATTTTGAGAAAAATGCATTTATCCAAATCAATAACTCCATCTTTAAAGTTAAAATGTTTAGTGTAATTTATAAAATATAATATTTTCACTAAATTAAATTAAATGAAACAAAATAGTATTACAAATTGAAAATATTTTTAAGAAAACGTTATAAAAGATATCATTATACAACAATACCTATATTTCTACAGCTATATTCCGTATTTTTGTTATTCAATTTTAGCAGATGTATTAAATATTAAAATTTATTACATTAATTTATGTCATACATACATACTAATTTATAATACTTATTTACCTGTATATTATACCATCGTTAATAAAATTTACATTTATGTATTTATTTTTATAGATCTTGTGGCGAAGAGGAAGAAGAAAATGATGATGAAGAAAGTTCAAATGGAAACGGAGAAGAAGAAGGTGGTGCATCGATACATGTAAAATTTCTCATTCTTATTTTATGAACAGGAAAAATTATTATTTTTATAATAATTAGGAACAAGAAATGGAAAAACAGAAACTTTTATTCCATCAAGCTCGATTAGCTAACCGTGGTGTTGCAGAAATGGTTTTATTACATATTTCAGCTTGTAAAGGTATTCCTAGTGAAATGGTTATGAAAACTCTTCAATTGGGTATTGCGGTTCTTCGTGGTGGTAATTTAGATATTCAAATGGTAATTTATAGTATTTATCTTACATTTTTTTATAAACATATTATTACTTAGATATAGCTTTACTTTGATAGTATTATACAACATCGACTATAATAACATACTTTATGATTAGGGCATGCTAAATCATTTAAAAGAAAAAAAAGATGTTGGATTTTTTACTTCAGTTGCTGGTTTAATGAACTCATGCAGGTATAATTGATAATTAAATTTAAAATTTTTATATAATATAAAACAATATTATTTATTTTATTTTTATTTTTTTTTTTTTAGTGTACTTGATTTAGATGCATTTGAAAGAAATACTAAAGCAGAAGGTTTAGGAGTTGGATCAGAAGGAGCTGCTGGTGAAAAAAATATGCATGACGCAGAATTCACATGTACACTATTTAGATTCATTCAATTAACATGTGAAGGACATAATCTAGGTAAGAAATTATTAAGTTCTTTGAGTGTTGAATTTATATATATATTTATAATATAGCATGAAATAAACCATAAAATAATCAAAATTAAACAAAACAAAGTATATTTAACATTAAATTTTATTTACACACCAATACATACCTACTATAAGTATAAACTATAAGTATAGACTAAAAAACAATTGAATTAAAAAAAATTAATATATATAATATAGTATGTAGTGTAGTTAACTATTATTATAAATATATATATTTTTTTTTTTTTTTTAGAATGGCAAAATTATTTAAGAACACAAGCAGGAAATACTACAACTGTTAATGTTGTTATTTGTACTGTAGATTATCTACTACGACTTCAAGTACATAATATAAAATTTTTATTTAAGTTTATACAAGTATTAATAATATCTTAACTGTTAATGATTTAGGAATCAATAATGGACTTCTATTGGCATTATTCAAGCAAAGAACTAATTGACCCAGCAGGTAAAGCAAACTTCTTTAAAGCAATTGGTGTCGCTAGCCAAGTGTTTAATACACTATCAGAAGTCATTCAAGGACCATGTACTCAAAATCAACAAGCTTTAGCTCATTCAAGATTGTGGGATGCTGTCGGTGGATTTTTATTCTTATTTTCACATATGCAAGATAAATTATCAAAACATTCTAGTCAAGTAGATTTATTAAAAGAACTATTAAATCTACAAAAAGATATGATTACTATGATGCTTTCCATGTTAGAAGGTAATTATTAACTATAGTTTAAACATACCTACAATTATTTTGGATAATAAATAAAATTTAAAATTACATTAAATTATTACTACAAACAACCATTATTATATTATTTATTTGAATATTTCATTCACTAAATATTCATATTACAGTTTTTAGTAATTATAAATTTATAATCAATTTAACAAGTGATATACTCGTACAAGTAATAATAATTAATAATTAATAATAGAATATAAATAAACATATCTATATTTATTTCATAGGTAACGTGGTTAATGGAACAATTGGTAAACAGATGGTTGATACTCTAGTCGAATCAGCGTCTAATGTTGAGGTAGGTATTAATATATTAAAATTAAATATTAAAAATTATTCACACTTTTATTTTTTATTTCTATAGTTGATATTAAAATACTTCGACATGTTTTTGAAACTTAAAGATTTAACCAGTGCAACAAGCTTTATGGTAATTATAGTATTATAAGTATTAAGTATATTATATTTGAATTATTTAAGTTGTTAATTGAAAATAAAATTTACATTACCTAATTACCAAATTAATAATTCCCTGAAATGTTCCTACTTTAAAATTAAATGATATTCTGATTTTAATTATTTTCATTGAAGAATATTATGTTTCATATAAATACATTGTTCTAGAAAATGACAGGTATTAATTTTTGGATAGGTATTTAATAGCAGCACATATTTTCAAAATTCCAATGTAGAATGACAACTGTCTACTAAACTAATTAAGTTATTTCTTTTAAAAATTTAATCTTCGTATATACCTATTGCAATAAAATTTGTTAGTAAGCATCCATTAAATTAATAAATTTATATTTAGAAATAATTTTTTATGGCTTTTACATATTTTGCAATTTCTGATGTGGTTTTGAAATCTTTTTTTACTGGCCATCCTTATAACGTACAATAAAATTATATTTATGTCATCAATTTATTTTTAATGGTCAATAATAATTTTTTAAATTTAAAACTTATACAATATGTACCATATTTATAGTTTAAGTATTGACTTGTGGATAATATATTATTTATTATATTTTATTTATTTAAATATGTACCATATTTAAATACTTTTACTGTAATTAAATTCTACCTATAATATTAATAATTTATGTATAACCAAGTAATTATTCAACATCATTGTTTAACTTGTTTGGTCATTGATGTCATTGACAAAATAATGTACCTCTTAAATATCAACAATCAACATCATTGATTGTAATATAATTATATTATATATATTCATAATATGTATAATAAAATAATTATATTTTAATCAAATAACTTAAAATTGTATTTTATTTGTTAGGTAGGTATATAATATAATAACATAAATAAATTTAATAATAATTTTAAGCTTTTAAGTAAAGTGAAAAAAAATATACCTATATTGTTTTAATGTATGTACATTATACATAAAACATTTTTGGATAATTTTCCAATCCCAAGGTAAGATTGTTCTCTATATAATATATTTAATTTATTTTTAGGAAATTGACCCAAATAACGATGGTTGGGTACATCCAAAAGACTTTAAAGAAAAAATGGAACAGCAAAAGAATTATACCACGTAAACACTTAAATAATAAAATCTTTGCTTTTATATAGTTTTAGATTCTGAGCGTAGCGTAGTCTTTTTTTCTTTTTTTTTAAGTATGAAGACACTTTTACCACCCGAAATAATGCTCCGATTATCACGAATAGCATATGTTTCCGGTAGGAAAGTGGATGTAGTTGGTACTTTATTTAGGTCATTTTTCGATTTTCTCAAAATTGACCCTAAGCGGTAGAAAAAACGACCAAAAAATGACGAATAAACGGCATTTTTCAAATTTTGACGAATTCGATTTCAATATTTCACGATAACTCGGGCAAGTTAAAGACTTGAAAATTTTTTTGGGTGTTCACATAGCTAAAAAGTGACATGTGCTCTCTTACCTTATCCCGTTGACTGCATACCTATCCTGGACTGAATTCTGATTCTTGACGGACTAACTTGGTGTATCAATGGGTAATGATTGTACTCCCAAGCGCTGCTTATATTTCTTCTTGTAGAGTTGCACACTCCGATACTCGCGTATAATTATTCGACGTACTTAATTATTACACTAGGCACTGGTGGTCAATTCGGACCGTAGGCGTAGGACCATGTAATCGAGGGAAGAAGGTAATTAATTTATTTTTGATTAAATAATACTTATTCTTCTTACTCGCTAATTGTTTGATATTTAATTGATAATTAAAATTCACAATAATATAATAATTTATAACGCGCCGATCGACGGTATCGTGCGAACTGACGAACTAACAACTAAATTATAACGATAATTATTAATGATTAGCGATTACAAATTGCCCATACCGGACTTTCCCAGATAAAACGAGTTACAATATAATATTATATAATATATATAAATCACATCAGTGTTATTAACAGTTACGTTAATTTTTCTATAAAATATAGGACTTAAAATGTTTCGTAAAATTGTCGTTTTTAAATATATATAATGTTTGATAAAATTGGCAATTTCAGTGATTAAGGTCTGAAAATTTTACTGAAGTATACTTATACATATGACTTTACATAATATCGAAATATTAGAATAATCTCTAGTCTCAATTTTTTTATAGCTGTTTAAAATTGATATTTTTATTTTTTTGTTTTTATGACTGAAGACACTTGTACTACCCAAAATAATGGTCCGATTTTCACGAATAGCATATGTTTCAGTAGGAAAGTGGATGTTCTTGTTACTTTATTTAGGTCATTTTTCGAATTTCTCAATATTGACACTATGCATTAGAAAAAACGATGAAAAAATGACGAAAAAACAGCAATATATTAATCAATACCTACATTATCTGACTGAACTTCGCTCAGAATCGTTTTTTCGAATGCAATGGTTTATCATTGCATTCAAATTATAATTATAATTAAATACTATGATATGCACACCTATATCCCTGCGGCAGGAGCAGTGCCGGATCTAGTATATTTTTTACCCGGGGCAAAGTATAAAATTAGTGCCCTCCTCTTTTTTTTTAGTTAGTAGGTTTTTCTCATTGTTATTACCATAAAGTCAAATCGAAATAAAAATTGTAATTTGTATAATACATTTATTATAAAATGATTAAAAACTATTAATATATATACACAAATTATTTTGTAATTTGGCCCCCCCCGACCAGAACTTCCTGGCAAGTGCTTCGGTTCGGCCCCCCTAGATCCGGTCCTGGACAGGAGTATCAGATCGTCTTTTTTCTAAATATTTATTTTATATTTTCTAGAGAAGAAATTGAATTTATGCTTCAGTGTTGTGAATCAAATCATGATGGTAAAATTGATTACATTGGTTTCACAGATCAATTCCATGAACCGGCCAAAGAAATTGGATTTAATCTTGCAGTATTATTAACTAATTTATCAGAACACATGCCAAATGAGCCTAGGTAATATTTAAAAATCTTTAGTTCCATTTATCTCTAGATATATATTTCAATTTTTATTATAATATTACTATTTAGATTAACAAGATTTTTGGAAACAGCTAGTAGTGTATTGAACTATTTCCAACCATTCCTTGGTAGGATTGAAATATTAGGAGGAAGTAAACGCATTGAACGAGTATACTTTGAAATAAAGGAATCAAACATCGAACAATGGCTAAAACCTCAAATTAGAGTATGTATAATATGCACTGGTATGCGTATTATAAGTACTCATAAGTAATTATATAAGTATATTAAATTTATTTTATTTTCGAATATTTTATTAAGGAATCAAAACGAGCGTTCTTCTATTCAATAGTCACTGAGGGGGGCGACAAAGAGAAATTAGAAGCATTTGTTAATTTCTGTGAAGATGCTATATTTGAAATGCAACATGCTAGTGGCCTTATGGCAGTTGATGACGGTTCAGGAATAGGTGGTGGCAAATCTAGAAAAACATCATACACTTATCTTGAAGATGAAGAAGAAAATAAGTACGTTTATTTATGTTTTTAAAAAGCCTTATAATTAGTAAACAAATATACAAATTAAATAAATATTTATCATAATTATATAATAATTATAATATATATACTCAAATAAAAAAAATAAATATAAATATATTTTTATATTTTTTATCTATATATAGAGTGGCCAAAGATCCAATAAGAAGAGGAATACAAGCTATAAAGTATGGATTTCAACTACTGTTCTTTGTTTTATCTCCCACAAACATTAAAAACAAAATCAATGAAATTCAACAAATGACCACTATTGAATTAATTACTTCATTTTTCAAACTATGGTTTTTCATGATATTTTATACTGGATATAGCGGTTTTTACGTGTTAAGGTTTGTAATAAAAACATTTAAACAATATTATTCTATATTATCATTGTAGGTTTTTCTGCAATTATACACAAATATGGATCAATGTTTTTGTAAAATCATTATAATTAATATTTATAACATACATATTACTGTTTATGAATCGATTACTTAGGTATATATCTCGTATTCTCATACAATTAATGAGTGGCTCGCAGTCAGAAAAAGCAACTGTAGAAATTATAGAAGAAAAAAGCGGACCGTTCAGAATGCTTCCTGCATTACCATCTTCGGGAATGGAAGAAACTCAATTAACTACTTCGAGTGATAATAATATGTATTCAATTAATATTCTTTTTTTTTTTTTACGTCTTTATTAATATTATACTTTTTATTAGAATTAAAAATGTTGGCACATCTGATTCTACAGATCGTAATACTGAAAATAAAGATGAAATATCAGGGAAGAACAATGAAAAAGATTTAGATAATGTTAAATTAGAAGAAACCATAGAAACATCATTTGTCGATTTGATAATGTAGGTTAAAAAAAATATTTCATTTAAAATCATCCATATGTCAATAATCCAATACATAATACAACTTAATAGATTTTTATCATATGATATTTTACTTATTAATATTAATATATACATATTACATATATATATATGTAATATATATTAGACTTGAAAATATAAAATACATTATCACTTAATATATCAATATTTAAAAGCTGTGTAAGTGTAGTGTTAGACTTTAAAAACATAACATTAATATTATTATGTATGTAGGTATTTAAAATTATTTTTTGCTTTAATTTGTTTTAATTCTTCATAATTTTTCACCAATTTCAAATTTGTAATAACTACCTAAATAACCTATAACGTATGAATTAAGTTCATAAGAATCAATATTAATAATTTATAGAACAATTATATCTGTAAACAGCAAAGTAAAAATTAAGTATTGAATTCTATAGAATGCTAAACTCCAAGTAGACAATGTATAAAATCAAAATTAATTTAAATGATTTATTAGTTTATTAGTGCGGGTATTTCAGTGAAAAGTGTATTTTCTAAGTGTATCAATATTTAATATTACACATGGTGATCAATGATTAATTGAACTATTGTTATCACACACAGATTGGATTTCTTCGTCATTTTATTTTTCGCTTTTAGAGTACTTATAGTTATGGTAACATATACGTATAATTATAGAGATGTTCAAACGATTTTATACTGAATTAAATAAAAATAAAAAAATTCGAAAAATATACCTAGTTTCTTTATGTAATGTTTATGTATGAAAAATAATGTTTTTTGTAATTCTAATTATTATGCATTGTCTGCATGCTATAATAAATAAAAATATATTATTTATATTATAAACATAGTTGTAATAAATATAAATATATACAGTAGTTATATTTGAAAATATCAAAATTAAATCCATAAATGTATTTTAACTAAACATTATTCAAATTGTCATACTTTGCCTAATACGAGTATATCATTGGCATTCTATAGAATACCTAGGAATGTGTATACATTAACAAAATAACATATTAATTTATAAAAAAAAAAATACCGTTTAAACTCGTACACAATCTGAATAACTCACGTTTATTTTACCAACCCTAGCCCCCCCCCCAATTAAACAATTTAAATTTTTTCAATGCAAATAATTAGTGCACAATTAGTGCAAATTTATGCAATTATTTTTAGAATTTGTGCATAGTCCATTTAAGAGTGAAATTAAAAAAACGCTAGGGTCTGGTGTAGAACATTTCACCATCCCCCCCTAGCATTATTTTAATTTTTCTATTAAATGGACTATGCACAAGTTCTAAAAATAGTCGCACAAATTTGCACTAATTATTTGCTTTAAAAAAAATTTAAATTGTTTAATTGGGGGGGGGGGGGGCTGATGAAATACACATGAATAACTTTTCATTAACAAATCTCTTACAGTATTTATTCTATCAGATAATAATAATATTTGGACATACCTAAGAACTTCAATTTTCAACAAATATTTATTGTAATATTATATTTACCATGTTAACATAGCAACAGTTTCCTCGATGTGTAATTAAAATATATGTCTTGTGTATATTCTATTTAAATTGTAATCATTACAATACAATATGGAGAAAACGCAGTTCTACTTTGTGAAATTGATATAATTATTTATTTTTCGAATCAACAGACTATAATGTGACATATGATTATTATATTCATAATTCATAAATAATAAATAATTATAACTAAATTCAATTTTAAGTTCCGTTAATAATGTTATAAAATTTAATTGTTTATCTTAATTTAGAGGTGAATCTGCTAGGAAAGATTCCATTGCTGGACCCGAAGTTTTGGCTCAACAACAAGCTGTTATGGCAGCTGTTGAAGCAGAGATCAAACAAAAAAACTTGGTTGATGGTTCTAGTGCATTTTCTACGGTACGCACCTATGTCCTATACGACTATAATACATATTTATCTTAGTATATTAATTATTATTAGGTATATAACATAAAACAAATTTAGATTTTATTAAAATTAAAAATTTTGATCATATTTATTATCAAGTGTTAGAAATTAAGTTGGTATTCATTTGTAAATTAAATGGCATACAATTTAATTATTTTTAATGAGTATTAATTAATAATTATTTTTTTTACTTATTTTTCAGCTTGATATTAACGCGTACACACATCGCGCATTGAGTTTTTTGGCAAGAAACTTTTACAATTTAAAATACGTCGCATTAGTATTAGCATTCTGCATTAATTTCATATTATTGTTTTATAAGGTAAATAATACTTAATTAAAATATTATATAATATAATCGTTTTTTAAATAATTGTAGTTTGGTTTCACAGGTATCGACCTTAGCTGAAGATTTAGCAGACAACGGGGATGTCAAAGAATTTGCATTGGGTTCAGCTGGTATTAGCAATGATGACTTAGACGATACAAATATTACTGACATAGCCGACGATGATGGAGCTTTGGAATTAGTTCACGTAAATCAGGATTTCTTTTACATGGAACACGTCATGCGATTAGCAGCTTTACTCCACTCTCTTGCCTCCTTAGCAATGTTAATCGCATATTATCATCTGAAAGTACCCTTGGCCATATTCAAAAGGGAAAAAGAAATTGCTCGGAGATTAGAATTTGATGGTTTATATATTGTTGAACAGCCCGAAGATGATGACATTAAATCTCATTGGGATAAATTAGTGATATCAGCCAAGTATGTATTATAAGTTGGTAAATTCATGTAGGTATTATGTGGATATTCTAATTTATTATTTTTTAATAATTATAGATCATTTCCTGTTAATTATTGGGACAAGTTTGCTAAGAAAAAAGTTCGTCAAAAATATAGTGAAACATATGATTTTGATTCCATAAGCAATTTGTTAGGCATGGAAAAAACTTCATTTAGCCCTCAAGAAAATGAAGAAAAAACTGGTTTAATAAATTTGTAAGTTATATCTAATATTTTTATTTTAAATTCTGAGCGAAGTAAAGAATATATTGGTTTTACAATGATGCGTGTCTTTCTTTTTACGTCTTAAATATATTTTTTACCAGAAGTAAAGCTCAGATTTTCACGAAAAGCGCATAGGTTTCCATAAGGAAAGTGGATGCAGTTGGTACTTTATTATTTGGTCATTTCTCAATTTCAAACTATGCGATAGAAAAAAACGACAAAAATTGACAAAATTATGGCATTTTTCACAAAAACTAAAATGTTGACGATATCAATTTCAATATTTTACGATAACTCTAACAATATTGAACTTAGAGACTTGAAAATTTTATTGTGTATTCACATATTATTATATACATTGTACACATAATAATTTTTGATCACATGAATTCTTACATTGATAATCAATTTTAAACAATAGTATGTATTAAAATAAATATATGAAAATTATAATTTATAATCAATACCATACCCATATTATCTGACTGAACTTCACTCAGAATCTTTTTTCAATTGCTATAATCTATCCATTCAAATTTAAATCAAAATACAACATTATCCACCACTGATCTTATTTTTATCCTATCTACACCAGTGTCAGCTCTTCATTTTATTTTTTTTAGTTTTTAAATTAATATAATAACTTATTGTAATAATTAATTAATCAAATCATATATTTCTTGATCATAAACTTTTTTAAATTAAAGTATATTACAAATATGAAAATTGATTTTCTGGTTTTTTGCTTTTGTTTTACCGTAGCACTTGGCTACTACGTAACTAGTAGCTTTACACAACTTAGAATAAATATTTATAACTATTTATATATATAAATATAAGTTTGATTGTTATTTAACTATTTTGGATAATATTATAATAGTTGAATTATTTCGTTACAGCATTATTAATATCGATTGGAGATACCAGATTTGGAAAGCTGGTGTTACAATAACAGACAATGTATGTCATAAATCATAATTAATTATTCAAGATCTCTGAACTCCAAAATAAATTGTTTTTTATAGGCTTTCCTCTACAGTTTATGGTATTTTACATTTTCTATTCTGGGTAACTTCAATAATTTCTTTTTTGCTGCTCATCTATTAGACGTGGCCGTTGGATTCAAAACATTGAGAACGATATTGCAATCTGTAACTCATAACGGAAAACAGGTAGATAATATTTTTATAAAAACACAATTATGAAGGAGAATATTTTTTTATTACTTATACTAAAGTACTATTAGATATGACTGTCTGATTATGAGTATTCTTATCTACCAATTTAGTTACTGTTTAATGGGTAAATATTATGTATATTGTATAGTCTATACTCCGTAACCATATGGTTGTAACATAAAAAAATGTTTAAAAAATATTATATACAACTACACAAGTTGTTTAATCATTCTATTTACGTTTAAATTCAAGACAAATTGTAAAACATTAACACATTATAGCAAAACATTAGCTTTTAGTACTTTTACACTTTATTATAATAATTTAAAAATAACCATCTATAATGTCCATAATCTGTTCTCATTTATTTGTACTGGAAACGAAATGGGGATAAGAATACCTATATCTATATATATTATATAGTACTCTATTTTCACCTGCATGATATTATTATAGAATTTTGAATGTTTTAAACATTTTAAATTCAAGGATAATATATACTTATAACTTTATAAGGAATAAGGATGATAGTAATTGGTTTTTTTTATATATATATATATACTGTTTAGTTGGTATTAACCGTTATGCTTCTGACAATCATCGTCTACATATATACGGTAATTGCATTTAATTTCTTCAGGAAGTTTTACGTTCAAGAAGAAGACGATGAAGTGGATAAAAAATGTCATGACATGTTAACGGTATAAAAATTTGAATTATTTAAATGTTTACTTTGAAATATACATTATGGTGTTTTTGTACATCATTATTGCAGTGTTTCGTTTTTCACCTGTATAAAGGCGTGCGTGCCGGCGGCGGTATTGGAGACGAAATTGGTTCGCCTGACGGTGATGACTACGAAGTTTACAGAATAATGTTCGACATTACATTTTTCTTTTTCGTTATTGTAATCCTCTTGGCCATCATTCAAGGTACAAACTGTTAAATTTTCTAATCGTATCAAATTATTACGGAATATTATTATTTCACGACGGGTACTTGCCTCGGAGGCGGCCGTTTCGTCGTGGCCGGTTAGGCGTAAAGACAATTTAGCGTAGAGACAGTAAGGCGTTATATTATAGTAGTTTAACAAAATACCTACTCAATAACTCAATAATTCTTATTAAATAATGATTTGGAAAATTGATATATAGTTAAATGCTTAAATGAAAATAGTGTAGAACAAGTTTTAGTTTTTTTTTTTTTCAATTTATATATCCCACAATTACTAAAATATGCACATGTTTTATTTAATATTATTGTGTTTTGGGGAAAACAAATGTTACAAATGGGACATTTATTTGATTTTTTAGATTTTAAACGAAAACTACATTTTATAGTGAAATGTTCTTATTGTAATATAAATTTACTGATCCGATCTATTGATGTAGCATGTAGCATGTATCATGTAGGTAGGAATTAATATAAATTAAGTATTCCCAATAAAAATAATGTTATATATTTGGTAATTTGGTATCTACTTCACAACATAATTTTATTCATTTTTCGAATTTTCTAACATTATATAATATAATTCTGTAATAAGTATATATTTTTGATTAATTAATATTTTTTACGGTTATTATTTGTTATGAATTATGATATTGAACTATTAAAAATTAAAAATTAACGTTTAACGTATGTTAAAGGTTTAATCATTGACGCGTTTGGAGAATTGCGTGACCAGCTGGAAAGCGTTAAAGAAGATATGGAATCGAACTGTTTCATATGTGGAATTGGCAAAGATTATTTTGATAAAGTACCGCATGGTTTCGACACGCATGTACAACAAGAACATAATCTTGCCAATTACATGTAAGTACATGTTATATAGTATTATTGTTAGTCTAAATTATAATTAAATCACTTTCGACTATCCGACTGTCTATACTATAGACCCACTGGTTCTCAACCTTTTTCGATTTGTGTCACCTTTATTAACGATTATTATACACTTAGTCACCCTACAATCTAAATATTCAGTAATTACTCGTATATGAATGTATTGAATATATCAAGATGTTTATTAAACAGGCTTCGACGTATTGGTCATTATAAGACAGTAAGATTTTATTAAAAACAAATCAATTTCTCTTATTTTTTTCTTATACCTTCAATAATTTATGTCACTATTACACTGATATTATGTCACCCCAGAGGGACATGTCACCCCGGTTGAGAATCACTGCTATAGACGTAGGCGTATAATTAGGAGAGCATAGCCCTAGTCAAAAATTAAGCCACTCAAAAAGGGTATCCGACTACATTAAAAATGTATACGGTGATTCTAAAAACTACAAAAAAATTATTTTTTTTAAAAGTGTTTTTTTATGTATAATAAAAATATTTTGATAGAAATTGATATTTTACATTCTGAGGGAAACGAAAAATGTATTGGCTTTACAATAATGTGTGTGTTTTTATTTTAAGTTTGTACATGTATAGACACATTTAATATCAGAAAAAATGATCCGATTACCACAAATATGATTCCGGACTCCAATAGAGAATTATATATAGTTTCCAGTTGGTACTTTATTTAGATCATTTTTCCAATTTCTAAAAATTGATTTTTTAAGATAGGAAAAGCTACCAAAAAATGATAAAATTTGACGTTTTTCACAAAAACTGAAATTTTGACGAAATCGATTTCAATATTTTACGATAACGTCAAGTATTATTGAAGTTAAAACATGAAAATTGTATAAGGTGTTACTTTCCTTACATAAGGGAAGGAGGAGGTTTAGTCGAAAATGTTATGAGAGAAAATCAGTTGGTGCTTTAGCCTCACCCCCTTTAAGAGACCTAGTTAATAGTTATGCCTATGCAGTGGCGTATTTTGAACAAAATTCTAGGGGGTCCAAAATTTTTTTCCTATATATTAATCAAAAATTTATAAATTTACTAAATAAGAATAACAAAATTAATATAAATATAATATAAAAAAGACGAACTGATACTCCTGCCGCATGGGATACGGGTGTGCAAATCATAGTGTTTAATTAAAATTTGAATACAATAATAAACCAACAAATCGAAAAACGATTCTGAGCGAAGTTCAATTAAATAATGAAGGAATTGATTAAAATTATGACATTTTTAATGAAATATTTAAAACGCAAAATTTTATCACACATATAGATACACAATATACACATATAGTACAAAAATGAACACCCTATAAAATTTTCTAGTCTCTTACATCAAAGTTGACTGAGTTATCATCAAATATTGAAATCAAAGTCGTCGAAATTTCAATTTTCTTGAAAAATGCTGTTTTTACGTCGTTTTTTCTTAGGCATAGGGTCTATTTTGAAAAATTCCAAAAATGACCTAATTAAAGTACCAACTACATCCAATTTTCTATTGAAAACCTATACTATTCGTAAATATCGGAGCATTATTTCTGGTCGAAAAAATGTCTTCATACATAAAAATAAGAAAAATCCATATACATACTTTAAATATTGATTTCACTGAAATTTCAAATTTAACCACCTATAAAAAAAATTGAGCCTTGGGATTTTTGTAATATTTTGATATCATATTAAGTAACATATCAATATACTTCAGTCAAATTTTCAGACCATAATACCCATATCTTCCAATTTTATCAAATATCATATTATATAAAAACAAGATTTTTACGAAATATTCAGTCTTATATTTATTTTACTATAAGGAGTAAACTTCAGGAAATTTCTAATCATACTAGGCGGCGGCCATAAGAATATACGAAAAATTTTAAAGTTTACAGGAAAAATACCAATGCTTCATATAATCCGATTTTGATTTATTTTTTCATATTATATAAAAGTTAAAAATTTCTTATTAGGGAATTGAATTTGAATTTTTGTTTATTGATTTATATATATATATAAAAAAAAAAAAAATAAATGAATAATACCATTTTATAGTTTATTACATTATAGCTTCCATGATTTAAATTTTAAAAATCAAACTTCTCTGTGCTCTGTAAAAAATTTATTCTATTAAATAAGAAAAACAAAACAAATATTGTACTAAAAATAGGTTGGATCAGGCTCTTTAAGACAACAAAGTTAATTGGTATACCTACATATAAAGAAATTATTCAAATTTTTAAATTAAAATTTCTACTTTCAGTTTTTACCATAATCGAGTATTTTATAGTTAATATTTCGTTGTTTTTTTTTATAAAGTTTATCGCACTTTTAGGTTTTTTCTTATGCATTTAATAAACAAACCGGACACGGAATACACCGGCCAAGAAACATACGTTTGGAACATGTACCAACAACGATGCTGGGACTTCTTCCCAGTAGGAGATTGTTTCCGTAAGCAGTACGAAGAGGAACTCGGCGGCGGCGGTGTTTAAATTGCAATATTGTTTTTATTTTCTCAGTTCCCCGAGTTTGTTTGTTTGTTTTTTTTTTTTTTTTTTGATTGTTAACTTTTGATTTATAGGTATATTTAATAATATAAATTATTATACGATTTTATGCAGGCCATATATTATACCTATGTGTTTGTCATACAGTGTTGTTTGTACTGTCGTTATTCGGATTATTTTTAATATTTAGCTAAATGTTACTATTACGAGTTTATTCGGTAAACAATTACCTCCACTTTAACTAATTAGATAGGTAGGTCGTAGGTAGTATGTAGATACTATAGATACCTATAGTTAGGTATATAGATATACCTATAAATTGAATTGTTAAAACAAATATATTATGATTATGGTACCTATCTATATTATAATGGTATAATAAAACACATTTACTAAAAGATATTAATTTACAAATATTATTTTTACTACAATTAATAATTGAAGATGTGACGAAGACTGTAAAATTACTTTCGATTTTTATCCTGATCAAAAATCAAAAATCTAAGCCTTTATCGTTCATTAGCCATTTCTCATGCATGACTAATATATTGTTTATTTTCCCCCATTTAATTTCCTTTTCAAGCACTATTTTTCACACGTTTTGCAAATTGAAATCTCTCATGAATACACTCATAATAATTTCACCTTCAGCATATTTTTATATTTTAATTATCAAAAATATTTTATTTTATTTTTTACTTTACTGTGTGATCGTACCCATATACCAACACTATGAATTAAATTTCCCACCAATGAGCATCCACGTTACAACTTTTGACCATTATATTATATAACAAACGATTTTCAGTAATTTTTAAATAAGTTAAAAATTCATCAATTTTATACGTTACTTAAAAAATTAAAATAGAAAACGTTTAATTAATATAAAATATTAATTACAAACGTTACAAGTTTACCCAATATATCAATTATAATTACTATAATGAGAATAAAATCAATTTTACTTACTATTAATTCAATATTTCTTACTTTGATCAATATAATAATACCTACCAACAATTTTATTTTAAATGTATTATCAAATTTATACTTGGCTACATAATAATGTTTGTTACCTATTAGATATGTAACCGAATTGATACAATTCAAAATGAAATAAAACAAAGTTCTTATAGGATTTATCATGTTCTATGTACATATCATACTATTTTTTAATCAGTTTTAATTTTTAAAGAATATTTAAATATAGACAATATATTATATCATTCAACGCGCATAAAAAATACTTGTAAAACTGTTACTGAACAAATTATTTACCTAATTGTTCATTTATATTAAATCCTAGAAAGCAATAATTTAAAATATTTAATGATAAAAAATAAATAGGTACAACACTTAATACTATTTAAGTTATAAGTGTTATAATAAATCATATTAAAGTTAGAAAAATTGAAAAACTTTTTAAGGAATAACAAAATAAATTTTGGACTGTGCTCCAAAATACCTGCTTGTGCTTAATAGAATTATTTCAAAATCTTAATTTTTTAGAATAGGAAAAGTTATAATTAATTTTATATAAAGAAAAATTTATATTGGCAAAAAACATATTTATTTAAATAAATGAAGAATGAAAACAATAAGTTTAAATTTTATTATACACAATTATATAATTACCTACCTATAATTTAATTTAAATCGTAATTGTAATTAGTAATTACTAATAAACTATATTAAAATACAATATAAATAAAAAATAAAATGTTATATTATGTTTACAATTGTAATCAAATTTAATACTAGCTACAAAATTAATAATAAATAACAATAAAAAATATATTTTAAATGGATGTATATTCACATACAGAAATATAATAAATTAATAATTACATGTTAGATACATGTATATTTGTGAAAAAATTTGTAATATTCAAGTTAAGTGATAAATAGATACGAGTAATGTGACGAACAGATAACTTAATTAAAACTATTCTCTGGCCGAAACAATATCAAAAAACACACTTACTTTACATTTAACTATATTTAGAATATTAACAAAATTTACTTATTATTAATTAGCAATGTCTTCTTTCATTAATTCTCATTATAATTCCCAAGATTCTAATATAACAAACGTTTGTACTGTTTACCTTCAAATATAGCCATAGTTTGCAATAATAAAATTATTTTTATTTGAATGAGGCTTTTAATCACAAAATATATTTAAAAAAATAATTATTATACCCCAAAATTAGCTTTACTTTAATTTGTTCACAAGTCGATAAAATTAATTAATCATTTTTGTACTGTGTAGGTATTATTACCCAATGTTTAAAAAAATTAATATTTATATTTACAAATAGAAATATAATATTGTAGTATAACATTAATATATATTTTCTTGAACATCTATAATATATAGGTATATATTAAAATATTAAATACAATAACATATAAATTACATTTATTGGTCAAAGTATAAATATTCATATAAAAAATTATAAAATGTATAATATAATAGTATTTAGTTTGGAAATGTACAATATAAGTAATAAAATACTTGATTATAAAAATAAATTTTATTGGAATTAGAAAGATTTAAAAGTATATTTCACATAACAATATGATATAATACTTTTTACAAATAATTGTCAAGTATATTAAAATGATATAATAGAAAAAATTATGTATAAATATTATTCATAGGATAAACAAAAGATAATTAATAAATTAAATTTGAAAGTTGTAAGTCATAATACACAATCATGCATAGATAAAATTAATATATATATATATATATATATTTTTTTTTTATGTTTTTGTTAATTGAATTTATAAATGAAACACTAGACTAGATTACTGTAAGACTAGAAAAACTAATGATAAAACATTCATAGTTAATAAATTAAATAAATAGATAATTAATATTATTAAATTTAATGTACAATTAGCTATTTCTTACAATTATTAACAGCACTATAATATTAAAATCTAAGGTGTATTAGACTCTAAAAGTGACTTTAAGGCTCTCCGTAGTTAATATTTAAGGAGTATTATATAGGCAATAATTGAATTAATTTAATGACGTTTCGTGTATGTGTGTGTAAACAAAAATGTATGATTGCGTGATATAGCATGCGGGATTAGAGTACGCACTCGCATGCACTTGTCAAATAATTTATTGTAAATATTATTACATTCATAATTTTTGTATTGAAGAGATCTAAACTAGTTCAAATTTATACTTATGTTTTTTTTCGAAATTAATTTTAAGGACAGATTAGAATTTATAATGAACTCTATTTTGGATCGTACGAAGCCAATTTTAAATATTAATATTATAACAATAAATCTCTAAATTTTACTTTTTATAAAATATTAACGTTTTTGAAAATTTTATTTTTGGTAATGAATGATTTAAAAAAAATTCTTAATAGTGTAATCCGTATGATCCAAAATAGAATTCTTTACAAATATAAAATTGTTTTTTAAGTAAAACTAAAGCCAATATGTTGGAACTCGTTTAGGTCTATTTCACCATAAATATTTACTACAGAGAGCTGCCTTAACCACATTTAATCTAAAATTCATATAAAAATTGATCTTAAAAATTGGCTGTGGCGTAACATATATGCTTAATATGTGATCTATTTTAATTTTCTAATCTCTACTTATGAAATACTTATAATTTTAATATGATTTACTTATTTATATTACTTCTAATCTTTTTTCTTTTAATACATTATTTAATATGTTGGTAATAAAGTATAATATATTAATTAGTTTAACAAAATTATAATATCAACAATGATTTTTCTCTAAAAAAAAAAAAAAAAAAAAAAAAAAAAATTATATACCAAATAGGTACTTTATATTATATCAATAGAATTTAATATTACAGTAATGTTATTGCAACAAAATTATTTGATAAGTATACTATTTATATAAAAATAATACATCCCCTTACATAGCATTCATGTTCACAGTTTTGTCTTATAATTAAACCATACATTTAAACTATATAAGATTAAAATACTTAAGGGGAACGGAAGTGACTATTTAATAAGTGGTTACATTTTGCAATTTATACACACGGTTTGAATTAAATAGTACAGAATAGATGTAGCGATATCTCAATATTCGTAAAAATATCAATCATTTGAAATCTTTTCGTAGACTTCTCTTTTAAGATTTTAATAATTCTATTTTTATTAGAAAAATGAGAAAATTCTCTAGGGTGGCTAGTGGCTCGATTTTCATTTTTTTTTTTTTTTTTGTATATAATTTTAAATAATTGAATTGCAATACCTATGTATTTTTTTTTAAAAAATTTAACATTAAAATATTAATGTGAGTGTATAAAATTCAAAAATTTAGTAACTAGTCACCTTAGACCCTTAGAGAATGCATTCATCTAACGAAAAAAAAAAAAAATTAAAAATCCGTCCAGTGTAGACCGCCTAAATAGTAATCGCGTTTAGTGTTATTAACATAGGAAGAAAAATTGTTTCCGTTCCCCTTAACTGAAATTAATATTATCAAAACCTTTACTTGGAATACAAAATGTATTTATTTATTGTTATGCAATCAATAGGATATTTTATATATAAAATACTTTTATTATGGTAAAAATAAATTTAAATTATACAATGAATTAAAAAAATTAATTAAAACATATAGATCACATACTAAACCAATAATTATAATTAACCACTACAAAATGCAATGATCCACAGCCAAAAAAATAACTTTCGAAAATAATTTGAATATCGAATAATCGATAATAATTTAAATAATTCTTCAAACTTAATTTAATCACTATAATATGATGTTCAATAATTTATAATCTACAGTCACTGACTTAATTTAAAAAAATATAATCAACATGTTGATTTCTTATAACTCTTATTTGTATCATGTTTCATTTATTTAAATAAGAAAAAAAATGTAAAGAATCATTAATCACCAATGATAGTTATTTAGAATTACACATCGTCTTATTTTATTTTAAATAATCATAACAGGAAGAAATATACTTATAAACACATATCACAGTAATTTAACCTAATCTAATCTTACCTAACTCTTCTTCAGAAAAATAACAATATTGTTATGTCTTGTGTTTAATTCTATAACTCTATATTACAACTTTCATTATTATCAGCAGATTGTTTCATTATAATAGGCACAATTGAAACGGTTTTATACTTGACCATTTTGGAATCAAATGGGTCAACTATGATTTGTTCCGTTCCTTTAATTTCAGCTCTACAGTAAGGACAGCCTTGTCCATTTGTTTCCTGATAAAATAATACCATTTACTCAATAATAATGATAATGTATATGCCATTTCAGCACAATTATTAACATATATTTGCATAATATTTAATACTCACCATCCATGAATTCAAACAAGATGTACATAAAAGGTGTCCACATGGTTCGATGCGAACATCCTTATCATTTTCCGTGCATATTTTACAAATTTGAAAAGTAGATCCCATTTCACAATAAATTTCGTATTGTTCATGGGTAACTTTGATATGATTTTCTGGACAATTTTCTACTGCACTCGATAAATCTGGATTTACTTTTTGTCCGTCTGGATATAGATAACTGTAAAAATATAATTATAATTTTAGCTTATTTCACAACTAACAATCTAATATTAATCAATTAATAATCATTAATCAATACAATTTTTGAGAATCAATATATTTGTATAATTTATTTTATTATATAATTAAAATTAATACATACAACCCTTCACGTGCGCCATCTAAGAGAGCCTGGCATAAAGACTTATTTTGAGGAATAGTCTGTAATATCTCACCATCCGTTGTAACATAACCAATTGCCCATTGACCTAAACGTGTACAGCTCAAACGAAATACATAACTATAACAATTAAAAATATTAATAAATAATAATTATAAATTATGATTATATATTATTTATAAATTATTATTTCAATATGTAAAAACCTTCCGGGTCTGGTAATGAATTTTTCTAATCGAGCTTTAACTTCATCATAAGTTAAAAAGGCTACATATCCTGTATGAGTAACAGCTAATATCTTCCAATTTCTTAATAATGTTGACCAAGGTTGAAATAATCTAACATTATTAAACATTTCAAAATACAATAATAAATATTACATGTGATATAAAAATAACAAGAATTAATATTTATTTAAATTAATATTAATTACCTTGTGAAAACATCAAATTCAAAATTAGATATGTAATCATTACATGTTAAGTCAATAGTAGATTTTAAGGCCATTGCTTCTAACCCACTAACAATTGGATGAACCTCGTTTAAAGCGGTTCTAAACAATTTCCAAGGAACCACGGTGCTATAAAAGTAATAACGATTTAAATTATTTATATTATTAGATATTTCAATTTATAAAATGTATATTAATATCAAAATGAATAAAACAACTTGAAGCATTATTAATAATAGATACTGTTTGATATAAATACAGAAAAATATACAAAAATTACAACTTTAACAAATATTCAAAATAATAATTAGGTATATTAAAATATGTAGGAATAGGATTTATATGCATTAGTGTGTGTATACATTTTTTACAGTAGGTATAATCTTACCTAATTCCAAAGTTTGATCTCCAAAATTCAGCAGCGTCGCTCTTCGTTATTCTAAATTTGTCGCCGGCAAATCTGTGGTTTGGAAATAGCGCTTTGAGTTCGCTTAACATATGGCTGAACACCAGACTCAGTTTGGTCAAATTTCGTCTATAATGTGAATTCTCATCGTACATTTTTTGTTTGCCGTCTTTAAACAACTTAATGGCTTGTTTGCACTTTCGTATTACGTTCAATATGAACACGTTGAAATGTTCGTTGTTGAACAGTTCGGACAGGTCGTTCTCATATTGCGTGTATATATACCTAAGCCGCTGGTAAGTGTCCGGAAGTATGTCGAGTATGAACGGCGGTGAGTTTTTTAAATTCATTTTCGAATGTTGACACAGTTTCACCACTTTGTCCATGAGCCTCCAAGTTTTCTCCAACGTACGTTTGTCGATGACGGCCTTCGACGGAGTGATGGCCTCCGCAAACGTGCCGTGTAACTTCATCAGAATCGACGACATGTTTCTCGATTGTACCATTCGGTTTGTGCTTGAAGACATTATGACGTGCAAACACATCAAAAACTCAACGTTCGAATCGGACGACGGAGTCAAGTCGCAAAACGCGCGCGTCGCCGTTACTGGTCGTAGAACGTAGCCGCGTCGTCAAACCGTATAACCATGATGGAATGCATGCGCGCGACGTAACGAAAACTTTTTTCGTACTTTCTATGAGGATCGCGGATACGTCATAACGACATGATTGAAGACGTGAATAGAACATTAAAATTGTATCGGAACATTCGGAACTCGCGCCCCGAAACGACACTGTATTAACTCAATGTTGTTACTAATTTATTATTATTATTATTATTATTGCCAAACTAGTTCTGTTATGACAAAATATTATTATGTGACAAATGATGAAACACACGGAACATGATAATTTATTATTTTAATAATATTTTGATTACGGGGTATCGTTATCTATTTAGAAAAACTGTGCAATGATTATCATTCGAAACAAAACCCAAGGTTTTTATCATTACATTCAAGCAGTGTGGTAAGGGAATGCTATATAGTGGACGTACGCCTTGCACAAATATTGTGTTCTTTATTGCACATAATAAACACATAATTATTTTAATTCTATCAGCTGTTGGTGTGAATAAATAAAGGCACCGGAAATGCGCAACGCTAGGACTGCGCAGTCCAGAGTCCAAACCTCGAGATTCAAAGATATCCTTCACGGGTTTATTAGGTCGGCCTTGAGGTTTTTATCAGCCTCCGCATGCCGAAAATCCTTTCGGAATTAATGTTTAAAGGAAGAACTACACAGGCCGGACTGTACAATTCAGAGTAGCAGTAGCGCGTGTGGAGGCACTGTGAGGGCTGCCAAGAGAATTCAATAATGCGATATCACTATCATTAATTCATTATTATCATATTTTGTTAACAGCTCTCAAACTTTCGTTTTTCGTTTATTTCATCTACGTGTTTACTTTCCTTTCTAAAAAAATGTTATATTATAAATTTACTATATTATTATCCTTATTAATTTATTTACGATTTGCGTTATTTGTACTTTATTTAAGTATTTGAAATTAATTTTTAAAAAAATCAATAACACATTTATACGACTATTTTCCTCAAATTATTAGTTTATATTGCAATTCTGTAAGGTACATGACACGTCGTCACAATATATTGTTTAAAACAACAAATTCTTATTGATTCAGTATTTTACACTTCTATAAAGTAATGAGATCGGACATGAATGCTTTTTACAAAATTTAAAAAAAAATCTTTTGTAAAATTTCGTATTTATTCCCGTAAACAAAATAATGAAAATCTATATAATTTAATATTTTACAGAAAACTAAGTTAGACTTGAAATTAAGACGTTTTCAAATACAAACAAAATATTTTGGTATTTTAAAATTTAAAATATATTTGATATTATAGATTCGACACAAAATTTATATTGGTTTATGTGACTTATACATGTTAGACAACAGTGGTGGTATCTAATTTTATTATTATTTATTTATTTTTTTTTTTTTTTTTGCTGTTTATTTTAATATCACTTTAAAATTTAAATAAAAAAATATTATCTTATCGTTGTTATACTTTGATTTTGGTTCAAATTTAGATTTTATTGTCATTCCTAAAATAGTAAAATGAGACAATGTGCAAAATGAATGGATTAAATTCAGTTTACTCATACATTAGTTTTATATTTTAATGTACTATTAGGAATTTAGATTCTAGATAATAAAACTCAAATTGTAAATATGTTAGCAAATTATTTAATTACAATAATAAAAATATGCAACTTTTTAATATAAATTATGGAAAATAAATTAAATTTATAAATAATATTTTAAATAATTATTTATATAATATAATAATAGTTAATTTCTTAAATTTGGTAGATATATCTTAAGAAAAATTTTCACACATACCTGTAATATTAAATAAAATATTTTCTATTATTTTTAACATTTAATACATACATAATTAAAATACTATGAATAGTAAAACACATTATAATTAACACAGAGTAATAGGTCTTATTAAAACTGAAAGCTCAATGACAAATAATATTTGATATCATATTATATGATCCAAAATAAAATTGTAATATTAAAAGAATATAAAAAAAAAACTGTCTCTGTTATTAAATATATATTCGAATCATTGGCATGCACACAGAAGCAGCAGAGTGTGCGCTCTTGCTGCCCCTAAATGGTTTGGGTAAATTTGATTAGGTAAAAATTAAAATTAACCAACATAATTTAATCACCTGATGAAGTATGTCTTAATTTTGCACTCAAACAAAATGCCTCAAAAACTTTTAATATTTTTGAATCATCATCAAAAGATCTTTCATCTAAATGAAACATATATACATAAATTGTATTATCAATATTGTAGATTAAATTAAATATATAAAAAAACTGTGAATAAAACCCATTATTTTACTTACAACTCTTTGTTAAATATAATTTTTTTTCATTGATATAGTGGTAATATTGAATTGGCGGATTAGGACGTAAACGTGTTACATCCCAAGTTGTAATTCTATTGTTTTTATCAATCTAAAAATAAGAATTATTTAAAATTTAACCTTTAATACAAATTTAAACATTAAATTTTGGCATTAATATGTTATTTTAAATATTTTTATTTGTTCTAAAAAAAACATTAGAAATATTAGGAAAAATTATTTTATTATCATTTTGTATTTTCGTGTTAGTATAAAATATACCAGAGGTATTCAAACTATGCGTCGCGGCTCCCAAGGGTGTCGCGTGAGTTAGTGAAGGGAGCCGTGGAAATATCCAAAAAATAAAATTAATGAAATAATTTAGCGATTATAAAACGATAATGAAACACACACACGACCAGTTGAATGTGTGTTTCATTTGTTTATGAATATATATTTATATATATATATTTTTTTTTGTCATTTCTAATTTGGGAGCCGTGAATATATTGTGAAGACAAAAAGGAGCTATGGGGTGAAAAAGTTTGAATACCTCTGGTACTCGTGTATACTATAATATGTTGTATTTAACTATCATTTAACTTTGCACAATTTTATGCACATCAAACAAAAAACATAGTAAAAAAAATATTTGAATTATAATAATTTAATTAATAATTTTAAGCTGTTAGTGATAATCACACTAAGGAATAATATTGTATTAATTTATACAAAATTAATTATATATCACCAAAATTCATATTATCTGTTGTCAAAATAATTTAATACACATTGGTGGAGAAATTTAAAAATATTTTATAAATTTCTAGGAAACTATACTATAAAGTTCTATTAAGTTTCTTTCATATTAATATATTTTATTTGTCATTAGTAAAATAATTATTATAAATGTGTAACAAATAAAAGAAACTTATTAAATGTTAGCTTGTTAGTTCAAATCTTATATTTACATCACAAAGTAAAAAAAAAAAAAAATAATCTTGCCTGAGTCAATATCAGATCGATTTTTTTAGCCACCAATGTGCATACAGACTAGAACGATATGTAATTTTTTTGTCAGATGATTTTTTATCCAAACATTCAACTTCAAAAATACACGATTTTTTATGAATTGGTAAAGTACATTTGTACAAATATTCCGAACTGTTTAAAGATGTGTCTGTTTTAGATAATGGTAACTTTTGAGTTATATCAGCAAGCCCAGAATCATAATATGATCGGAAACTGTTTTGGTCTTTAGATTTAAGATATTGAAAGTCTTCACTTAAAACTGTATTATTTTCATAACAATTATCATTTAAATATGACATTTTAAAATCACCCAAGAAATAGATACTATTTTGATTATCTGATAAATATATTTCACTTTTATTATCTATACCTTGCAATGGAATTGTTAAATGTTTTGATTTAAAATTTGGAATATTTAAGTTATAATTAAGCAAATTTCGCTGATAGTTATAATTATTATCATTCGCATATAATATGGATTTAGTTAAATCTTGATATGCTGTGGGTTGCAGAGGAGTAAATAAAAGCTTTTTTCTAAATACATTTTCATCTTCCTTTAATGCCAATGAAAAACAATGTCTTGGTAATACAACATTATTTAATAAATTAGATTTGACATGATATATTGAATTGTGTTTATTTTTCTGTGTAATTCCTATATTAGAATTACGTCTAATGACTTTTGAAGTGTCAAAATTATTAATATATTGTGTATAAAGTATTAACTTCAAAAGTGTTCTATTAATAACACCTTTACATACTAAATGTGAAAAATAATCACTTAGGCGACTTAGACTATTTTGACTTACATTAGTAATTTTGCCAGATGTTTTATTAAAAACACAATTATTTTCTATTTGATTATTAATTTTTAATATCCAATCAACTTGCTCATCTTTAGATTGACATATGGCAGTTATTGTATCTATTGATGGACCTAAATATATAAATAATTTTTTTTTTTATATATATAAAAGTGATTAAACAAAATATTTTGTAATTTTTACCAGAAATTTCAAAAGCATTCATAATACAATCTACTTTCTTGGCACAGGCTCCACTCAATTGAATTTTTCCCTATAGATCAAATAAAATGAATTTAATTGTAATCAATTAATAATATTTAACACTATGTAAATTAATATAATTAATAGAATATATAACTTACTTCATAAGTAAATGAACTAAGTCTTTGAGATACAGACAATATAACTAAATGTTTGGGAAATAACATTAGATATCTAACTTTATGATCTGAACTGAAAGCCACTGAACCTATTTTGATGGACTCATCTATATTATAAGAACTATTCCAACCTCGTACAATTCCATTAAAGATTGATAATTCCAATTCTTTCTGTTTCCTTGCAGATAAACATGCAGTCTATATATTTATATAAAAAAAAAATTAGAAATGTTTAATTAAAATAAAATTAATAATAATTTTAATTTGAATAGTAACTTATTAAATTATAATGATAAATTATTATAAAATGTATTTTTAATTGTGTATTATTTAAATAATTGCTCTTTAAAAATACATTTAAATAATATTTGATGCATTTATATAATAAAAATATACCTAATATAAATCAAAATCACATAGTATAAAATTTAAATCTTAGGGTAAAGGCAAAGTTAAGTTTTTATTAACAAAATTAAAAAAGGAACATTGAAAGTATATTAATTTCTTTTCTTGAAATTACTACAAAGTGTAATCTGAAAACGATATAATGTATTTTAAGTCATCATATTATTTCAAATTATCATTACTAGATGGTTTTTATAAACCCTAAGAAAAACATATAAACAGTGCTTGATTTAATAATAAATTAACAGTAATACTAAATTTAACAATTTAAAAATTTCATTCCAAGATCAAAATGATTTAAAACAAATTTGTGGTAGGTTTTATTCCTCTACACTTTACAGCATAACTAATTTTTTTAAATATAATATTTTAGCATCATATAATATGTGAAATCTAAACGTAATTGTTGTAAGTGTATTTACATTCATCTAATTGTACAAATTTGCAATATATATTATTTAGAAATATTTTCTTTTTTATAAAATTCAAATGTCTATTTTGACAGTAATACTTACATGTTGCAGAAAAAATAAAACATAACTTTGATAACAGTTAAAACCACACATTAAGAATAATTATGTGGGGCAATAATTTAAATATAATAATGTTGTAATTATTATTTTAACATTAAAAAGTACTATTCGTTTTACTTATTTTTCAAAAAATCTTAAAATGAATTATTATTTTATAATTAATTTTATATAAGTTAAAAAGTATGAAAAAACAACAAACCGCAATTTCTTTATAAATATCAATAGAATGGTGGACATCTACTCTATCAATATGATTGTCTTCTAAATGTCGTTCAAGTTCTAATAGTATACCATGATATTTTTCTAGCCTTCGGAAAGGTTTACTCAATGATACAGTTAACACTAAAATTCCTGGATTTCTTGCACCGTTTGATTCCATTATCTGATTTAAATCTTCTCTAAAATAATACATGAAATATATTATAAATTATATACAACTAAAATATTTATATTCCTTTCATACTTATATTTTTCAACAATTGTAATTGCCCGGGGATGAGAACAACAATATTTCAAATTTGCATTTTTAATAAATAATGATTTATTTACAAATAATTTTCCTATTCTTTGATCTGACTGTGGTAATTTAGAAATATTTTTTAATGATTCAAGGAGCTCTTCATGTATTTTGCAAATATCTTCAATATTATTTATTAACTGGTTATATTCATCAATAGACATTCTATAAAATACCAATTCAAATTTACATTATAATTATTGTTAAGTAAAATTCATAAAAAAAATATTATTTTTACTAACATGTTTGATTTCTTTATAGGAATTAAAAAACTTTGAATTAAAGTTTGTAATTCAGAAACATGAGCTTGTTCTGAATCTATAATATCAAAGACAACAACAGATCGATTAACTTTTAACTGTTCTGTCAAATCTATTGACATATTTGATATTTTCATATTTTTGTTTTCTCCTAAATTACAATTAAACTTTATTAAATATTTATTATAATATGTGATTAATTTAATATTTTACCTTCAGGTTTATATTCACGGACATAATTTGATGGAAACCAACCAGTCTTATCTCCAAGCTTACCTTCTGACCAACCTTCTTCATGGATTTGTATAATAACTATAATATCGCCTTTTTTAAAACACAGCTATAGATAAAACATAAGAATACATAGATAATTAGATTAATATATGTTGTAATAATTTTAAAAAAAATCATTCAAGTTATTTAAATAAATTACAAAATATTTTCATATATCTAAATTTCAGTGCACGGTGCTATCAAGTAAATAAAATTCAATAAAAAAAAAAAAAAAATCATACCATTACAATTATTCAAGATCTCCTTTAAGGGATATAAAATGATTAAAGACATGAAAATATAATATTACAAAATGTATTTAGATTAATAAATAATACTTTTAATACTACACTAATAACATTTTTAATTTAATAATTAGTATTTTATGTCATACAAGAACAAGCTCAAAAATTATATTACCTCGTCATTATTTTTCCCTTTAAAAGAATATATTGCTTGAACGAGTAACCGATCATTTGAAGTCATTTTGCATTCACCTTAAAAATAAATAAAAGTATTTTAAAAACATAAAAAATCATCAATATAATTATTAATTAGTAATTACAATGCAGATTGAAGATATCATTAATACACATACCTAGGAATATGTATGTTGGCAAGATTACAGAAATTAACATGTATTTATGTTACTATATATAAAATTTGAGTATTTTAGAAATGTTGGACTGAAGCCAGCATGTTTAGAACATAACATTTATATAAAAATAAAAATATATATATGGGCAAGATAGTCGATTATATGTAAGTACTCACTGATACTACGTTAGTTCAAATAAGTAAAAATAAAGTTACAATTCATATTTAATTGTGTTGAGTAATTTTAATAACATAGGTAGGTACCTAATTGAATGTTATTTTATTAGGTAACTACAAAAATTAAATACTAAAAAATATCAAATAATAAACTTAAAATTTCATTAATAATTGTAATTTAATATTCTCGTTATTGATGTTATTCAATGTGTGTTATTAATATAATAATATCAATAAAATAACATTATGTTCTTTACAGTGACGTAACTATACTATTTTGGCCCGTGTGGCAAAGTGTAAAATTCTAATTTATTTTAAATAAAGTAACAACATTCAGGCTCTGATACAACGCAAACCTATAATATGACCGTGTGGTTACGCTATTAATTTTTTATAACAAATAGATATAGATCATATTATTATAAATATGTACTTATTGTTGTTAATGTAATACATAATTACTCACCAATTAATCAAGTGGAATGTAATATAATATAAATTTATAAATACTTCACTAAGTTTAAACTTTACGGACTCATGAATATGATAAAGAATTATTAAAATATTTGCAACGATCAATTTTATTATAACAATAAATATTACTGTAATTTAATAATTGATTATACTTCATACACTATAAAATTTAAGAATAAATAAAAAAAAACTATATTTTACATTTGTAATGGATACAGTAGGTACCTAACAATTAAAAAAAAAAATAAGGAAAAATGAAAATTCTTTGTTTGAACTTTGAATTTCAAACAAAAACAAAAAATAATATCTGTAGATAAGAGCTTATCAGTGATTGCGGCTATGGGCGTCGTCCATTTACATGGGATAGATATTTGAGGCCAAATTATTAATTTATCAGTAGGTTACTAGGTTCTCGCCTTCATGGATCTCGGTTAACAAATAATTTTTTTTTTTTTATCTATTTGGACACGTTTAATTATCTTATGGATAATTAGGGGGCTTCGGCATAGCCCCCAGTAAACTATTAATGCGCCGAAAAGGCTACGTGACTACATTAAAAATTTCTGGTATTTGCAATAAAATTTAAAAAAATATAAGTATGATATTCTTTTTTTTGTATAAAATAAAAATATTTTCATACAAATTTAGGTAGATATATTTTAGATTCTGCAAAGCGAAACGAAGAATAATGTGTTTTATAATGTGTATTTTTTTAGATTTTGAGCAAAGCAGTGAATGTTATAAATGTATTGGTTTTACAATGATATATTGATATGTCTTTCTTTTTTTTTTTTTTTTTTTTAAGTATGAAGACACTTTTACTACCCAAAAAACGAAATAATGCTTCGATTATTATCACGAATAGCATAACCTAACCTAACTTATGTTTCCGGTAGGAAAGTGGATGTAGTTGGTACTTTATTTAGGTCATTTTTCGAATTTCTCAAAATTGACCCTAAGCGGTAGAAAAAACTACGAAAAAACGGCATTTTTCAGGAAAACTGAAATTTACTATAAACTCAGGCAATTTTGAAGTTAGAGACTTGAAAATTTTTTTAGGTGTTCTCATATCTATTATACATATTTATGTGGTAAACTTTTTGAACCGTTTGGTTAATTTTTCTATACAAAATATAGGACTTTGAATATTTCGTAAAATTCTCGTTTTTTTGTATATAATGTTTGATAAAATTAGCAATTTTTGGCATTAAGGTCTGAAAATTTTACTGAAGTATATTTATATATTACTTAACATTAATTCAAAATATTAGAAAAATCCCAATTCTCAATTTTTTTTTATAGCTGATTAAAATTTATATTTTTTTGTTTTTGTTTTTATGTCTAATGACACTTTTACTACCCGAAATAATGGTCCGATTTTGGATTTTCATGAATAGCATATGTTTCCGGTAGGAAAGTGAATAATCAGGCCTAGAAAAAACTACGAAAAAACGGCAATATATTAATCAATACCTAAACATTATCTGACTGAACTTCGCTCAGAATCGTTTTTTCGAATGCAATGGTTCATCATTGCATTCAAATTCTAATTAAAATTAAATACTATGATTTGCACACATATGATGATATCCCTAAGGACCCTAAGGCAGGAGTATCAGATCGTCTTTTAATTTTTAGATATACGAGCGTATATGGAATATATAAAAATATTAACAGCAAAAATATAGCCTATTGCCACATTTTTCATATTTTTTTCACCACAGTTTGTCACCCTAAACTAACCGAATCGCAACGGATCTGAATTCGTTGTCCTCCGTCAGCGAGATATTCTTCGCGTGTCGTACGTGCATAATGTAAGTATATAAATAATATATGTACGCATATATTATATATATATACATAACGTGTGTTTTGGGAAACTGCGAAATTGCATCATAGACTGCTGTCGCCTCTCCTCAGTGGACCGTGTCATCTATAAAGCTTTGGTGCGTCCACCGCAAGTCATTACTCTGCCAGACCGGAACTAGGATTTTTACCCGCCCAGCATCATATACGCGACCGGAACTTCCGGGATTTCGTTCATCGGATCCTTTTTGTTAGTCCACGTCGTCATTTTCAACCGAATTCGCCCTAAATATTTTGTGATTCAAGTGTGCTGTATATAATATATTATACGCTATACATTATATACAATATAATATGTTACTGTTCTATATAATAATAATCAAAACACAATTCAATATTATATATTATTTACAGAATATTGGCGCAATATATAAAAATATAATAAACAAAAAAATAATAAAGAGAAAACGCGCAGTTGTAATATAAAATCGTGATAAAATGACTTTATATTATATAATATATCCTTATAATATTTATTCTTTATAAATGTACACGATTATTATAAAATAAACGAGTGTCGAGTATATAATTATGTAATTATAAGTATATTATTTTCGAAATGATAAACTTAAATAAATTCGTCAACTCTTATAGGTAAGTGTGTTATATATACCTAATTCAAAACTCGAAAAATGTTCTTAAAATATTATATATAATATATTCGTATACGGTATACCTATAGGTACTAATGGAATACCTTTTTTAATTTTGATATTTATGCAGGGCCGGATCTAGGGGGTGGGAAGTCGGGGATTTATCCCCGGGCGTATAATTTTCGTGGGCGTTATTATAAAGGTTTTAAATTTTAAAAATTTAATTTTTAAAATGCACTATGAAACAAAAGTCATAAATGTTATTATTACCAATATTATTTTTTCTAAACCTGAAACTTAGAAATATTAAACATAGATTTTAGCTTTAAATACAATACACCATTAAGAAGTTCTTTTAAAAATATTACTTGATTATATAAAAATTAATTTTTTTTTGGTTTTCAAGCTAAAATTATTCAAATAATTTGTGATAAATAATTTATTGGTCCAGTATATTGCAAACGGCTTTATAAATGGTTGGTGCTCACACTACTATGTGAGTGTGCTTGATTTTTCATAAAAAAAAATAATACTAATTCTGGTCATTTCCCTGAAATTTCCTGAAAAGGGGGTATATCATTAATTTTCCCCGGGTGTTAAAAAGTTAAGATCCGGCCCTGTGTTTATGTACAAACCATAAAAAAATAAAACAAATTATGCTCTATCCGCGTCTATATAAAAAAAAAACTACATAATAATATAATCTAATATTGAGTTTGTATAGGTATACGTTGTAAATATATTCTATAGGTATGGAATAGAAATATATAAACTAAGTTAATGAATATATTATTATACGTATCATTATCAGAATAAGTGTCGACGTGTCGTCAAAACACAAATCAAATATTATTTTAAAATATGTAACTGTGCAGCAAATCGTAAATATAAATATAATTTTATTTAAATTCTTTCTTTTAATAACTAATACGTAATATACAATAGGTAATAAATTAATTATACATTAGTATATAAAATATCATGATTTTATAATTTAATAATTTGTATTATAAAAAGTATGAAGTAGTTTATTATTTTAATCTTCTTGGTATACATATGAGTTATATATACAGTCATATATATGTACATTGTACAAGTATATAAATTATAAATACATTATACATTCACATAAAAGATTATAACAGATGAAACTAAATTAAACAAATTTATTTTTGACATTTTGATATTACAATATTGTTAAAATAATGTTATTATTAATTACTCTTATCACTAACTAATCATCATAATAATAATAAACTAATAATATCTAATTACTAATATTAGTAATATCAAACTATAAACAATGGTGGACATTTCACATTTACTAAATAGGTATATTTACCTACTAATGAAAATGTTTTTAATTTTATTAAAATAAATATAAAAAAATATATTTTAATATATAAATTTACGTAATAATAAAAATGTATTACAGTATAATATTGTACATATAAAAAATATTTTGTATTGTCATTTTCTAGAATACAACTCTACAATTCTCTAAATTAGGTAGGTAACGAAAAACAATAAAACGTAAATGTATGGTAGCATACAAATTATGAGATACGACAACATTAAAAATATTTGTTATGCCAAAGTGCTAAAAATAAAGTGTAGGTATATTATATATTTCTGTATTTAACATTTTATTATTTATTTAAGATGTATTTAAAAAGTAAAACGCAGTTGTATACCGTGGTTTTTATCACAAATTAAAAGATATTTTAGATGATTTGATTTACAAAATTATATATATGTAAGGCCTGATTTAATAAATTTTTATACTTCCTATTATACTTATACCTTTTAAAAATACCTGAAAAATGTATACGATTTATTCTTTATTGGTTTTGAATAATTATTGTCTTTATACATAATAAAAAAACAATAATTTAATTCTAAATCTAATACGTTATATACCTTTATGGATATATGTACATAAAGGTACTACTTACAAATAATTACAATATTGTAATGAATTACAACGTAATATATTAGGTACCTAAAATACGAGTATATGAATATATGATAGTTAGTAGTCATAGATTAATTTGAATATTTTTTTCAGAATATTAATAATCAATACCTACACAAAAGAGCATTAATTTGAATTGGATTCAAGATACTTAATTAGGTTTTTTTAAATTATTTAAATTTATGATATAATTATATAAGATATTATTATCTTAAAAATATGTAAAAATTAGTGTGTTTTTAAGATTTAATTGACACAATTGTTATTTAAAAAAAATTTAGGTTCCGATAAGTTTACTATTAAAGTACCTATATGTTCTTAGAAATTTACTTAATTGTATAAAAAGGATAACCTATATGATTGACAAAATATAAATAGTGGTATGCGTTAGGAAAAAATTCACAAGGTAGGTACCTACCTATCCAATTCTCTTAATAAAATAATTTAATTGGATATAATTACCTATGTTTCGACAATTTTATAAAAATTATAAAAAATTAATTAATCTATAATATTAATATTCACTATATGTCTATATATTCATATGAATAAAAAAATATAAACTATGATTAACTAATTTATAATTTAATAATTATTATACAATTATTAAAACTAATTATAATTTATAACTATTTACAATCTACTTAAACTAAACTGTACCTACAAAATTATAATATAGATAATAAATAAGTATAAACGCATTCAAAAAATAAATTTATATTATACATTATTTATATTTTCGAAAAAAAAAAATATTTACAAGTTAATGATTAACCAATTTAATTTGGTTGTTTTTCATAATCTATACTTACATCTTTTATGACATTTGATCACATATATTAAAATTGTACTATAGTACAATAATACAATAGTATTATTAATACCTGTAATAGGTACTGTAACCAGTTTATTACCCATAACAATGTTCGATGATGGCCAATGCGACCGAGTGGAAAGGATAATTATGAAATTATTAATATAAATATAATTTAAAAGTGATTTTTATACAATTTCACTATGAATAAATAAAGCAAATTGAATACATTGAATAATAATAAAATGACGTTCTTTTATAATGTATTACAAAACTGTGAAGTGTTAAGTGTTAATATGAGTATTTCACTAATTATTTAATCTCAAAATTTGACGAAATTATTATTATTATTATCACTCTTATAAGAATGGGAAAAATACATTAATAATAATTTCCTCCCCATACACGCGGATCTGGCTACATTAGAATACGTTCAACGACTCAAATCCCGAAAACCACCGTGGAAAACAGAAAAAGATCTCGCTAGAGAAAAATTCAACATAAGTACTAAATGGGAAAGCGACTGGACAATATAAAATCCAGATGACAAAAATTAGTGACTAACCCAACTATCAAACAACCCAGATATGAGCTCAAAAGAAATACTTGGGTGACACTAAACCGTATCAGGAATTCAGGACTGGTCATGGTAGAAGTGGGCACATGATGTACAAATGATGGGGATTGCGTGACACTGAAATATGTGACTGTGGTTGTGAATCCCAGACGATTAAACACATCACCGATGAGTGTCCGATTCGTTCACTTAAAGGCACCATGGAAGATATCCACTAGGTGAAGAAGCTGTGGAATGGATGAAGAAGCTGGATTTGGAGCTGTAACATGACCTCTACATTGACCGTATATTTGTCATTTATTTATATGCTTGTTTATATTTAAATTTTATCACTGTTGAATATCTCGTCATTTTATACATGTTAATATGTTATATCAAATTTTTTTTTTTTTTAGGTGCTACTCATGGACGACATACAAAATAAATAAATAATAATTATTATTATTCACAATAATTTGTGAATGCATTTTTCATAAAAAAAAAAAAAGGGTGAAAAGGAAGATATCGGGTACGGTTAGTATTACATGTATCTATACATATATATATAGGAACTTTTTATATACAAGAGCGTTTTTATTTTATATCATCCTGACATAAATTTTACACACGTGCCCGGACACACATACAAAAATATATACCCGAGTTTCACGCATACGCACGAGTCTAAACATATAAATGATAATATACTTTTATATATATATATTATATATACACATTGTCAGTGTGCCCATATATATAAAATCTATAGGGGATTTCACTAGATGAACCGGATATCCGGAATTTGCTGCCTATATAGGATATGACACTTCCTGCCTCTTTCCACTAGCACCTAGCCTGTAATTAATTCTGCGCCTACTGTAGCTCGCGTGGACCATGTCACCGTAATCACGTAAAAAATGTATATACAAGCGTAATACATGCATCGCAGAACACAAAGCTAATATAATATATTATAATAGGTACAAATTTTATATAAATAAATTATTTATAGTAAAGTACTATACATAGGTGTACACTGGTAAAAGATTTTAAAACAATACGATTACGTTTAATTAAAAATATTTTGATCATAAAAACACACGATAATTATGTATAGGTATATTTATGGTAATTAAATTTGACTATATTTGAAATAAATTTTATTTCGTTTTAAAATGAATTATCAAGTACAATATAGTAATATAATTTATATAATATTGGTATGGTACATAGAGTATTACATAACCTAACCTAACCTTACACTACACAAAATATATTATATATCCTAAAATTTAAATGGGTTTGTCTCATTATATATAATTTTATTTTTCAATAATTCAATGTATACGTATAATATAATAATATGTAGATTTTTAATTTTTTATATTTATTTCAAATAACATTACATGTTTTTCTTTTTATTCAGTAAATGAACTGGTCCTTTATTATTATTATTATTTTTTTTTTTTTTTTATTATAAGGTTAAACTGAACATACAACATGTTATATTAATCATTAAATATAAATTTTTTCAGGAGATTTTAATTAAAAAATACTACTTACACGTTACACTATATGATCATATTTCATATTGAAGATTGAACTTTTACATTAAAAATGATCCAAGAATATTTTAAACTTTACGGTTTAACTATATTACATTATAATATAATAATGATAATAATAATAATAATAATAATAATAATAATAATAATAAAAATAATAATAATAATAATAATAATAATAATAATAATTATAATTATAATAATAAAAATAACAGTAATAATAATAATATCCTTATCATTAATCAATATGAAATCAATTAAGTCAATTAATATTTTTATTATATATTTTCAACAACTATCCGTAATTTGTTAAAAATCACTGGTGTGTGATGCGACTCGTGCTGTTCATTGTCCTAGTTTACCGTTGTGCAGTTAATATGCATAACGAATAAAACAAAAATCACGTAGCGCGTTAAATAAACGTTATCGTTTTAATAAGCGCATATAATAATTTCCATATATACGTATATACTTGTATATGGATGCCCAATGCGGCAATGCCCATAGATGAAATTTCAAGAAGGGGAGTAAAAATTCTCTAAGTGTAAGCTATACGTTTAATATAATATGTTTTATGTATAGGTAAGGTATATATCTTATAATGACAAAAATAATTAAATTTTGTCTGAAAATTCGTCAATACGCAATAATAATAAAAATATCGTGTTTCAATACTAATTTAACTAATTTACGTGTTTTAATAAAAAATTATATATTATATTTTTATACTTACCTATATGAGTTTCAATTTATTAAAATTCCAAGTCTATTTTATTTTTCAAGAAGGGGCTCGTCTTGCCCCCCTCCATGGGCACCCATGTATACATAATAATATGACGAAATGTTTTGTAATTAAATTCCGGCGAAATCCTAAAACTATAAATTTGTACCGTGCGCGGCCATTCTTTATACATACATATTTTATCAAGAAGAGAAGGGTCTTATTGTCAACCTTTCACGCTACGTATTTCGGTTCCACCCTTATTCTCACGAACTGCAGGAGCGAAGAGCGAGAGAAAGAGATAGATGGATATGTATATATATATATATATATATATAGAGAGAGAGAGAGAGAGAAAGAAGAGAAGATATTATAATGCGTGATGGTGTGTATATGTATGCGCGTGCAAAGCGAGAACGGAAAAGAGAGCGAGAGAGAACGAGAGAAAATGTTTCCGGTTATAAATTTTTCGTGGTCCGGGGACAAATGGGGAAATAAGTTTCCGGACACTGACACCGGATGGCGAGACTTTCGTTAAATCGTCCGGCCATTAATATTCCCCGTTTCGATTAACTTTATATTATATATAGAGTATAGCAAAAAAAGTATACGACTAAACGGGATAAACGCAATTTAACGGTTTATTATTATAATATAAAATGCATAATTGGAAGGTATACATAATATAATTTTATTATTATGCATAAATTAATCGTTAAATTTTCGTTGGTCGTTCCAATAAAATATTTATATAACCTATACGTATAATATTATTTAACGCGAAGTACTTACTCGTAAATCTCAAAAAAAAATTCTAATATTATATTGTTTGTTTTACTTATATGTTTACGCGAACAAATTATTTCTACGCACACGAAATTGAAATGTTTACAAAAATTATTATAATAATTGATTTAAACGTTGTGTTAAAATGCAAACAAATACAATCCCTGCGGGTGGTATTGTGTGCAATAGGCATTATCATAATTCACGAACAATATAATAATATAATAATATATAGGTACGGTAAATGGGATGAAAAGACTGTCGTATATCGTTCGCCCTTTCACATAATATTTTATTCGTGTTTGATATATAAAGGGGAGAAAAACCCGAGGCGACTGTGTTAACTTTTATTTTGGCTATACGCACCTATACATAATATTATTATATTATTATGTACCATAAACACGGTTATGGCGAAAACTGAAAATTATTATTATATACTATCGCGTATATCATTACCCAGGGTCAGTATATATTATAATATATGGTAACCTAACCGTATATATATTCCAAGTTCCGACCAAAAACCGCAATATTCTCAAAGATATTATAATAATCGTTATTTTTTTCCCCCGAGGTCGCCTGTAATCGTTTATTACTCTATTCGTCTCGATTCTAACAGTCCTAGTTTTCCTTATTTTTTGGAATAAAATATATAACATATTATATAAAAATAACGTTATTATATAACGGAACATTAATTATGCGGACAAATACACATTTCGTTTTTTTTTTCAATCTTTAAAGTCTTATTTTATACACATTATATTCCGCCTTGAACTTTCTAAAATTACATAAATATATACAGTGGCGCAACTAGGGGGTATTTTAGGTGTCTGGACGGGTGCCCCTGGACTGAATTTTCATGAAAATTTCATTTAAAAAACATTGAAAAATGTACTATTTTATTTAAACGTATAACATAAAAGTTAAGTTAAAAGTCATATAGTATATAACATAAAAGCAAATGCGCTACATAAACTATAATACGGGACTGCAGGGGACACTGTATTATAGAAAATGTGGCGAACTGATATCGATTTCTCCCGAGATTGTATTGGGATGCCTATATTTACCCCTTATTTGTATATCGAGGAGTTTCCGCGTTATTCACTATTTGATTTGGTTATAAACTATTATATATTTATAATAAGTTTAATAAATTTAATTTAAATAAGTTCATTAAAAGTTAGATATACCAAAAACGAATTTAGAATTATTTTACTTACGTAGAGGGTTTATTTGAATTAGGCAGATACCCCACTCGAAATAATCCTATTTTCGCCACTGAATCTATATATCATATATGTATATATAACCTATAAATTATATTGATGAGTAAGTATTTTGATATAATATATTATTATAATAACCAAACCGTGTATAACATGATACAGGTACCTATTATATACGTATATATGTGTGTGTGTGTGTAATATGATGTATACCGCAGACGGCGTCCGTGTGGCGAAGGGTGTTGCGGCTGCGGTTTGTTATACCGCGTATAGATATATATATATATATATACGTATACTTACATATAAACATGTGACTAATGGCCGTGTGTACCTATATATTATTATTATTTACGTATATACGTAAACATCGTGTTTTCATGTATTAATTTTTGTATTCGTCGTTCACGCCACCATCACATCAGCAACGGCAGCAATAACAGGGCGGTTCTGTAAAAAAAAGGGTTTTCCGCGAGCGTTTCCGTCGTCGTCGTACCTACATTATATAATATTAATAATTATGTGTGTGTGTGTGTAATGTGTATAAACACACACAGACGTATATACTTAATTTGTATACCTATATATATAATAATAATATATAAACTCTTCCATCAGTCTTATGTTTTACGACATCTGCTTACCGGAGCGGCGGCCGAGTATATATTTGTATATATATATATATATATATGTATATAATAATAATATATATATAAGACGTGTATTTACACGCACGACGAGCGGACACAATGGCTTCCGTTTTAAAAATTCTCGTATATATCCCTTACGCGTATCCCATCGCGAGAGAGACGAGAAAAAACGCACTCTCGTTTATATATACCGCGATTATATACATAAATATCGTATATACTATGTATATATATAAGGTATATAGTATATATATTACATATGTATATAAGGTATATAGGCAACAGGTGCGATGTGGGAACGCGAGTACATATAATGGTTTGTCGTGTTTTCATTACTTCGCTCCGCATCCTCGTATACCTACACCGCAATAATATTATAAAAAAAACACACGCACGTTATAATTATTAATATAATATGTATATTATTATATACATATAGCCACCTACTTATAATATATATAATAATATTATAACGTGCTGGCATCACGCGCGAATTGCGATCGTATATAATATATAAAAACACAGTCGTTCCGCGTATACGCGTATATATTTATTATGTTATTATTATGTTGCGGTTCGTCCGGTGGGAAACTATATATTTATTATATATACGCGTTTGCCCGGAAGGGTCATCCGCGGCAGAAATCAAACAAGAAGCTGCTGCAGTGTCCGTTTTATGTATCAATAATATAATATAATTATTATATATTGTATAATCGAGAGATTAACGGCTATACTCGCGTATTTATAAATAGACGACCTATATAACCTCGTATATACTACGAGTATAATACGAATTTCGCATTGTTCACAATATACAGGCCCGTAGACAGACAAAATATAATATTTAAGTGGGGCTAACCTAGTTTTTAGGAGGAACGTTAGAAAAAAACAATGTCATATAAGGCTATACATATTATATCCTCTTAATTAGATTTTTTCATACGAAATACTGCAATTTTTAACATTTATATAATAATATTAATTAATAATAAATATTTTATGACCTATATAGTTATATTAAGTATTATATAATACAATTTTAAAAACATACCTTTTTTTTTTTTTTTTTATTGTAATCGCTTATTGTCTGGTGTAATTTCTTACATCTTTTTGTTATTGTTGAAATCTATTAACAATTTGTCAATATATTTTATATAATATTATAATATAGCAGTGTACATTTATGAACGCGTGACGAATAAAAATATATAAATGTAATGATTTAATTTTTAATTTCAAAATCAAAATCATTTTCAAACAAACGAATATCTCTATACTACACATTGTATAGTTTTCGTGGCAATAATAATTATTATAATTCGCATATTATATACAAATACATATACTATTATAACGATAACTATGATGATTGTCATATATTATAATAAATTAGTAATCTATCTACACTACGATTAACACATATGACATCATAAATGATGCATATTATATTAAATTTGTATTATCCTATCAGTAAATATTTTATCTATATCATTATTATAGGTGACGAATCAATATAATATTATTATTCGTATAATATATATAATATACCCACTGATTAAACATTTTTACTGATTAGTCGACAAAAATATAAACATTACGTATATGAACACAATAATTAGTATATCGCCCACCACGAAATAAAATTAATACGATGATGATAACAATATTTATTATTATATTGATGGAAAATTAATTTTAATCAAGCCCAGCGTTAATGTCACTATTACGTCTTATCTCTATTATAATATGTTATTATATTAATAATATTATTATAATATTACACACTATATCACTATATGACACCATCATTATTATACGTAATATTACGCAGAGCAATATTTTGTTGTTTATTTACTTCCGTTCGTCATTTAATTGCAGTACAAACGTCATTGTATATAATATATTTATTATTTAATATACTGCTATTGTATTTTAAATTTATAATTCTCTGAGAGTTCGTTTCTGCTGCAGTCTTCTATATACTCATTACTCATGTAAGCGGCTTATCGATATTATTAAATTATCTCGTATATTATTGACAATTCAACAACAACAGTCTTAAACTTAATAATTATATAGTAAATAATTATCACTAGTTTATTATAATGTATAATATAATATAGCGTATAATTATACATATATAGCCTTATAGTATATAATATTTTATCATTTTGATTTAAAAGATAAGATTTCGCTTTATTTTGCCATTTGGCGTCAATTATTTCTGTATATTATCTAAAGCGGTAATAATGTTTTTTTTAAATAATTATCCCTAGTTTGCAATATTTTAATATTTTTTGATTTTAATATTTACTGCAGGTTCAACAATATTTATATTATGTGGTTTATTATGCTCTACATTATTTATAGTGTTATTTAAATCTGTCGGATTTCTAGATAAAAAATCAGCTGCCTGATTAGAAATAACTATTTCAAAAATTATTTTAAAATCAAATCCTATTAATTTAGTTCTAAGTCTATTTAAAAATGGACGATTCTGATTTTATCGTTTGTAATTGAACTAAATTTTTATGATCGGTGATGCAAACTGTAAATTGTCTACCTACGTATACATGGTAGACAATTGTTACCCACGGGGAAAATAAATCCCACTAATGTATATTAAATATTATTAATCATATCATTGTTACTTTGACAATAAGTCAAGAAGTTGGCATTTTTTAATATAGGATAATAATATACGTATAATATACGCATAAACGAATAATCATAATATAAAAAAAAAACTGATCACTCCTGTAAAACAAATTTCAAAATGTATATAATATTATACCTGTATAATATATTCGACCAATATATATTATGATAATTAATAAACAATTTACCATTAAAATATTAAAAATACTGTATTTATATATATATTCATAATATATATTATACTGTATTATTATGTTAATAAAATAAATGTGTATTATGCACGTTCAACGTATAAATATATTTTTAAGTAGGTATTACACATGGTGACTATGTATAATATATTATACTAACTATATACGTTCAGACAACCGCGCGTATATATTAGGTTAGACCGTTAGGGGTAGTGGTATACGGTCGTACAACCCCGCGATCGAATTTATCCTTGTCGCCATTACCGCACCATGTGATTCGTCCATATTATTATTGTAATTAACTCAACTGCCTGGCAAGACATTTTGATTGTTTTAGGACGACGAAGATCGGAGCGGACAAACCCTTTTTTAAAAGGGATCATTATATCACGTAATGTCGTAATATATATAATATATATATATATTATATATTAGATATGTATCATCAACGACGTTAAACCTAAATTATTATCTGTCTCAGCATAACCATGTTATAATATTATATTTGTATTATATGACTTACGAAATTTCGAATCTCTAGAATTTTAACGCGTATTTCTACGAAAGTCGTATAATAATACATAATAATAAATCGGTAGAACCCAAAGAAATTTTTTTATATCATTAAAAAATGTAAAAGTTAACTATTTTGTATAAACTCATAATACTATAAATTGATTATACGAGTAATATATTTTATATTATATACCTTATATCGTAAATTTAAACAAATCAAAACCTATCTCAGACCGTACTTGTCAAATAGATTTAAGATAGGTACTTACTAATATTTACGTTACAATGTTAACACATTTTATATTTTATCATATTTCTAAAAAAAATTTTGATATCAGAAATATTATTCCTTTATTTTCTATAGAATATTTATGTTATTAAATATTTAAATTTTTCCACTAATCGACTGTATGATTATCATTACAAAATACGTATAAATCTGTATTTCACGAAATAGCAGTAATTATTCTTCTATAATCTGTTATCAACGATATCCATGATTATTATTAATTGATTTAACCAATGATCATGATTTAAAATAATGTAATAAACATCTTAAATCTATAAATATTAATGATAATAATATATTTTGTACATGTCACAATGATTTATATAATAAAAAATGAGAAATCTATTTGATATTCGATATACTCGTGATGTATATGCGATTCCCATGAATCGACAGCAAATTGTGATAATATATTTTGTACATTATAATGAGGGATTATTATCATTTAGAATCATATTTGTCAATGCCATGTTGTTATTATATAATATGATTTTTAATACGCAGGTATTATACGAAGATTTCATTATAATGTTTTATTATTCACCCCTAGACACTGTTAAATATTTAAATATAATATATGATAAATTATACGAGAATAATAATGAGAATAAAACAGAAGGGTATATATTATATAATATTTACGTATATATAATTATACTGGTTATAAGTATAGTTTTTCCCTTGCTGAATTTAATGATTATTTATATGATTCAATTAAAAAAATGAATACTATTACAATATATTATGTTAATATATTTAAAAATTGAAATTCTGTACAACACTACTTGAAATTTCAAACTATATATAAGTACCTATACATTTAATACGCGTATGGAAATTATATATTATAAAGGAATACGTCCACATGAAATTATAACATAATATATTTTTCATAAATAATAAATCACAACTTATTAAATACATTTTTATATAATAATAAAAAAAATATTAATATTTAAATTTTGTGTATATATAGATCAATCGATTGACGTTTTCTTTTAATTAAAAATATAGAATAAAATTTTAAAATTTGTATTATCTTGTATTTCATATATACAGAAACAGAATTACAGATTAAAACGGATAAATCCATATTTATTTAAATATATTAAAAGTATATTAATACTAAACTACTTTTTACGAATATATAAATTTATTATTTAATATATCATTTCAAATTATTTAAATTACTATATATATAGCTATTATATTATAATATATACACGTTTATTTGATAAGTACCTAATTTGTATTTTTGTAATTAATATAATACACGTGTAATTACAACTAAATAATTTACATCGAGTGTTAGGTCTTATGTACATATATATTAAATATAAATATAATAATATCATGAAATGTTGCAGTTTTATATTAAGTTTTATTTATTTTATATTCGTATATATATACGCGTAATTTACTTGAATACCTATTGTTCCATTTATAAAATTAATATCATTAAAACAATAAATAAAAACTTACTTTTACATGTATAAGCAATATATACAATATAGCGATACAAACGGTCGTATTTATATTATCGATGTATGCAACGTTTTTACAAAACCCCAGTACTCTATAAGTTCGTTCAATTTGATCAATATTATGACACACCCATATAATATAATATTATATGTACGTCATGTATTTATTCATTTTTTTTTTTTTTTTTTTTACTATTAGGTACACATTATTTTGTTTATGAGTGTAAACCAGTGATTCTCAACCGGGGTGACATGTCTCCATGAGGTAACATAATCTCAGTGTAGGGTGACATAAATTATTGAAGGTATAAGAAAAGATAAGAGAAATTAATTTTTTTTAAATAAAATCGTACTGTCTTAATGACGATTACGTCTGAGTAACGTCTGTTGTTAATAAAGACCTTGATATGCAATACATTAATACAATTACTAAACCTATATTTCGATTGTAGGGTGACCAAAGTATAAAATAAAGGTGACATAAATAAAAAAAAAGGTTGAGAACCACTGGTGTAAACACTAAAAATACAAATATAATTTATTTTAGAAATAATATTTTTATAGTCATTTTTTACGTAGTTATTTAATCGTTATTGTATGTCGTGAAATATACAAAATTTATTTTATCGATTTTATGATATGCATAATAGACGTAATTAGGAAAGGATGGCCTTCCTAAAATAAATTTCGGTTTCCCAAAATTGTATACGAAATTTAATTTAAATTATTTATGATTTTAGTTAATCTATATATGTAGTTAAGAATGGCTATATGAATCGATAGCCATCTAACTTATGGATCTAAAGTTATGTCTATATATGATGAAAAGTTTATATAGTGACTATTTGTGTAGGATAATTAATAGAAAAATAACTCTAATATTATGATAACTATAATAATAATAATAATAATAATAATTAATAATGAATTAAAATGATTCATAATATTTCTAAAACAAATTGTACATACCATGATAATAAAGTAGTAAATTATTAAATAGTAATTACTATTTATTATATTATAAATATAATGACGTTAAATAATATTATTATTACTTTAATGAATGAAATAATCATTATACGAGTATATAGCCTGTCTATTCGTCTATTCCTATTACTTGTATAGTTGTATTTAAAACAACCTAAACACTTAACAATATAACTTATAATTCTTTTGATCGAATTTAAATACTGAAAATAGATTTGAATTTAGTTCTAAAAATCGTACGACCTACTTTGTCAATTTTTATTTTCCACTCGAATAAAAAAATGATTAAATATTGTAAAAAAAAAGAAAAAAAAAAACGATTTTTATTAATCTCATTGGTAATTTATAAATTTAATATTTAAATAAGTAATTCGTACCATCTGCAGTAAATTTATAACTGAATCTAAAAACGTTTTTTAAAATTGAAATTCGATCATTGTAACTATTAACTATAAGTAATATTGTTAATCGTTTATGCTGTTTTTAATAGTAATATTGTGAATAGAGAGGCCCCTTCAAGATTATCGTACAAAATATGTACTCTATACTAATGTATTATGTGAACTGGCTACATTTAAATTTCATATAGGTTAAAAATTAAAAATTAATTTTTTAAATTTTTTACGAGATAATTAAATTTAAAAGTGTAATACAGGACAATATTATAGTCAATTACACACCTATAACAATTTAAAAAAAATTCAAAGAACCACATTAAAAAAAAAATCTTAATTTTTCGCTAAGATATTACACAATGAATAAATAAATTTGGAACACTCTGTACATAAACATATATTTATCTAACTTAAACTCTTTTCGTTACCCTTACAACTTTACAAGCACCTCTATACGCGTTGTGCGAGCGGTATGTAACATGTATAAATGTATGAAGATATTATACATATTATTTATATATTTTAATATATTATCCGACAATTCCATTACATATACAAATATACATTTGAAGAACCTCGAGATTTACTTTGCAAACAATATGTCTAATAATATGCATTTTGGAATATCGTTATTTGCGTATTTATAATAACATCTTATACGGTGCGTTTCGCCGTCTGCCGCCTTACGCACGCATTACTATACACACACGTGTATGAATTCCGAACCCCTTGACGCGTTTTATATGATTATTTTAAATTCCCCATTGACTCTTGCAGGCGATATACGATAAATAAATGCGTATATACACAGCTAGTATATAACATTATAACTGATGATTAAACGCATGAAACAACAATATGTTCATTTTTAACGCATTCGTTGGTCTCCGGGGAGACGAAAATCAATTCCGACCCCCCAGAGATTGTTTGGTTATGACTTTCCACTGTGTATACCATACCCCATATAGATCCCTGTGTACCGTGCAGGCGCTGAAGGGTCTAAAGCTGTTCGCGGTACGTGATATAATATATAATATTATGTACGTATATACGTATATGTACTAGCAGGGTATGCGATTTATATATATATATGAACATAAACAACGCCGAGTACCGTATCCGTAAAGAATTAAACCGAATGTTTATTCAACAATATATTCCTTGGCTCATTACACATGTAAACTGTTTATTTTTTCATAACCAATATTATGTGTAATTACGCATATACGCATATCGCGTGTATCGTATAATATTTTATATTTCTGCAACTTTATATACATGGCCGAACTTCTGCCAATAGGCAAACTATAGGCAGCTGCCCAGAGGTCCTTGTCTTCTTGAGGCCTCAGCTAAACACACACATACTAAAAACCAAGGTATCGACCTATCATACAAAATGGATTAACACGAAGAAATATTTGGAGTATAAAATAATATTAATTATTATGACTTATGAAGTAGTTACTTGGAAATTAATATTACATCATAATATTGTTGTGGATATATTAATAAGTCATAGGCGTGCGCACGGGGGCAGCAGATGCAGCATAATATGTTGCCCCTAACTTAAATTTTTTGGGCTGCAGCAACCGCCATTTTTCAAATTATGGGCCTTTATAAAATATAAATTTATCTTCAAAATAATATTTTCTCAAATAATGCACACAACTGATAACAATATATTTTTCCGTTAAAAATAATTAATTGTTGACAGTTTTATTATATTATTATAGTACACATTGTACAACACAAATTTCCTGATAATATTTATAAGAGAACAAATTTAAAAATATATTGGGTTTCTAATATGCCGCGAACACACAACACATCGCATGCTGCGCTGACAATGTCAAACAAAACAGGTTACAGATTATGTGATTAGCAGTTCACAGATCATATTTATTATTTTGTATATTATTGACTAATGACTATTGTATTGTAATATTATTAATTTGTAGGTATAAAATATTATTATTAAATTATAATTATAACATAATATCTAAATATCATGCAGGCTACTGGCTACAATAATAATGTGTGTTGTGTGTTAAATGTATATTTTTTATTATAGTGAAACAGTGAAAGTAAACTTAAATTATATAATTGTAATAAAATTATTAATATAATATATACATTTCGTGGTGTTTATATTAGTAAGTACTCTTTGAAGGCTTTAATAATTATAACCGCGTTGTAACCAGTGGCGTGTCCAGCGGGTAGGCCTGGTAGGCCCGGGCCTACCCTAATTTTACATCATAATCTAAATTTTAATAAAATATAATTTTACTAAAAAGTATGTATAATATAATGTAAGAAATAATTATACTATTATAGAAATATAATTTTCATATACCTCTGATAAATATAGTATGAAAAATTAATTTTATTTCTATTTTTATTTAATAATTTTTATACTATTATTATACTCGTGCCGAAGTTGACTGGGATACATAATAATATATATTACGTATATACAAGTATACCACATACGACTAACGGCGTTACTTTTGTGTCAATTTTATAATATTACGGTGATATTTATTTTAGCTTTTTACTATTTGGTTGACACAAACCTATAATTTATGGTTTAATTATAGTTTATTTGTTCTGACGTTGAAATTCGAATGTGAAATTGATCTATTTTTAGAATAGTAATTTCTGTTTATTATGATTGGCATACAATATAACCATATAATATAATGTAACTATAATAACTAATAAGGTAATATAACGTTATTTTTTTAAGTGAAGATTAAGTATTATCTATATAATTTTTTTTTATTCAAAAAAATTAAACTTCGAGAATTATTATTTGAAGGTTTTAATTGTTTTTATAATGTGAGATTGAGATAATAGCAATTAAGTTTGTTAAATTTTTATTTTTTTTTTTTAAATTAAAATACAAATGTCCTTATTTTATAATAAATACAATACAGTGATAATAATTTTTATAAATTATTAATATTATTTAAAATTGCCATGGTATTTCAAAGTATGAAAAAATGAAAAAATAGAAAAAAAAGTTTAATTTGAACTATTTATAACACTAAATGAATTTGTGGTATAATTATACCCCGCGCGACAACTGACGTTACAAAATATCGCGCGACTAACGAAGGGTTAAATATAATTATATATTAATATACTCATACGATGGTCGTAATCACCCGATAATTATTATCACTGAGCAACAGTATTATTTTAATATATTTATAATGAATATAATATACGATATACGAATTTAGTAGTATCGATGTATTATTGTTTGTGTCTAGTTAATAAAAGATCCTAAAAAAATTATTATAGATGAGTTTGCAAAATTAAAAAAATAGAAGAGTGCAATTCATTAAATAAATAAATCAAATATTTAACAATTAACATTAATAATTTAATACACATTCTGTTTTATTATAATTATTAAATAAACGAAATTTTCATTTTTTACCTAATATAGATAGTTATTATTGTAATATGTAAAACTTATTTTAAATTGGGCCTGTCCTAAAGTTTCTTCCTGGGCACGCCTCTGGTTTTAACTAATTATTATTCATCATAAGAGAATTTTAAAATATTTAAAAAAAATAATACATTTCATATTTTCATTGTCGTTATTCATAATATTGCCTGTATAGACGCACATAAATTATATACGTATATATTGACTATTATATAATTTAATAATAATATTATATTAGGTACTTACTTGACTGTAGATTCATAATATGTCACATGATCAGTTATAGATTTATTTAAGGCTGGTATGCCAATTTTTAAAAATTCTTATAAACTTAATTATCTGCAGAACTGTAATTCTCAAGTATAACTTTTATTCAAAATTATAATAATTATATATATATATATATAGTTTTGATATATCACTGAATACTATTATATAGTATTTAATGACAATCTGAAATACAGGTAAACCGAGGTACTAATATAAATTTTCATCATATAAAAATAAATAATTTCTTTAAATATTGTTTATATAATAATATATATTCTTTAATGAAGTTTTGGTTAAATTTTAACAAATTCTTTTTATTTAAAAATTTGAATATCAAATATTATTCATGTTATGCTTATTATAATTTACTTAGATAAACATAAATATAAAATTAAAAAAATTTCAGTATAAATATAATTAACCGAATATTATATACCAAACACCATTTATTGAGTCCTACTCTAAATAATGTAAATGGTATACCATATTTGTGATACACCAGGTAAAACTTATGATTGGTATGTTGTAATAATAATAGTAGTAACATAATCGCAATTTGAATAGGATTTGAGAATAATAATTTTTCTATTATATTATTTTAGTACCTCCAGTTTCAAAATTACCACCACTAAATAAAATAATTATTTTTGTATACAAGTCGAAGAAAATTAAAGTTTTTAATTTATAACAATAAATTATATTTTATCTGGGTTCCAGCATCTTCAAATTGTTTACTGAAATTGTGCCCCCGAGGTAATAATATAATATAATATAATAATAACATGTAATATATAGGGCTGGGATTTCGATGCATTTTGCATTTTTTTCTGAAGCTCTATGTATGATGTTCATTTTGTTACAAAAATATGTTTTAGGTATTTAAAAATTAAAATAAGAAATTTTATTTTACATTTTTTATAATTTTTAAATTTTAAATTTTATTATAGATTTATAGTATAAAATGTTTATAATAATAACAATAAAGATAAAAACCCAAATTATTGCCTATTTCTTAGGGCCGGGTCACACTATGCCGGTTACGCCGGCCGGCAAGGACCGTCCGATTCCGCCGTCGGTTTTTGGGATGTGTCACACTACAACGGTTTTGCCGTCGTTTTCGTTTTATTTGCCTAGCTTTTTGTTAATACCACGTTGGCACGTTTATAATATTTTTAAGATATTTTGTTGTAACTTTGAAGAGAATAATTTTTTTTAAAGTAACTATTTAAAAAACCTTAAATACGTTTAAAATACCTATTATATTGAAGTTTGAAGGATATCTCTAAGGTAGGTTAACTCAAAAAATGTATTTACAACGATTAAATCATAAAACATTAAAACCTTAATTTTTATTTTAGTATGGATAACGAATCGCAATATATAAACACTATACGTGTTATATGACAAATGTTTAAAGTTCATAAACCGGACGTTTGCACAGTCATGTTTGACGCGTATGATAAGAAACCATGTGTTTTCATTACAAACGGTTCGACGGTTGCGCCGGACAAACGGGATCAGCCAACGTTTTAAAATTTTACGGACGGTGACGAACGGCGCAACCGTGATAGTGTGACACATACCATTATATCACTGTTGTTATTAATGAACGGCGCAACCGGACGGTCGTCGCCGGACGGCGTAACCGTCCTAGTGTGGCGCGGCCCTTATAGTGGTCTATGCTAGGTATTGGTGCGACATACCGTTGTGGTTATTATATTTTGTCGATCGTCGATCGAAATTTATATCATATCTTATTTGTAATTTGTATACTATTTTTATTATTATGGTACAGTATAATAACGAATTATTCTGTTAGTTTATTACTTATCCGTGTCACCGTTGAAATCGATAATTATTGTGTATCGACTACGGTATTACCACACGGACGGTCGATCATAATTTCATATACTTATAAATTTATAATCATACTAATATTATTATTAATTTATATGACACATTAGTGTACAAATTATTATATTGTTGTATACACGTATTTTCCCTCCGTTTATGTACTTGGCACCATCTCGCCGTCGCGGGATTCTTGTAATATTATACGTCTTGTGTGTAATTAATATCTGTCAATAATCGTTTCGGTCGTGCGACGTTTAATCGTTTATTTTATTTCGTATTTGTAAAAACCCAATAACGAGTCCTCGTATATCGTGTGAATTACTATTTCGCGATTGTCGTTTTAAATGATATTATTTAGTATAATTATTATAGGTAATCCAATTATTATTATTTGTATTTAATTTATTCAATACGCTGCTTGTCCATCGCCATATCGTGCGATTCGTAATTTTTATTTACGTATTTTAATTATTTATTATAACAAGCGTTATTTATTTTTGTGTTGGCTTATATCATGTCTACGAACGATGAAATTAGTCGTTTAATTCGTATTAAAGATCGGTCGATAATATTAAGCGCAATCGTTATGTCAGTCTATTGCGCGATATCCATATAGTCTTGCTAAGTGGAGTATGGTTGAACCTGAACAGTGGCGTATCCGGGGGGGGGGGGGGTTGGGGGGGGGGTACCCCCCGAAAATGTTTAAAATTTTAATAATATTAAATTTTTTTTGTTTGTTTTTAAGTATGAAGACACTTTTACTATCCGAAATAGCATATTTTTCCGGTTGGAAAGTGGAAGTATTTGTTACTTTATTTAATTCATTTTTCGAATTTCTTATAATTGACCCTAAGATGTAGAAAAAACGACGAAAAGCAACGAAGAAACTGCATTTTTCAAGAAAACTGAGATTTTGACGAATTCGATTTCAATATTTTTCGATAACTCGGGCAATTTTTAAGTTTTTAAGTTAGAGACTTGAAAATTTGAATGGATGTTTATATTGGTACTATATATATATGTGGTAAAATTTTGGAACCGTTGCGTTAATTTTTCTACAAAATATAGGACCTTGAATATTTTGTAAAATTATCGTTTTTATGTAGGTATATAATGTTTGATAAAATTGGCAATTTTGTACATTAAGGTCTAAAATTTTTACTGAAGTGTGTCTACATATTACTTAATATCTTATTAAAATATTAGAAAAATAGTCTTAATTTTTTTTTTTTATAGCTGTTTAAAGTTGATTTTTTAAATTTTTTTTTTTTTTTTCTGAAGACACTATGACTTTTACTATCCGAAATAATGCTTCGATTTTTACGAATAGCAAATGTTTTCGGTTGGAAAGTGGATGTTTTTGGTACTTTATTTAGCTCATTTTTCAAATTTATCAAAATTGACCCTATGCGTTAAAATTAAAAATAAAATTTTTAAATCTTAAAACGCAAAACAATGGTCATAATGACTAATATAGCGTGTCTACAGTTTATTTTTAGAAAAGAATAATTAATATTAACATTTAATAACTTTTGTACCCAATAAATTATTAGTTTTTGTATAAATGTATTGACCTATAATTACTTCATTACATAGTTTTAAAATTAATATATTATTATTAGAATTTTTTTTGTTTTTTTATTTAAATAAAATATTTAAATGATATAGAAATAAAAAATAAAAAAAAGAACTGATACTCCTGCCGCAGGGATATAGGTGTGCATATCATAGTATTTAATTATAATTATAATTTAAATGCAATGTTAAACCATTGCATTCGAAAAAACGATTCTGAGCGAAGTTCAGTCAGATAATGTAGGTATTGATTAGGTAATATATTGCCGTTTTTTCGTCATTTTTTCATCGTTTTTTCTAACGCATAGGATCAATTTTGAAAAATTTGAAAAATGACCTAGATAAAGTACCAAGAACATCCACTTTTCTACCGGAAACATATGCTATTCGTGAAAATCGGACCATTATTTCGGGTAGTACAAGTGTCTTCAGTCATAAAAACAAAAAAATATAAATATCAATTTTATAAGCTATAAAAAATATTACAGCTATAAAAAAAAATGCTACCATGGAATTTTTTTAATATTTTAATATGATGATTCAGACATAGAAAAAAAAAACGAAAAAGAAAAACGGCAGTCACCCATCCGCTGTCGATGCCTGGCGACGGTGCTCAACACCGAGATAGCGTTCGAGAATATTCCGCCGACTACACCACACGCGTCTCCCATGGAACCATGTTTTTGTGAATGCCGTTTTTTCGTCATTTTTTTCATAATATTTTCGTTTAAACTAAAAATATCAACTTTAAACAGCTATAAAAAAAATTGAGACTAGGGATTTTTCTAATATTTTGAATTAATGTTAATTAATATATAAATATACTTCAGTAAAATTTTCAGACTTTAATTCCAAATATTACTAATTTTATCAAACATTATATACAAAAAAACGAGAATTTTACGAAATATTCAAAGTCCTATATTTTGTAGAAAAATGAACGTAACGGTTCCAAAATTTTATCACATATACATAGTACCCATATGAATTCCCAAAAAAATTTTCAAGTCTCTAACTTCAAAATTGCCCGAGTTATCGTGAAATATTGAAATCGAATTCGTCGAAATTTGAAAAATGCCGTTTTTTCGTCATTTTTTTGTCGTGTTTTCTACCGCTTAGGGTCAATTTTGAGAAATTCGAAAAATGACCTAAATAAAGTACCAACTACATCCACTTTGCTACCGGAAACATATGCTATTCATGATAATCGGAGCATTATTTCGGGTAGTAAAAGTGTCTTCATACTTAAAAAAAAAAAGACACACATCATTGTAAAACCAATACATTCTTCGCTTCGCTCAGAATCTAAAATACGATTTAAATATATTTATATAAATCTTTTCGTTTATTGGTTTTTTGTTAAGTCAGTAAGCCAAATAGTCTTGGATGCCCTCTTAAAAAAAATTCTTTACTACGCCCCTGCCATTATATTTTTATAAACTTATAAGGGTTTCGATAAACCAATTACTGTTACACCCTTTTGGGTAATTTCATGGCATAATTGAACGTGTTTTTCCGAATTCGCAAATGTGAATTTTATAATATATACATTTTCGTAAGTCGCGTGGTATTATTGTTTATTATATATTAGGTATGTATATGTATAGTTGTTAACTGTCACAATGACAAAACTGAAAAAAAATTAAATCCCCACCGAGAAGTTTTTCGACAGGATTTCCTGAGACATCACCCTAAGAGTACTTCATTTTTTTTATTATTATTATATATTATGTTTCAGACCATTCAGTCCCCCTAATATTTACATAAAGCTAAATCCATTTGGCTTTAAATTTAATATTCCCACAAAACGTTAAAAATGTTGATGTCGGATGTTATTATTTTCCGTCTTTTTTTTTATTTACAACTACTTCGAATTTAGGTAGGTATATATTTTTTCTAATTGGTAGTTTATTATTCATGTTATGAAATGTATATATTTTATACTCACTTCCCTGAAACATTAAATCATTTTATATATTTCCCATACTTATATACGTATATACGTGATAATAATTTATTATACGACCAAAAAACTTATTGTAACTTATATTTCATCATTTAAAATTTATAAAAATAGCGATAGCGTTTTTATAAATAGTTACATACCTGTATAATACCAATATATACAATTCTATGCAATTTAAAATTTTAATAAAAATTTTTACACAAATATTTTATATTATGAAATACCCTGCAAAATAATACATATACTCTTATTGCAATGGCCATAAATTAAATTATAATATATAATGTACTCGTATGAATATAGTTAATATACCTTATTTGTATTATATCCATCTTATAAGTTATTAATGATTGTCTAATTTGTTAAATTTATATCATTAAACATACAAATAATTATAATAGTCATAATATATACAGGGTATATCTAATTATCTACCTAATATGATTTATTTCATACAAGTATAATGATATAATAATATAATAAATATATACTTACTCGAATAATATTGTATATATAATTGTATATAGTCAACAATAATGCATACAGTCATTTTTGTAATTATTTATGAAGGTACGACTAAATTTTTTTTTCGATATTTTTTTTTTCAAGCCGATTCAAAATATGTTTTATGTTTATATACCTACTTTATTATAGGTTGTTTATATTTTATGTTAATTGCAGTAGAAGTACACGCCTAATACATTTACCTATATAATATAATGCTCGTATATATACACACCTATATTAATTATTATTTAATTTAAATTATTAACTATTAATAGTTTATAAAATATTTTCAAGTTAACAATAGATATATTCTATACTGTAAGTACCGACACTATATTATTTATCGGGTTATATTCTATATATATTGTATTATAATTATAAAAAATATTATACCTGTAATTTTATTTAAAATTATAAAAAATAAGGATGCGCGTATTCGTGCAGTTACATAATGCCTTCGTATAATATATTTAAATGCTTATTATAGTATAGTTATTAATAACTTATTTCTGGACATCGCACACCGAAATATAAATATTTAAAATCACCGTTGAATCTGTATATATAAATACATTATATAATATACGTATTTTATGTAGGGTATATACAATGTAATGTACAGCAATTTCCCATTTATCTTTGTATTTAATTGACTGCAATAGCACATTCGTCCAACGTCTATATAAGTTATATCTTATATATGTTATTATTATTATTATTATTATTATTATCTATAAGTCGTACACCCAGATTATATTTATATTGATTGTATATATTATGATTTACCGTTTTGTGTTTTTGGACGACGGACGACTAAAAAAAAAAAGGTTATACGCGTTTGTGTGTGTTATAAATATACGAGTATATTGTGTAGAACCGGGGGAAAAAAACTACCGAGGCGTTGTCGATTAATTATTACTTGTATAATAATATATTATATACGAATAATACTTACACGGATTTGGATGAACATCAGAACATCAAACATATTAATATAATATATAATATAATGAGGATGGGGTCTAATGGGTCTACATTATATTCCTTTTCGGATTAGGTCCAACATTTTTTTTTTTTTTTATGGTTTTGGGAAACGCGTTTTGGTAATAAATCTTTTATACTAACCGTATACCTGTTATATACCTATATATTATATACACGTATTATTATATATTATGATGACATATATACGTATTATATATGTATAGCCGAACGGATATCTGCAGGGACTCACACGCCCGTGCGAGTTTCGTGCAAAGAGAAAAATATATTAGAAATATAATTTGCAAAATTAATACTCGTATAATATCATAATAACGCGACATTGTATTTTTTGTACGTTTAATTTAATCGCGGGCGAAAAAAAATCATATCGCAAAATATAAATTAATTTCCAAATAAAATTGTATTCACGACGAAAAACGAATTTACAAAACGTGCACGTGCGCAGAAAAAAAACAAAAAAAAAAACAAAAATTAACCTATTACTAAACATTTATATACCGATATAATTATAATAAACGAGTATACTCGTACTATATTAAATATTAATATACGTACGTTTGTTTGTACGCACGTTATTAGCATATTATGTGCGTGAGTATAGGCCTATATAGTATTTTTGTTTAAGTAAATATTTTTAAAAAAATGTGTTTCGTACCGACCGAATCGTCTGTTGACTTTATATACGCGTATATCATCATCATCATAATAATAATAATAATAATTATAATTATTATTATTATTATTATTATTATTATTATTATTATTATTATTATTATTATTATTATTATTATTATTATATAATTATATATGCGCGATATTTAGAACGCGTCGTGTCTATTAATATCCTATAATATATTTTATATATACCTATACGCGTATTATTATTATTATTATTATTATTATTATTATACCGGGAACAATTAGATATTATAATTTTTTTTTTTTGCTGTCATCACGGTTTGACGTTTGTATACGGTGTATATATACGCATTATTATTATAATAACGTTCGTCATCCGTCGGCCGACACGATGACGGTCAAGGTTTAAATCAATTAAATAAATATATATTATAATTTACCTAATATAATATATATATATATATATATATATATATATATATATACCTACACACAAGTCTATACTTCTATATAGCGTTATTGCAGTTATGTATTCACACTGGTAGGTATTTATATATTTTATATATTTAATATACAAGAGATTTTATTCATTTTTCGTCCCTGCGCCATCGGTACACGGTAGGGGTAACAACTAACAACCCCTATATGTATCTATAAATATATATATATATATATATTTATATTAGACGAGACCGTTTCCCGAAGGGTTGTACGCCACGTTGAGTCGGTGAAATGAGAAAGGTAACGCTATCCCGCGAATATTAGAGGGTCCTACTTATATATATATATATATATATATATATGTATATAAATATTATATATAAAACGATCGTTTTTACACATATATATCTAAACGCGAGTATATATTATATATATTATTAAAATTATTATTATTATTATTATTATTATTATTATTATTATTACAGGAAAAGAAACCCGTTCGCTAGCTGTGCGTCGCGGATACGTATATATATATATACGCGTATATAAATAATATAGGGTCGGCCCATATAATTTTTTTCTCCTTCGTGTCCGGGGGGTGCGCACCCGGCGAGTATATATACCTACACGACGACGGCAGGGACCGCGAGCAACTCCTGCGGTGAACGTGCGCGCGCACCTTTACGTTTATTTATTTATATATATATATATATATGTATGTATGTATGTATGTATATGTATAATTTTATCCCTTTTCGGTGATGGGGCTGCGTCGTAATGACGAGGCGAGGGGAAATTCGTTAACGGACAACGCGACCGACCTATATATTATATTATTATATTATATAGGCGACGACGGTTGATTTATATTTCGCGATTTCTGCGTCGTAGGGCGGCGTATACTTTTACGCGAATTAAGGGTTGGGTATATAAAATATTACATAATATACGTGATTATTATCTTTATATAATATATTATAATAGTTATTGCGTATAAAAACGAGCAAATTGCTGACTCGAAAAACTTATTATACTTTAACGATAAAACAAAGAGAATATATTATATTTTATATTTATTTATATACGAATCACGCGTCCAAAATTGTATACCTGTAATAATATTATTATATTTATTACAGGTAATATAAAATAAATTAAACGAAAACGCGTAATGTCTAAACTTATATAACTTATATATATTATAACATTCGGTATACCTAACTTTATATTATGATTATGATAACTGATAACGATATAGAAATGTCGACCTATATATGTTACGAGTATAAGTGTTTCGCTGGGGCGCGTGAAAATGTGAAATGTTTGCAAAAACGATAATAATTGCAACGAGAGTACGCACGCGTTTTACTAAGTTTATTATATCGTATACGAGTATATTATTATATACTTAGACGTGATGTCCGTGAAACGCGCGCAGCACGTTTAACGGATCAAAAATATAAGAAAAAAAAAAATAAATAAATAGAAATCCGGGAGAGATCGCGATTTTTTTTTTGTACATATTACAATGTATACGATTATCTGCAGTACCTACACGCTTAACATATTATTATGTATACAGAGTGATTCAACTGACGATATTTAGATATATTATAACGGAAAACGGTATAAAATATTATTTTTGGACGGAAGTTGAGAAATAATAATATTACGCATGCGTAACTATGTAAATATATTATTATGCATATAGTTATATATAGGCATATAAAATATAATAATATTGCGCGAGTGGGAAAAAAATAACAACTCGTGTCGCGGTGTATACAATACGCGCGTATATATACCTACTGACCTCGTCGTCGTTTCTATTTTCTCTCTCTCTCTCTCTTTTTTTACGTTATATTTTTATTTTTTAGATATTTTTGTTTCGTTAAAAAATACTCGAGCGTATCGATATACTTATTCGGTACATATATACGAGAATATAATAATATAATATACAATATACTTATAGAAAGAGAAAAATATACGGAAAAAAAGCCCGACGGCGGCGGTAAAAAACCGACGAAAGCGAATTACGGCGCGCGAGTTTATAATATACGCGTACTCTCGACGTGCGGTATAGAGCAGGCGACCCCCCTGCCGACGAACGAGCGCTCGGCAACAGGGGCGTTGCTAATTTTCAGTGTTGTTGCGTTGGCGCGCGCGCATTCCTATAGGAGGCGGCTGCGGCCCCGGCTATTGGTTAACGGTACCGGCAAACCATCGTCGGATGAGAGTAAAATAATAATAATAAAAAAAAAAAAATCATAATAATAACGATAAAAATAAAAACACGGGAGATTCGTTTATCCGCAGCCGTCTTGTTTTTCGTATATATACACGAGTATAATATAAAATACGATATACGGAAGCGAACTATCTCTCTTGTTTTTTTTTTTATTCTTGAATCTTCTGAATTCCCGTATATCGTTGCCGTCGAGCATGCATAACACGCGCAGCATCCACGCGTAAATGGACCGGGAGACACGAAAAAAATCAATCGCGATTTTCGCATATAGTTTTAAACGTACAGTATTTTTATTTTCCTATTATTATGTAGGTCAGATACTAGAGTATTGTTGTAATATTTACTATATATCTGCAGTATTGTAATAAAATATATGCACGAAGAGACGATAGTTAATAGCGAAAAATTCTTTCCGACGTAGGTACATATAGGAAAAGTTAAAAAAACAACCGAATTTATATTATATTATATGCTTCGCGAGTATTATACATCGTTCAAGTATTCGTATAACCGAAAATCTGTCCGCATCGCATCTTATATATTTTATTTATCTTTCGTTTAGGTTCACCCTGTAATCCCTCGGCAAATATTAATAAAAAATGATTTTCATAAACTTATATAAGTAATAAGGTATATATATATATACCGAATCGCGTTCGGAGTCGAATCCGTATTGTATTATAGCATCACAGATTCCCATAACGACGATAAGAGTCATTGAATAACCAAAAGTCAACGAAACGCGAATTTTTTTATTTATTTTTTTTTATGGTTCAAGTTCACGGACTTATATCATCGTATAATATTATATACGCGAATTGATACCAAACCTTCGATATTATTATTATTATATTATTATTATTATACGTATATAAAATCCAATCATCACGGATCAGACGCACGGTATGTTTCGATTACTGCCCATCACGTTCGTACCTATACCTACCTATAACTATAATACAGCTATAATTCGCTTAAATTGAAACGCGGTTGCTGTAATTAGTTTTTTTTTTGTGGACGGAAATACGAAATGCGTATATAATTTATATTTTATGTAATATAAACCCATACTGCGGAACAACTCGTTTATTACTACTATAAAATTTATATACCTATAACGTCTTTATAAAATATTACAAGTTGGAAATATATCGTCGATATACGATTTGGAATATTTTAGTATAAATTATTGTGCGTATAATTTGCAGACACACGTGTAAAAAGTATGCATATAACTATAATTTACGAATAAAAAGTTATTATCGTTCGAACGTCACATGATGGAAATACAAAATAAAAAATATATATTATATATAGGCGATTTAAAAAAACAAAGATCTCTATAAATATATTATAGGTATAGGTACATAAATTTACGAAAATTTGAATTTTTATAGGCATTCGCTGCAGTAGGTACCTATACCGTGCTGTGGAGAAATCGCGTATACATAACACGATAAAAAAAAAAAAGTCATCGTTTTCGTCTAATATATAAGATCCGGTTTTTAAGATTTTTCACCTTTTCTTTTAATATAATTTTATAATGTCATATACGCGCGTTCGAAACGAAATGAGGTACCTATATACTTATTACGAAAAAACGTATGTGATAAAAATCTAAAAAAAAAAACCCGAGAAAATACTTATATCATTCACACACGTCGCGGACATTTAAACGCTTGTTAAAAACGTTGGCGAATTTCTATCGAGAATATATTGTAACAACATATATATTATATTTTTACGTCGTATCTATACTTGTATATTATATTACTTCATGTTCGGTATAGTAGAAAAAAAAATATACACATTTTATAATTTATGTCGCGCACCGGGAGGGCTATATAGCTATACGCGTACGTATTATATTTATATATATATGTATTATGATGGCTGGTAGCTAATAAGTATAAAAATAAAATATTATATACGCCGATCTGGAAAAAATATTTTGTATCATAATATTTATTTATATATAATACACGTCGTACATTGATATCATATACCTATATAACAACCATCATAATATTATAAATCGATTCGTATCTGCAGATCGCCGCCGTTGATTTCGAACACGTGTTTTTGTATATAATATACCTGTATACCACCTACCTAATATTATTATAGTAAATAAACATATATGTTATATTACGCCAAATCGCGGCGAGTATAAAACGGCGTACTTACAAATTGGAAAACGCGTTGTTATTATTAAATATTTATAGCTACATAAAAATCGAAAATGAATTATATAATTTTACACGTTTTACACCCGTATCATATAAAAGTACCTACTTAATAATACACGTATACAATTTTTTTTTTACGGTTTCTAATTATTTTATTATTGTGTTATAATATTATAAAGACGTATTACGTATAATAATATGTAATGGTGATCGACGAAATCTGTGGGAATGTTCAAAAATGAATTTTGACGGCCGCGCGCTCGGCGTGTAAAATAATAATAATATCACACGCGCCAAGAGAAACCGAAAATCGAGAAAACCGTGTACGGTATGTATACACACAGTGTTTAAAATAATCGTGTTTTTTTACTATTTTATTATTATTGTTATACTCGTAGATATTTTTTATTTTTCAATATTATATAAGAAGGGGTTTTAAAAAAAAAAAATTGTCTTTACCCTGTAGGATATACGCGTATATAATATTATATGTTTAAAACGTAAATATCTTTGAGGGAAATTTTATTTTTTATTTCCAGTATTTTACGATTAAATACGCGTTTATTTATTTAAGTTAAAGGATTATTTTATGCTATCCATAACAAAACCGATGATAATTCAAAACTATATAGAGATTAAAAATATTATTCACACTAAACGAGCCTATATTTAAATAAAATATTCTAATATATTATATGCTACACGCCGTATCAATACGTGCGTGTAGTTAAATATTACATTTATTACAATGCGTGAGAAGTCACGTACAAAAAAATAAAAATATCATTTTGTCTTTCAAAATAGGGTGTACGCATACGTTATAGCAAATGTATATATAAATATTTTTTTTATAAGCATGAATAATTATTTAAATTCAACTACAGTTCGCCTGATAATAATATTGGGGAAAAGAATCTGCTACACATTTATTATCAACAGCTTGAATAATATTATTATCTTCTCTGTTACTGTATATACGTTCAGTCGGTCTCAGGCTATTAGTACCTATATATTAAATAATATTATGGTTTAATCAACAATTATTTAGAATAAAATAATGTAATTTTAAAATATCACTTAGATAGGTACATCACACAATGTAACGTTTTACAAAAAAAAAAAAAAAATACTTTAAAACCCATATGATATAAAATTGTACCTTAAACAACTTCACACAGAAAAAAATTATTTCTGTTTCAGACCAAAAAACCATACAATTTTTAAATTAACTGTGTTACGATTTTTACGGTCGTGCTTGTGTTAATATTGTCATTTAATTATAGATGACTTTGCACCAATCACTTACAACGCAAATTAATTAAGTATATACCAAATTGACAAAACTTTTGACTTTTGTCGTCTTGCGTTGTTTAAACTGTTAACGAAATAAATACTGAAATAATTAAAATTAAAATTTTGTTAAGAGAAATTTAACTATTATAGAAATCGTACAAAACAAAATAAAATAAAACTCTCGCACGTCAATAATACATTATCAATATATATATTACTAATAAATAATAATTATACAGATCAAACACTATATCAGACTTGGTATACAGAATAAGTCTAGTGACAACAGAACAAGTACAACATTGATTTTTTTTTTATTATTATTACATTTTTATATACAGATAATTTGAAATCGTTTTATTATCTTAAGTTATGTACAAGACATAGAAATTATAATATTATATAATAATAATAAAAATAATATTTAATAATAATAATAACTATAATGATAATAATTAATGAAAAAAAAAAAAAAATTAATAATAATAAACTGTATTCAGGTTTACAAGTTATGATATTTTTAATAGTTTTGAGCTGTAAACCTTAAAAAATTAAATCAAAATAATACAATAGTAGTAGTAATAATAATATTATTATAAAACTGCATTTGTGTACGATTCAATAATGAATGAATTCGCACACACGGAAGGAAAACAATAAAGTTCTCGACCGACAATTCTATATTTGTATATATGTAAACATAATAAACTAATAGGTGTTTTTAACAATATAAAAAAAAAAAATAGAGATATTAAAATGTGAATAATATTTTGGAGGGGAAATCTTTAATATTATATAACTAAAAATATATAATATTTTAAAATGAAATAATAAGCACTCGTGACTCGTCATTTGTTACATATTTTTATTTATGTATTTTTTTTTTCAATTTAACCTTTTCTCTTTCCAGGGACATTTCAAATTGTATTATCTCTATATTCCTTAAAAATATATACCCTATTTTATAATCATCATAATAATCACTTAACCACGATACAACAATATTTACAATAGTTTTATTTATACAAATTATAATTATTTTATTCGATTTTGTATTTGTATGTAAAATAATTATTTATTGGTATTATTTTTGTAACTGAAAAACAATGGCACAAACACAACTTGGGTCGTCGTAAATGGCAAGAAACTTGTATAATTTATAAGATTATTTTATTATTACGTTTAGAAAAAAAAAACGCACACGTTTGTTGAGTTATTTAAAAATTTATAATTTGAAATTTTATTAGAATTATACGTATATAATAGGAAAAGAATAGATAGTTATTTAAAAATTTATAATTTGAAATTTTATTAGAATTATACGTATACAATAGGAAAAGTATAAGGATAATAATTTCACATTTCATATTATGATTCACAGCCAAAGAGACGGGAAACGATTTTAAACCTGCATTATTGTTACATGTATTTTGTGTTGTTAGAAGCGTTCGGAAGTGTTAAAAAAAATTCGTCACTAAACTCGCATAATAATAACTCTTCCGAACACGCTTCTAGATTGGTTGCTAATAGTATTTTATATACACAAAATAGGTATATAATACTAAAATCATTTGTTTAGAATAATGAGATGGAAAATAAAAACGCCGACAAATAAATTTAAATCTAAAATATTTGCAGTGCGATAAAATGTATAACAAAATAAAATACACGGAACAATAACGTATAAAGCGATTTAAATGATAACCAAAAAAAAAAAAAAACAAATTTAACTAAACACCGGCAATAATATTATTTTCTAATGTTTAGTTATATTTGTTTTTTTTTTTATTCACCATCGAGCAGGCACATTCGATTTTGAAAAAAAGATATATTTAGTTTAAAAAAAAAATTATGAATTTTCTGTGTTAAAAGTATGATTGCTTTTATAATATGATTGTACTCCATAAACCAAAAAAAAAAACACGGAAATGTTATAATCAAAATAATAATAATGTTAGATAAAAAGCAAATGGATGTAGGTACGTGATTAAGGAGGAAAAAAATGGTGAAAATATGCTTTTGCCGTCAACACCTTAAATACGGCGTCGAACAATTTACCACGATCGGTTAGCTTAATTAAATTTTAAATTATAATTAAATGATCATATTATAATTTATAATCAATATTTCATTTAAATATAGAAAATAATATTTATAATAATTCATGGGATAACATAAAACTCTTGTTTCGGCGGAAAACGTCGTATCATAGAAAAATCGATCCGTCGCGTGAAAAATATTCAAGCTCGTCGATTGATGTTATATATTGTTCATACATTATCATCATTATTATTATAAGAGCAGTAAAATAATAACTAAAACTCTAAAATTAAAAATCGAGATTTCCCGTGTAAAAATATTGATAATAACTACTAGGTATACTTATAATAAACTAAAATAATAATTCAAATACCTATACATAGGTAGTGAAAAATTATAAAAACTTAAAAAAAAAAAAGCGTATTACGAGTGCGGTGTCGCACTCTTGTTTCAAAATGTAGGAAGTAAAAAAAAAAAAAAATAAATAAATAAATAATAAAAAACCCGAATTATTATCTTCTCGATATAATAATTTTGAAAAAACAATTATAAAAATGACGGTAAAAAAAAAAAAACATAAAAAATGAATAAATTAATATTTGTAATAAATACGCTGAGATTTATGTACGCGATATAAAGAAATCGGACGTGAAACGTGCGATAATAATTAAAAGTCTTCTGTATATTTCGCACTGGGATATCGCGTATTATGAAATAAACTTGTAATAAACGTAAAATCGAACGATTATGGAAATTTAAGATTAAGGAATACGAAAACGGTCAACACAAAATAATTATTAATACGAATAATGTTCTGGCCAATGTTATCGGTGGCGATAAAACGACGTGCTGTCGGCGGGATACAGAATTATTATTTTCTTCGGTATTATCCGAACGAAAATAATACGAAAACAACCAACGCGCGCACACACATTCGCGCGGTCATTGAAAACTCGGCCCGACGTTAATTAATAATTAAACCATATTGTTGTTACCAAACCGTATACGAAAACGTTATTTTTATTATGAAAATAAATACTATTTAATAAACGTACGTACGAATATTTTAAATAACGAAACGTCAGCAAAAAAAAAAAAAAAGAAAAAAATCAGTTTTTTAATAGTTTTTTTTTTTTAAATAAAAAAAAATACGCACAAATTCAACGCGCCGTGTGATCTTCTCCATCGCACACACGCGGTTTTGTTTTAATTTCGTTGGCGTGTGCTGCTACCGCGGACGCGGACGAAAATTGATATCCATACACAACACGTTATTATAACATCAAAAACGCACGCGGCGACGGCCCCGTTCGACAAATCACTGTTATTTATAAGGCGGTTTGTTTCGTGACCGCGCGTAAAACAACCGTCCACGCCCCCGTCTAACGATCTCGTTTGAAAATCAAAGTATAGAAAAAAAAAATTAATAATAATAATAAATAAATAATAATATTTATACGATATTAATTGAATATAAGCAGCGTATATTATTATTATTATATTTACTCTGTTTCCATCCGTTCGCCGAAGACAAGGACGAGACCAGTTATTTTTTTTTTTATATATTATAATGTTCGTTTTATACCGAATTACGCGCGAGATGCGTGTGTGCGTGTTTTGTTGTATTATTATCGTCCTTTTTTTTTTTCCTAAAAAAACGACACACACGTCTACCGCCGAAATGGCGTTTTCTCCTAAGTTTTAATAATTTTCCACACGTTAAACGGACAGTACCTAAACGCGTTTAGGACACGAACGTTTTAAAACCGAATGATAATACGATGTATTATAATAATATTATACCTTCTGAAATATACTGCGTGTTTGTGTGTGTGAGTGCACAATAGACGGGAGGAACAGGATAATAATGTTAATAAATAATAATATGAGGATTCGGTTATAAGGATTAATAAGATAATATTAATATTATATTTTTTCGTTTTCTCGTCATCGTCGTCGTCGTCGTCGAAAATAATATTCCGACACGTTACGCGACCATGACGTTTAACACTGTAATAAAAGAATATTAATATTAGTTTTAGCTGTGTGCGTATTTTTTTTTTTTTTTTTTGTTTTATTATTATTTATTTTACATTTTGGTTTTTTAGATTTTTATATATTATATTATGTTACTTATGGCACAATTTTCGAACGACTCCAGAAATTCGGTTGAAACACGGACTTAAGTTTTGTGCGTCAATTCGTGTTTTTATATAATTTACCTAACATTTTTTTTTCTTTTTATTAATTATTGTAAAAAATAAGAGATGACTTCGGCAATAATATTTTATTTAACATGTTACACAATTATTAATATTCTGTTATTCTGTTTTCCTCTCGTTCCGTACAAAAATGCACTTTTATGTACAAAGCAAATGTATAGATACATAAAAGAGCTATTTTCTAATATTAAACTTGAATACAAATTTTACCCGGAGGGAGAACCATTCGCATGTTATCATATGACATAACGAATACACAATTAATATAAATACACACTGGCCAATACATGACATATTATTGTATATTAGTATAACACGTCGTCGAAGGTATAAAATAATTAATAATATAAATAAAAAAAAAAAAAAAAAATGATTTAAATGCGTGCACAGGCCGTGTTCTGAAAATGTTATGATTTTTTTTATATAATATGTTGTTGCTTTTTTTTTGTAATAATTATAATTTTAATTATGGTCAAATGTTGTATACCCACGGCCGACACCAGTTAATTTTTTTTTTTTTTAAAAAAAAAACATAAATTCATTAATTCAATATAGGTTTAGGAGAAAAACAAATGTTATATAAATTTTGTACATATCATATACTCATTAATAAGTATATTAATGTATACACAGTTTAATAATAATTAATATTATAATAATAATAAAAATAAAAAATAATAATAATCAGTGAGAAAAAGATCGCGTGCAGTATTTTATAAGTCACGACCGTTTTCCCTGTTTTATGAACGTCTTATACTGGTAAAATTTGTTTTTGTTTTTATAAATGGCTTACATGACACATCGGCTGCAGTCGTTGAAAGTTCTATATACGGATGGAATGTAGACGGCAACACGATGTCAGTTCCGCGGCGTTATTGGCATGTTACATGTGATGTCCCAAATGACCCATTTGTAGGTCGGGAGACATGGAATGTGGATGAGACTGTTGGATGATGCTCTGCTGCTGGCTGTGTGACAGGTAAGGGTTGTGACCGCCGGGCTGTTGATGTCCCTGGGCCACAGCCGAAAGCCTGGATTCCAGAGGCATGTACATGCGTAACAATTCGCTACCTCCCAACTGCTGCTGGTGCTGGTGCAATTGTTGTTGTTGTTGTTGTTGTTGCTGCTGCTGTTGTTGTTGTTGTTGTTGTTGTTGGCATAAACGGGGACTGGGCGAGTGGCCACCCGACTGGACGGGTGGCGAGATCCGTTCGGACTTGATGCTGTCCGGACTGTGCGATGTGGACGGCGGTCCCTGCTGATACTGGTTCATGTCCGAGTACAGGTTATAACTGCCGTTCAAGTAATGCATGGACGCGGCAGCGGCCGCATTGTTGTTCATCTGCGGCATATCGTATCTGTAACCAGCGGCGGCCTGTGACGCGGCGGCCATGTGAGACGCGTAGGACGGCTGTTGCGCATACGGGTTCGGGTCGTGGTGCATACCGAAGCCACCGTTGGGCATGTAACCGTTCATCTGGTTCATCTGATGATACAGCTCTCTGCTGTTGTTGACCATCTGTTGTTGGACAGCGGCCGACGCCTGAGACACGGAGTTGCGGCCGCCGACAGCGTTGTCGCACGGTTGACCGCCGTTGCCACCCAACGACAACGGACCGCCGTTGCCAGTCAACGGATACTTTTCCTTCTTCATCAGCGTCTTTGTTTTGCGCCTTGGACGGTACTTGTAATCTGGGTGTTCCTTCATGTGGACGGCCCTCAACCGCTTTGCCTCATCGATGAACGGACGTTTCTCCGTCTCTGTAAGCATTTTCCACTCACTGCCCAGGCGCTTGCTGATCTCGGAGTTGTGCATTTTCGGGTTCTCCTGGGCCATCTTACGGCGCTGTCCGCGCGACCACACCATGAACGCGTTCATGGGCCGTTTCACACGGTCCACGTTCTGGTTTTTGTTGGCCGGCGACGAGTTGTTGTTGTTGGGCGACGGCATCTGTAGCTGTCCGCCACCGCCTGCGCCGACAACGTGCCCGCCTACCTGGTGATGGTGGTGAGCCGCCTGCATGTGTTGATGGTGTTGCTGCTGTTGCTGCAAGGCCGATTGCTGTTGCTGCTGTGAGAGCGGTGGCGAGGACAACGGCTGTTGTCCGATGCCTTGTGGACCGCCGAGCACGACACCGGCAGGGCCGATACCGGCGAGCATGCCCATCTGGTTCAAGTTACCGTACGCGTGGCTCATGTGTGCGGACGCGTGATGACCTCCGCCGGCCAACAAGCTGGAACAATTTTTTATTTCTGCGTCCATTAGCATTATTCAGATATGCGTGCGCGGTTATTGAAAAATTCGACGATGAGATCAATAATAATAATAATAATAAAAACAATATTACTTATATTATAATATAATATATACTTCGCCGACGAGTGGCGCAAAACTACGCGTTTTCGTGGGGCCGATCACTGCAGCGACACGATAATAATTAAGGCGTACGTGCAAATTTCGCAAAAAAAAATAAAATAATAATAAAAATAAAAAATAAATAAAAAATAAACGAACCGAAAAAACAAACACGGAACGCAACGATGAAATATTACAACGTTAGAACATCATAAGAGTACAACGCGAGTCGTATACCACGACGAGAGGACGCGACGGACAACCGGTGTGTCATGTGGGTACGACGATAAACAACGCTCGCGTGAACACTGGAAACAAAATACTACGACTGCGCTGTACAACACGCGTGACGAACGTATAACAAGAACAAATGCCGTTGTGCGACTATACGCGCATTACGGACGGCGGCCAAACGTACGGGGGCACACCGAAGGCGCATGTGGCGGTCCTGGTGGCGGCGGCACAGCGGTATCGTGTTCCTACCACGCCGCGCGCGCAGGTACATATCGATTGTCGTACCGCCTTCCCGGCCAATCGCGGGCCGCGACGTCACGGCCGTTGGGCGGCCACAGCCAGCTGAACCATATTTTTACGCGGGCACCGCCGCCGACAACGCTCGCGCCTGACCGCCGTGTTCCGCACCGTCCGCGGTATATGCACACATCGGCCCGGTGCCCCTCTCGAAAGTCGAAATCGTATTATGTACGTTCACCTCCATTGCCGGTTGCAACGCAGCCGCCAGAGTCGTCGTTTTTAAATCTTGCAGCCCCGCGTCGGAATTCGAACCGTAATTATTTCGACATGCGAAAAAAAAAAAGAAAAACGTTAACTACCACACGAATAACGTATTAACGTTTCGTGTTGTTGTACATTATAATGTATATACGATGCGCTCAATGTATCGTGAAAAATATTCGCGATGACGATATAATATATAATATGAATATGGTCGGTACAATAATATTATATACCTATACACAGAATTGTGGTATTAACCAAAAGGATATAATCGTTACCGCAAATAAAACGTTTAAATGTATATAGAATCGTCGGAAAAGATATAATTAATACATAACATTTATAATATAGTGCAGTTAACCTAACCTATAAGTATATTAGATGAGTCCCCAAATTTTTTTTTGAGACATTAACCTCTAACCTCGATGAAATTTTTAACCAGGATCAAATAAAACGATCGTAAAAAAAATGTAATCCATACAAATACTATTCGTCTTTTATATACCGATAAACGTTTCTGGAATAACAACCAGATTATATACCTAAATAAATAGTATAATATATTATATAATTACTCACCTGTATACTTGAAATTACGATTCGGCTATGTTATTATAATAATTAAGTGAAATAAAAATGATTTTTTTTTTTTTTTTAATCGCCTATATATTATATAAACAAATAATATACGAACGTAAATAATTGTTATCATTCATTATATAAAATATTATTATTTTATACGATAACAAGTTTAAATATATAAATTTATCATAATTATATTATCTTTGTTTACAAATATTATATAATATTTATATGTAAATAATATAATATAATTTACGATATTATTGTATTCTCGTACGAAGTATATAAGTATAACATTATATACTCGTAGGTACGTATAATAGTGTCGTACGGTGCGCCAGTAGATATTATAATAATATATACAAAATGCTTTGTCGCGCGCGTATTATCATTATTATTATTATTATGGCATAATACAATATATAATATATAATATTATTGTGTATGATGTTTGTAAAAAGGGTCTCTCGCTCTATAGAACAAGGTCAAAGGTCAATAGTCTATATTTGTACTCTCGCGTATATAATATTATGCCGGAAAAGTATATAATAATATTTTTATAAATTATAATAATATAATATATTATTATTATTATTATTATTATTATTATTATTTATATGTATGTACAGTGTGATGCGGATCACTAACGCGTGCAATAATATTTTATTATTATTATTATTATTATTATTATTATTATGTATACACAATATGTCTCTATACGGTACACCTATATAATGAATTATGATAATCATATTAGGTATATACGTGCGTAATACAATATATAATATTATATAGTATAAGTTGTATATATTATTATATTTATATACCACTACCGCAGTATATTATATAATAATAAACTAATACCTGCACAATTACACGCGTATATTATTCGTAATAATGTACTATATACGGTATATAAATGCGCACGCGTTTTATTATATAATATTTACCTATACGAGGTATATTAGGTATATATCGTATATTATGTTATCATATGGCATGCGCACGTTTATTATAAAATATATAATATGATAGTATACTCATATTAAATATATATATAATATGTCACTATCGTACTCGTATATTGGATATTTACAAAATAGGTAATTGGATTAAATAATAAATATAGGCGGTTCACACTATATATAAATCCGATTTGGACACATCCTAATAATGCTCGTATATTATTATTATATTATTATATGCGTATATACGAGTATATGCGTTCGATTGAACAAAACCTATCCGTAATCTCGTGCTTTTATATAATATATGAGATAAGGCGGACATTTGATGATATCGATTTTTAGAAATTTTTTCATTCATCGAAAAAATTACATATAGTACGTTTCTGTAATAAATTATCATGGTACAAAATATTATGCGAAATGTTGTAGGACTACAATTTATTATTTTTAAATGATAAATGGAAAATAACTTATGAGTTATCCTTATCACTTATCAGAGAACGAGAGTTTGTGTAACTCATATGAAAATTGTATACATTATTACTTATTTATACGAGATATAATATTGTTAAAATATTGAAAAAATTTTACGACAGGAAAAACCATGAATAATATGATTTTTGAAGAGAACTGCGGGCTATATGCGGATTATTTATATAATATATATGTTATGAATTTTATATATTTAGTGAGTACTGAGTTATACCTAAATAAATAATTATTATAAAAATACATTTTTTATTCCTCATAAAATGTATATGTTTTAGTAATATAGCTGTGCAGAGTAAAAAAAAAATTAAATATATTATGCGTCGTCGAGTTCGCCCGAGGTTTATGCTGTACAAATAATGCTTTTGTGAAACGTCACAATAGACTGACCCATTAAATATATACGTTATATGCTCTTTTCTCAATTTTTACCGTTCGATATGAACATTTTTCTTTTTTATTAAATAAAACAATACAAATTCTATATATAATGTATAACTACGCGTCTTATAAAAACCATTACAGTAATGTGAGATCAATCATAATAATATGCAATCACGATCAGATTTACCATAGACCTATTAACTAAATGGACTGCGCTTAAAGAAAAATTTACTCAGACTTTTTGCTGATGAGCAAAAAAAGGTATTCTGGAAGAAAAATTATTATAAATTATGTATTCCATGATTTTATGTGATAATAGTCTACATTTTAACGAATGGATCGTTGCAGGAACTATTCCCGACGTTCCAAGGATCTAATACGCATGCGCGTATAATTTATTCTTATGCTGATTCTTGATTATATTTCTTATCAAATTGTAAAAACCACAATATTAACATAAAATTCATGGAAGAAATAACAAATTTACTCTTTTTTTCTTCCATAATACCTTTTTTTGCAAAATTACTTAGTCTGATTTTTATAAAAGATGGGGGACGAGGAAGGCGCAGTCCATTTAGTTAATAGGTCTATGAGATTTACAAACATAAAATGTGATACGAAATCATATTATTTCTTATATTATTTAGATATAGGATAATAGTATATTAAGTTCAAATAATAATGTAAACATCAGATATTATGTTGAACTTAAAAAAATTAAAAAAATTTTCGACATAGGTACAATTTTAAAAAACATTTAAATTTAACTATTATACAAAATATATATAGTATAGTTTTTTTTAATATATACTTTCAATCTCATCAAATATTAATATTGAAGTTGTTATAATGCTTTGACTATATTTGTTATGATTTGTATCAGTACTCAAATAAATATTGTATAAATTTTTAAAAATTACGTAGGTATACGTAAAATAAACTGCTCGAGCACGCATATATGACTATTTTATAATTATTAATATCAAAACCCAGATCGCAAAATTATAATACACTTTTTATAGCTAATATAATATTATATAAAATTATATATTCATTATATTTTGAGTTTCGACAACTGATTTGTTATTCTTAAAGCACTCTTCGATTGTGGTATTCTATTTTTTTTTTTTACTAAACAATTAACTCTTTAACTTATCAGTCCTAAACTCAGATATATACTAATAAAAGTAATGAAAAATGAATAGTATATATTATAATAATAAATACAGATATACGCGATTTTTTTTTTCTTGTGTTCATTAATATGTTATGTAAAAACGTTTAGGAACGCATAACGCATTTTACCTAATTACGTAAACATAACATATAAGTACCTATATAAAATAATATGTTAATATATGTACTATACGACAGATATATAAGTTCTCAAACTGCAGGCCACAAGAAATAATTACAAAATAATTTTTAATTTATAATATGATGGTTTATATAATATTTAAATAATAATATATACGAGTATAATAGTAATATATTATATAGACACAATTAAAACAAAAACGAACATTTTAAACTTCTTTAACGCGAAATATTAAATTTCTCTAGGGACCTCATCGTGTATAATTATATCTACACTGCAGCATCCGCATTCGACGCGTATACACATCCACTCCTCCACAGCAGTGAACGAAGAGACGACACACGTTTCTGCGTTTTTATACGTATATATATAATATTAGTGATATATTATTATAATATACGAGATAAGAATTTGATGCACACAAACTTTACCTATTATATTATGTAAACGCATTTATAATAACAAAATTCTATATTATGTAATAAGTATATAAGTAGTGTAATAAGTGTATAAGTATATACCTCTAATACATATTATAAATTTATTCATTTAGGTATATAATATAACATATACCTATATAATAATAAATGTGGTTATAGGATGTACAAATTATAAGTACCAATATAAAAATATACAATGGGTTTGCAGCATCGCAGATTTATAATAAATAATAACAATAATAATAATATGCGTTATAGTTAAATATATATATTAGTTTTCTATACTATATGTATACTATTATTATTATTATTATTATTATTATTATTATTATTATTATTATTATTATTATTATTATTATATACGATGACTTTGCAATATATTATATGTTATCGGTCTTAGGTACCGATATCAAATGTATAAAAATGTATATTTAAATAGGAATTGATATCTATATAAACGAAAAATGTCTCGATAACGTATAAATTTTTATAAAAATATAATTATGACTCAATCGAATATTATAATTACTTACGAATCACATCATACTTTCATAAGATATATTATATATTTAGTAGGTACCTCCTTATAAAAAAAAAAAACGAACTATATTTTAGTTTAAATAACTATATCGTCCTATATACTTAACATATAATAGATTTGTGTGTGTGTTGGATATTACTATCATCGTCGTACTTATATATATTTATATAATAATTTTAATAATATGAACCGAAATTTTTTTAAATTATTATTTAAAGTTAAATCGAATTTGATAAAAAGGTTATAAATTACGATTATCCTTGATGATTGATGAAACATGATGGTGGCATGAATACTAAAATATATATATATATATTATTGTGGTGGGTGTATAGATAAAATATAGAAAAATACTTTGTTTATATTTTTACTTGATAATAATAGACTTGAATAGCTCGAAATAACTAGTTCAAGAACAAATTCAATTGATTGCATGCGGTTGTTATATATACATGTTATATATTATAATATAGACATTATATTATTAATATCTGTTTGTGTGAAAATATTGTTAATGTGTCTTTATTTTGAAACACGATTATTTTTACCTATTAAATATTTACAATTATTTATTGATTATATATTATTAATATTTTAATTTGAAATTTATTCAGTATATTATCTTTAAAAGACATACGACTAATTTTGAAATATTATATTTGGTATATCGTATATATATAAATGGTAGGTATATATTAAGTAAGATTATTTGATAAACGGTAATATCTCTGTAGGTTTTACTTTTTTTTCTTTTTAATTATTTCCTATATATTTAGACGATACGCAAAATGCAATTATCATGGTTTCAATAATAATAATAAAAGAAAAATATAATAAAATTGTATTAATTTTTTAATCTATATTAATCATTTTGTAGATTTGAATAAAATATTAGAAATTGGCATTATTATATACTTATCAATATTTCTTCTTAATGCGTTTTTAATGATATTTTTTTTTTCAATTTTATGATAACATAATTATTTTTTCATTATTCAAAATACAAACGTTTGCCGACTAGTGTTTATCTGCAGTATATATAACGTAATTATTTTACCTATACGATTTTGAATTTTAATCGTTGTTTTTATAATGGGGATAAGTAAATAATTTGATAATATTATTGTCAATTAATTATATTATACCCATAAACTATTATACTATAATGTTACACGACGATATCATTTCACGGCTCATAATACCATTAACGGGTAGAATATGATAATTACAGATAACGACGTACCAGTATCAGTAAACATATATACATATAATTTAATTTAAATAATGAAAATGTAATTATATTTTTAAATAAATATTCAAAAAAGTTATGTAAAATAAATGGAAAAAAAATGCATTATAGGTATATTTAATATAAATATAAATTATATCTAATAATATAATGATAATATAATCTTATATCTACAAAATATAGTTATACCCTGTTTCGATTAAAAAAAAATAAATAATATTCACATTTAAAATATTTTTATATTAAAATTGTTTTCAAATAATATAAAATACGTATATAGCCAATATATAATATCCAGAATTATTGTTTTTGTTAAATCCCCTGCAGACACACTCTGTATGTATACGCATATAAATATAAATATAAATTAAACGCGTACCTGTTATGTGTATATTTATAATTTTTACGTACTTAAACATAATGAGAATACACGAAAAAATACACAATAACGTTGAATTTGCTATATATGTATATACACCATGTATATATTATATGTTATATGTTGTAAAATAGGTGTGACTAATCAAAGGTGAACCACTTATGGTACAGACACGCACAGCTTGTGTAAAGTCCTATATACGACCTACCGAATTTTTTCATTAAAAATTTAAAACGTGAATTTAAATAAATTTTTTTTTCGATGTTCAGACAATACATTATATATTATACGTTATACTATGTGCATAATATATAATGTGTACACTCGTATAGTGTATACATACGTCGAATACTAATTATTAAACCCAGTCGTATTATACATAAATTAAATTTAATTTAATATTATATGGCGTAAATCATAAAAAAAGAAAATGGTTTTTGAAACCTAACCAATGTCCAATACGCATGGTTATACTTATATAAGTATATATATTATATTCTAGTTAAGTTTTCTATATAATATGATATATGTAACACACTCGTTGTTTTTACGTACCTATTTCGTCGGATTTATAGTTTATATAATATATAATTATAAGTTATATATTATATTAAGTTAGGCATGCAATATTATATAATATATTTATACATGTTCTTTGGACTGCTCTTGGAAAAAATAAAAATTTTCCACGCTGCACACTACCTGACAGTCCGCGCCGAGCACCTGGCATTCATTGTCATACGTTTCGGAATACACACACACACACAAGAACGATACGCGTCCACCCCTCTTATTCCCATTGTGGTTTTACTTTTATTTTTTTTTTTTACACGGGGTGATTGATGAAACGTTTCACACCCAATTTCTCACCGCGGGTCTTCCGAGATAATAATAAACAATAATATCAATTAAAAAATATATATATTATTATTATACATACAAGTGTGTGCGAGTGTGAAGCCACGCGGGGTGCAGACGCGCGTTTGCACTTCATTATATACCTAGGTACAGTTTGAAACTGAAGCCGCCGCTCTCCGCCGTAAACACGATTATGAAAAATGATTTCTTATAGTTATAATAATAATAATAATAATGATGATGATAATAATATTATTATTATTATTATTATTATTATTATTATTATTATTATTATTA
>JAIUCT010000011.1:7323179-7335082 GCA_021307375.1 Tetraneura akinire | reverse complement strand
ATTATTATTATTATTATTATTATTATTATTATTATTATTATTATTATGAAGTATGAACCGAATATAATTTTAGAGTTTACCCCCGCGCACAGTCGCACAAGAAGGGGCAACACTGCTCAGCAGACGGACGTCGTCGTGCCACAAAGTACATGTTATTATGTATATACGTACATATACAATCAAAATTATATTTCGTTTTATATATATAATAATATTGTGTGTGTGTGTATAGTAATAACATATACTTAAATAATATTATATGTTGTGTATGGTATGTACGGTCGATGATGGGAATGACGATTTCACGGCGGAGGTGTTGTGACTCTTCGACTAACGAGGGGGAGGGGGTGAGCCCACTTGGTCGCAGTCACTCGACCAACACTTATATTATTATATTGTTCAACACTACATCAAATATTTAAAAAATAAAAAATTCGATGGTCGGCACCACGACGCGTCGTGTCGACGAAGTCCACGACGTATGAATCCAAGTTGATATATTTTCCAAAGCCAACTATTGTATACGTATACTCTGTAACTCTGTCGAAAATGTGACACATAAAATTATGAATTTTCGAGACATATACGATTGTTTTTATGTTTCATCCGTCCATATATATTTATAATAATATAAATCGTTTAGTTATTTTATAAATAATATCATCAGATTAATAACTTACATGTTATATTTGCGATTAGGAAAAAGTGTGATTTTATTCGAATATGAATTTTATTTGATTTCGATTCGTATAATATTATATACTAGCTGTCAATCTGTCAATCTGTCATCGATAAACGATGAATAAAATAAATATTTGATATATTAATATTAAATAGGTAACAATAAATTTAAAAAAAAAAATCAAAATTATACAAATCGTTTAAATAAAACACATACGTCGAGTAAAATATAATATTTAATCTTCAGAGACAATAATAATAATTATTGTTTTTTATGTGAAATAAAATGTCTATATTTTCTGCCGTTTACGTAACATTCTGTCCGTGCGATATTGTGTTTTGTACGTTGATGGAACGTTCGAGTTGCGATCGTCGTCTTATAACTGTATTATAATTACATAATATACAGACTCCATAGATCGTGATTCTATTTATTATTTTTTTTTTTTTTTATTTTTTTTCTATACGTTCATAATATATACATTACACGCGCACATATACGAGTCCCGTCAACAATCGTACATATAGTCAGTTTGACTTATGAAAGAGTTCAATGAGCCCCCACTCGCATCTCTTGAAGAGTTATACATATACGGATTTTCTTAAAACGCTCATTGTACCTACGCCATCACGCATATTATTATATATTATGTGTATTCGGTTCAAATAATAATTATTTGATGTCTATGCAATAAAATATTATGTTACAGTTACTAACGAGATACTCTTTGAGAAGGCGTAGAGTAATATATACGTTGAAAATTAAAATCGAAAGTATTTGATATTATAATATACCGACCGTCAAAACGTCATTAATAACTACGATTGAATTTATAATAGTACTATGAATATAATAATAATAATAATAATACTATTTTACGCCTACTTAATTTTGAAATATAATCCATTTCTCTGCTGCTGTTATAACTTATTGCATATACAATATAATATTATATATTATATATCAAGGGTCGTGGTACGGTGTACATATAGAACAATAATAAAATAATAAATTATGATGAAAATGTACGTTATTGAAACATGTTGGTTTATCTTTATACACACTTTTATCCCTAATAATAAAAAAAAAAAAAAAAGAAAAAAAAACACATTTTCGGTCTCTCCGAATTGGTCACGTCGGGCATACTCGTTTTTTTCAGAATTTGGATCGTTTTACTTACTGCGTATCCGACGGGTTGTTTTAGAGGAAGATATTCTATTGAAATTGGCTTTATTTATTTATTTATTTTTTTTATTTTTTTTTTTTTTTTTACATTTTGGCGCCCAGACATATACGGTATTGTAAAAAAATAAACCCACAGTAAAACTATTTATATTCTTCCACTTATATGTTATATACATATAATATATGACACTATATTTCGAAACATCGAAGAAATCATTAGTTGAATGCGTGCATCTATTAAACAGACCTTTTTTTTTTTTCGATTTTACAGCAGGTCATAAACAATTTATTGTGTTCCTTTGACATTTCAGATATCCGCAACCTCCGTGTCGGTCTTATTATAATATATATAGGTTATATCGTATCCGGTGTTATAGGTTTATAATTTATTATGGTTTGAGCACATTGCGAGTTTCAAATCATTGTGAGTACAAAAAAAAAAAAAAAAAATAAATAAAATAAAATAGAATATTTAAAAAAAATCTTATCTCCCGATTTATTTATTTTTTATTATTAATCGGACAGAGCAAATAAAATATTATATATTTATAAACATAATATACGATAAGTTATATGATAGAGTTACCTAAAAACAAACACGAAAAAGAAAGAAAAAGAAAACGACCTAAGTAAACATATCAACTATGCATTGTATGAATATATAGTAGGTATATATTATAAAAGAATTAAAGTGGATATAATATACCTACGTAATATAGTTAATCTAATGGATAGAAAAGGAAAAAAATCACAATGGGTTATGAATACACGAAAGAAGGTCAGTAGGTACATATACATATTATATATCTATATTAAAAGATCCGTCCAAGAGGGATTTAATGAAGTTGAGGTCGCAATCCACGCTATATAGTTCATAGAGTGCACTGAAAGAGTTATGCGAATGGAAATATGTATAGTCGTATATACTTATATTATATAGACGAGTATATCAAGTATAAGAATGTGTACACACATTTTGGACTCGAGGCGCGACTAATTAATAATTAATTCGTCAATGAACATAAACATACAATATTATAATATATAACGATAAAAGACGGTATAATTTGAATAGATCTATTGATTATTATTATAATTATATCGTGACGATTTGCTTATACAAACAAATTACGATCAATTATATACAAATTGTATTCTTATTAAAGTCATATAATACAGGTAATAAATAATGATAATGAATATATTAATAACTGATAAACTGCGTTTTATAAATTTTACATAATAGAAATCAGACCTTCAAATTATCGGATTCAGTGTAGTATACACTCATGTGTATTCGCTAAAGAGTTTTTCAATTTACAGAACAGCAACCCGAGACATTAGACTTACAACGGTTGTAATCAATATGTACATTATATAATAACGTACTATACTACTCTTTTCGCTTTTCGTATAAATATACCGAATATTATTTACAATAAATTTGTCTCGCAAAATGTAACAATTCGTTTATAATATATTATATATTATAAAGTTTGCGGAATTATCCAAAACGTTTGCAGAACCATACCAAAACCAAAATAATTCCTCAAACTGCAACGATAATATTATTCCGATTCGCGAAAATTTTAATCGATTAATTATATTATAATATTATGTTGGGGTATTTAATTCGTTAATTATCTGTAAAAAATGATAAAATTTATACGTATACACGAGGTAATTTAATATTTTTAAAACTTCGATAGTATAAACGGTTATTTTTTCTTATTTTCTTTGATTTTTTTTTTAATATTTTCAATATTCCTTGTATACTGACTATACACACGAATGCACTAGGACATTATAAACGTATATACCTGTATAATATTTTAATAGGTGCGCATGGCTCCAAAAAACGCGTCTCACCCGTAATTTATATACTCGTATTAAAAATAAAGTGGCACCTTGCAACCGACGCGATTCATAAAAAAAAAAAAATCAATCGTTTTTTTTTTTCACTTATATAACACGTAATATTTATTATTATTATTATTTTTCGGTAAAATGTATATCGCATGCGGGTAAAAATCAATTTGATTAAACTTATTGAATATTATTGCGGTCGTATGTAATATTATTATTACGTATAGGTTAGGTATACGATCACGCGGCTCCTAATAAGAACGATTACTGTTGGCGTGACAGACGCAATCGGTTGGGTCCCGAGGATCGCGTGAAATGTATTTAACCACGGTGAAAATAAAATGTGTTTAATGATCGCACGCAAACAGGTGCACACGCCATGATCTCCGCGGCTGGACGAGTATAATAATAATAATAATATACATTTGGACGGTAAATCGGTAAAATTATTTCTTAAAATTAATATAAAATATAAATAAAACGCGAAATTCAGTACGAAATGGCGAGTAAGAAAAAAAAATTGAAATAAAAGAAACGTTGTTTAAAATTGAAATTAGAACGGTTTAGAACGTTCACCAAATATATTAAATGGGTACAAAAATACGCAGTCGGTATCGGGTCGTTTTCACTGGTCCAAAAACCGAAACTTACGGGTATAATATTATAAAAACGTCGGACGTTCCTAAAAAACATCGTAAATTAATAATAATTATAATAATATGTCCTACACACGTGTATATAATATTTTATTTTGTTTCGGAACGCATTGCCGTTGAGGCGAAACGCAAAGTAAAAGGAAAAAAATAAAACAGAAACGACAAAAAGAAGGGGGAAAAAATAGATCGACCGATCTTATAAACACACACATATATATGCATTGTAAAATACGACATTTGAAAAGTGATATTTTCCTCGAGTCGTATTCCCACCGGGGGGGCTCGAAAGGTTATTCGTATTTCTCTCTCACTTATCCGCGCGCGCGGACGTTACGCCGCAACGCGTTCCCGCAACAGAACAGCCCGCACACGGGCGTATCCAATGAACCGATACGGTACGCGTTTATTATTATAATATATTATTATTACGAGTAAATGATATATTAATATTATTATTATATTGAACACGATACGCGTATTATAACCTATATAATATATTATATTCTACGGATTTACGTCCACGGATTTTGACCACAGAAAGGACGTGGCGGACGTTATTTTTCAAAAATTATATTACCTATTATAATAAATTCCGGTCGTTACATACGCGCCTGTACCCTTTTATCGGTTCATGATGGGACCTATAGGACTGACCCGCAATAAAAACCGCACGTATAACATATAAAATATACGCGTAATGTCAATATGCGGAGGAGGAGAAAAACGCACGAAATCAAAACGGATCGGGGGGAAACGCATCATATATTATTATTATACACTTTAATTTATACGGTATCGGCAAAAACAACGAAACACTACGGATATGATATTATTATATTCATATAATATACGAATATATATATGAGAAGAAGAAGAAAAAAAGACCGAAAAAACAGAAAACGAATAAATTGCACGCGGCAACCATCAAAAAGAAATAATGCGGCGGTTATAGGTCGGAGTCGATATCTCTGCGAGAGACCGCGTTTTGCGTGTCTCAATCGATTTCGTCGTATCAATTAGTCGTGTCGGACGTCACGTGTAATAGTATACCCCGTGGAAAATAATAATAATGATAATAATAATGATAATAATAATAATAATAATAATAATAATAATAATAATGATAATAAACGTTTGTGTCTAGCGCGACCACACACTTCAGATACGATATTATAATACTTATATATATATTATATTATTATATACATTCACCGGAGGCGACGGCATTGCGGACTACTAATTATGACGCGCATTTTCGGCCGCTACCATTTAATACCACGGATCGTACAATTATTATTATTATTATTATTATTATTATTACAGGTTACCTATACTCGCACAGCCGACACGTCTCGTTATAATCGTCGCGTTTGTCTGTCGTGTCTGCATCGGCGGCCCACGGATCGATATTCCAATACGTATTATATTATTATTCGATTATTTTCACCCAAAACAGCAGACTGCATAAATAATAATCAGGTTATAATAATATATCGGGTAGGTCGTAACATGGGTAATAAGTGGTACCACAATAATATTTTATATTGGAGGTCATGCGTCCTCGTTATGTATATTATAATAATAGATAATATATTATGAATATTATTAATACGTTTTACGTACGCCATTAATATGTAAATATAGCAATGAATTTAGGTGTATAAAAAAAAAATACACATAACATAATATACGATCGTTTGTTGAACATTTAAAAAATCATTTTTGTAAAAAAATCTCGCGCGTCTTTTTGAAGTAAATTTTCGGAAAAATATCCACGTTTATCGATTTGAATCGAGTTTGTACGAATGACTTTCGACATTCTAACGTATCATAATTATATATATAAAAATACGTATGTCTTAAGAAAAATAAGGTATAAAATTGAGGTGTCCGTGACGTATCGGAAGTTCTCCTAGTGGTCCGTAGTACCAAAAAGGTTGGGATTTGGGAACCACTGCGCAATACCGAATAATCAATGTTTCACTTAGAATGTTAAAATGAAAACATTTCGTATATTCACTTTATTGTCAGAAGACACGAATATATTAACGGTCGTATATTATTATATACAGTAATTCGCGATATAATATATTATTTTGTTTGACCATCTGGACCGGTGCATTTAAATTCCGTCGAAAAATGTATAGTAGAAAAAAAAAGGTACACCTATACGTGTAATTTCCGCCACGGTTAAATACGGTCGCATTTAAGGCTTGTATTGTATTGTATTTGTATATAATAAAGTTTCCGTTGACAAACCACTGCGGTTACCAGGTTACCTGGGTTAATGTTTTCCTAATCGCGTATGACACGTAACTCAAAGATAATAACACTGCAGTATTACACTGTAATAGTATATTTTAACAATATTATACAATTTATAAAATATTAATTAATTCAAATAAAAAAAAATGCATTTAAATTAGATTACGAAATATAATAATTTTTATAATAATGAGTTAAAATACGAAAAACCTATCAAATATAATCTACATAACGTATTACATTGGGTTTAAACAATGAGCATTTCAATGTATTATTTTATGGAAAATATTTAGGTATATATACCGTACTTTGGTAGTAGAATTGCGGTTCGGTGGCAACTTAATACTTATATAAGTTACATCAAAATACGCACCCGTGTGATATTTTACATATTTAACCAGAGCCGAGAATTCACACTGTAAATTGTATACATTTACTCTATTTTACCTGTATATAGTTTTTCGTACAGAATTTAATACGAACCTTTTTATTACCTGTTCGTGTCGGACGTACACAATCGTCCACATCTGGACAATTATACCTATACTAGGAATTTTTAATAGGAATTACATTTTGTTACTATACAATATAATATACTTGTACGGGGCTGTATTCTGTGAATTGTGATGTAGTATGGAGACCGTTCGTCATAGGTATAATTTTGTTACCACTCGAAATAATATAAAAAAAAAATATATTATCCTCGGTAGTGATGGTATTACACCGTGAAAAGTTATGTCGTATACAGCTAAATTTTTTAGACGAAAACAATAATTAATAAAATACACTAATAAATGATTTATTTATTATAAAATATGTAATTATTATTATAATAAATTACATTCGAATTCGATATAGTCTTATAAATATAATATAATATTAATTATATTATTATTAAAATCGATAATTTATTATAATATTATATAAGGAGAGATTATTTTATAATCGATTTGGAATCATAAAGACGAACGAAAAACATAACACCGAAAAGAGTGCAGAATTGTATATTATGATGTATATAGAAGCGTATATAATACGTTTAATGGTAACAATAAAAAGTACAATATTTATTATATTATGTTTGTCAGTATAAATAGTAAATGACATTTATATTATATTATAAAAATTCAACTATTGCTTTATATACGATATCACTTGTGTTGGTATAATGTATAATAATATATTATATTATGGTTCATAAAACAATTTAAATTAAACTAAAAAGCATTTTTTTTTTTCTTTTTAAACGACGATGGTTTTATTATCACGAGTAAATCTTTGAATAAAGCCGACTTTTTTCCGGGTATTTTTTTCTCGCCTGTATTACATAGACGCAAATTCACATTGTGCCTTTTTCCAATAAATAATAACCATAAAAAAAAAAAAAAAAAAAAAAAACTATGTCCAAATCGTATATACCTACATATAATATATGATATTATATTTTATAATATAAATCTACAATGGTCGTATACCTAACCGAACCATTTTAAAACCGTAAACTTATGATATTATTAATTTCATATGTACATTCAAAAATAAAAAAATTATTAGTACACCGGGTTAAAAATAATATTTTTAATAATTATTGTATGTGCCTATTATTATTATTATTATTATTATTATTATTATTATTAGTTTATCATTAAACGCGTTTCGAGCTCATCGAGTTTGACATCGTCATATAGCCTGCAGTTTATCGACCTTCATATAGAATATTTCTGCCAGCAGGAGGTATTGAAATTTTGAACAAGAAATTAAGTCTTAACTCTTGATGACTCAAATAGTGGAAATCATTATAACTTCACACTGCACTTAACAAAGCGAATAATAATAAATACGTGCAAGTTTTTGCAATAATATATAATGATATATAAATTATAATAATAACTTTTAAACTTAATATTACACAACCGATTATGAATATGTGAGTTATCATTTACATAAGTTTTTGTTTATTGGTATTGGTGAAATAAAATATTTAGAACATCTTGTATTATCTGTGTGTAATTTTATAATACGCACCCGAATATCCTTAAACGATTAAACCGAGATATTATTAATAAATAATAATAGTTGTATTATCATATTTTATACATTATACGTACATAAGTAATGTATATTATAATGTATATTAGGTAATAATAATGTTAAATAAGGAGTTTTTTTTTTAAAAAATTAAAATTTAACTTAATTTTAATAATTTATAAATAGAACTGGCAATGGACCTATAATCCTATATAAATGGCTATAGAATAAGAAAAAAATATTACAGGTATATGGTTTAATAAAATCATCTCTAAACTATTTGCAGTTGTTAATAAAATATTATGTGTATAATTCCTTAAATAATGTATCGGGGGTAATATAATTCATTCTTTTTGAAACCCCTATTTGGCTATTTATAATATATAATATTAACCGATTATACGGGATCCGGTCGTTTTAAGACCATCAAATTATAATTACAACATCATTATAAATAAATAAAAAGAGAACTGCAGAAATGTTATTTTGTAAAAATACGACCATAAGGGTATTATTAAGGGTGGATAATTAAGACATTAGTTTAATATGTATACAAGAATAATAATGTGAAAAAAGTATTAAATTTTATATATTTTTAATGTTATACAAAGAGGGTAATAAAATAATTTAAATGAGATTGAAATTGTAATAATCATTAAATTATATAGGAAAGTAATTATATTATAATGTACCGTAATTCCGAAATGTATAATATAATATTATTAAAAACGGTAAATTGTGTACAATATCTTTAAAAGAACGTAGATTACTATAGATTATTAATTTCTGCTGAATTGAAAAAAATAAGGGTTACATTTACTATATAAAGTTTGTCATTAAGTATTTTGACATTACCTATATTATATAGGTACGTTTCTAACCTATTATCGTAGTAAAATCGATATAATTTCATTTTAATTTCAAATTCATTTAAATATAATTATTATCATTCATGCTTAAAAAATAATGATCATTTTATTGTAATTTATATATCGTATATAATTAAAATATATTGTGTTTATAATATTTGTGAAGACTACGAACGTATAAAATAATAATTTTGTAATTTTGTTGTTAAACGTGATTTTGCAAAAAAATAAAATAAAAAAAACTGCGGTAACGACCACACGGTTGCCTGCGGTAATGTATAATTTTGGTAAATTATATCTAATCGAACCTGACCAAACCTGATCCGTTTAACCTGCATGTTAAATATTATTAATTGAATATAATATTTCATTTCATAAAATATTATTTTTGCGTATTGAACCGAAATTTAATTTAAGGTTATTATACTTATTTTCAAAAACTATTATAATATTATATTATTATATTGTCGTACCGACATACGGCGAGTATGATATTATAAAACGAACGGAATATCTACGTGGAATAAAATATATTATAGACATTAAATAATCATATAAGAAGTCGTGTTACACATTAGGTAGGTACGCGTTATAAAATATATTTTAATCGTATATTACACCGAATTCGGTAGTCGTGTAGACGGGATTTTATGATCGTGCACGCGCGCTCGCGATAATGATAGTATTGTTCCACGACTCGTATTTATGAAATAAAAAAAAAACACACACACACACATATTTTCAGATAGAAAAAAAATATATAATTATATAAGTATAATTTTTATTTATGATGATACCGCGGCTGTGGTAACGTCGTGACCGCGATTCATTATTGGTTATACAAAATGACTTTGGTGTGGTAGATGATGCCATGATTATTTTATACAAAAAAAAAAAAAAAAAAAAAAATGATGGCCGAACAGTACTGTTATAGTTTTTAGATGTACGACGTATTATACGGGTATAAAATATTTATATATATTTAAAAAGAAAAAGAAAACACGTAAAGACATACGAACGTATACGCTTTGTAGATCGTATTTTTCCCGTATTATCATTGTAATATTTATGTATCGCATCGATACATTTATATGTATTCAAGTTTCAAGTAGTCATTAGCATTATACCTACGTCCGATTACGTAATATTGCAATTATTATTACTGTTTATTTAATATTATCGTCGTTGATTATGCGTTTTCCACAATCACGACGAAATGGGCGTATTTCAACTATTATTATATAGACTCCACACTCGATAATTTGTAGAATATAATATATAGATTCAAAATTTAATTGGTTATAAAAATAGTTTTTCGGTAAAAAACGCGTTATGTTACTCATTTATGAATATTGTATAGGTAACTAATTAATCAATTTTTTTTAACGTAACTCAACATATATATTATATAGTATCACTATATCGTTAATTTATATATAAACGTTATCAAACAAACAGTAAAAACGCGCTGATGGGTAACACAAACAAACAAAGTAGAAATCGAAACCGATTCGAGGGTGTAAATTTATTAAACGAATTAACAAAATAGAGACAGCAACAAATTTGAAAATTTGTATTCTACATCGTGTGTATATAAACACCAGTTCAAATACATCACAATAATACAAAATACGAAATATACGAAATCGGCATACGATCAATAGCACATATGACAATTATTATAGTGTTCGGTTAGGAAAACAAAAAATTCCATTCAAATTCAAATATAGTAAACGCCATAGGCGGAGCTAGGGGAGGGCTTGGGGGAGCTAAGCCCTCCTAAGTTTTCGATTAGCCCCTCCAAATTTATACCGTAGCTATGTACCTAATATTTTGTGTCATGATTTAATAAAACAGTTAGTTATTTCTTCTACATAAGTTTTTTTTTTTATTTTACTGTTTATTTTTGTATTTGTAGTAGGTAATATTGAAATACTATGCAATACATCAATATAGTTTATTTGTTCATATTTTTATTGAAATATAATTAGCTGCAACACACTGAACACTGGTTGGTTTTATTTTTAAAATTTATTTTTTTTGTTTTTAGAAGTTATTAAAAATTATTTTCTTTAAGTATTCTAGGGCTCGAGCCCCCCCAACTAAATTTCTCATGCTCCGCCTATGGTAAACGCACAGAATTAATTCCGCAACTTTATGCCTTTATGATGTATGTATAAAATATTCGTTCTTATTTAAACGGTGATAATACTCATCATGTAATGATTAACGAATTACGATTATGTTTTTTTTTTTTTTTTTTTTTTTATTATTGTTTATCCGATAATATTGTCGATTTCAGGATATAATAATAATAATAATAATAATAATAATAATAATAATAATAATAAT
>JAIUCT010000011.1:7302853-7316562 GCA_021307375.1 Tetraneura akinire | reverse complement strand
GTAATAATAATAATAATAATAATAATAATAATAATAATAATAATAATAATAATAATAATAATAATATTAATAATAATAATAATATAAACGATAATATGTATAACATTTTAAGGGACGAAGACACGAAAAAATCATTTTCGACCGAGTGCTATATAAAAACAACCGTCAGAGATTTTAAAAATGTTTAATAATATCACCTCGCCGTCCTTCTGGCGACAACGTATATATATTTATAATATATTGGGCTAGGTAAAATTTATATTAAGTAGACTTAAAGAGGCCTTTTGAATTTTTTTTAGTTAACATTATTTAAGTAACAATAGTTATATTTAATAAATATTAAGATTAAAAATTTTTAAAACAATAATTTCTAATTGCAAATCTAATCGATCTGTGTAACAACTGTCAAAATGAAATTACGTTATCGAGTTTAGATTTATAGTAATGACAGTGGCGAAGCTACCTATGAGACAAAAATACATTGTCTACCCATTATTTTTTAACTGATTGCAGATGGAATATATATTTTGTCAATATATTGTGTTAATATATAGGTTTTTAGAAAAATATATTTATTTTATTATACTTTGGTTTATAACAATATATAAATATAAAATATTATTATAAAGTATATGTCATGTGTACAGGGCCGTATTTAAGATTTTGGCGGCCGTGGGCAACAAAATTTTAGCGCCCCCCATCACTTTGGTTATATAATTCAATTTAAAACTATACTTGGTAAGTAATACTACAAACACTAATTATAGGGATTTGTGATATCTAATTTAGTATTTAGATAAATAAAATTAAAAAAAAAAACAACAACAAACTGGCATATGTTATTAATATATTATACCTAATAGGTAAAAAATAACAAAATATATACCTAGGTAATATTTAGTATATATTACAATTAGTAAATATAAAATGAACATAAAATATATAACATACTATTAAATACTCGTACATTATAATATATAGTCTGCTTAAAAATTTTGGCGCCTTTCCGAACCAACCCTTAAATACGACCCTGGTCATGTATTAATCTATTATCAGGTATAGAAATAGGTGCTGTCGAGCGTCGGCCGTCGGCTAAAACCACACAATAGTCATATAATACGAGTATATTGCTATATGGTATATAATAAAGAAACAACGTGAATACTGTCGTGTATTTTTGGATATGCGGTGTGGTAGGTTCTTAAAAGCGGGGTATCTGGCGACAACTCACTGGAGTTTTGAAGACATGTCTTGCTAATACATTTTATTTGATAAATTTATATGAATGTACCCGCATTGGCGCATTCCGATTCTTGTAATAATATTCTTATTCGTATCGAAATTATACGTGGGTTCCATCTCACACAGGTATAATCGGCAACGAAATGTCAGATCTTTCCCGGCCCGTATAGTCGTAAAATAATTTTATGATGGGGCGCGACCGCGGCTTTGCGAGACACATCGCGCAAACAATACAACTCAAGCACACTACCCTATCACGTTGTATAATTATTTTATATACTAATTATTCAAATTTTGTACTTTTAGAAAATATTTTTATATAACAATACAATATTATTATGGTGAGAGTCACTTGTAGAAATTTTATTAAATAAAAATACCCAATGTCTACAAAAAATTTGTTTTTATTTCAACAAATACGTATTTCGAAAACAATGTTTTCATCATCAGTGATAAACAAACACTAATTTGGCAATCGATATTTTCTATATTATCTACATAATAATATATATTGTGACTTTCACTGTTGAATAAAAAATATTACTAATTTTTATACAAAATTGTTTTACTTACTTTGCCTTTAGGATTCTTCTTCCGTGGAGAAATAAATGTTACACCTTCCTCATCAGACCAGGCCTCTCAAAAACCCCTTCACCACGCCACTGTACGTGTCATTATAATATATAACGGGGATATTATATTTTATTGGTTAATATAAAATACATTGTAGAGGTAACTATATTTATTTTTTTCTTCCTACATTATTGTCGATTTATTGTAATCGAGTCGATTACAATATTTCATCGTGTGTGCAGTGTGCACATACACATTATATTATGGAGTCGTTGAAATCGTGTCTTATATGCGTATAAACCGCGCGAAAACGAGAAAAAAAACTACAATATTCTAATACATTACCGATTTTTAACTCGTTATCTTGTAATACAGCATTGATTATTAATAGAAAATTACACGTATACAGAATTTAAATAAAAATTCACTTATGGTTTAAAAACTACTGTTCAATTATTCCATTTTTCCCTGATCGCATATTTTTTTATTCTTGCGAGATTTTCGTCATTTATTACTTATTATTATTAGACTTTGGACGTAAGTGGTATTATTGTATTAATTAAAATCTATAATCTATTATATAGGTAATATAAATGTATTATCAATAATATAATATTATGCGCGTGCGGTTTTATCCAGATGAGTTTATCAGAAACAGTCAAGGGACTAATATAAGGTACTAGGCTCGGTACTAGGTATGATTAAGTTAATGAAATAATTGAGAGAACCGGTAGGAATCTGATTTTTAGTACTGCGACTATTGGGAAGGAATCATTCGATTCGTGTCAATCATAAATTCATAAATATATGATTAGATAACATAGTGCAATTGTATTATACTCTATATAACCTTAAAAATTTCAATTGCTAAGCAAGGAACCCGCAGTGACAGGGCGATAATAAACGATAATATTATATAATTATTATAACGTCATGTCAAACGATATTACGGAATTAACCGGTCCACGAAGACGCGTACGTTTACTTAAATGCGTAATCTTTACCGGGGACTTGAGGGGTAGGTGTACACAACATTTTGACAGAAACCGCGTGTCGTTGCCGCGGGAACATACAAACATACATTTAATATTATCGCGGTGCGCCGCAAGCTTAACGCACGGACTCGTCTCCCTTCACGCTATAAGTCTCCGCAACCTGAACCATATAATATGACGTGTGTGTTCGAGGGGAGAATCGTGTGTGTATGTGTTATAATATATAGGAAAAATCGTAGATTATTATATTATTGTATACGGAACATGCGACTCAAGAATCACAGACGATAACCCGTTGTACAATATAAATACGTATACCTATATAAAAAAAACGCTTTCGATTTTTAATAGGTACCTACCTAGTACGAACGAGAAAAGCGTAAAAAATTTAATATTTTAAGTGTCGGCAAATTTTAAAATAACATTCTTATTATTTAACTGTAGGTATATAATATCGTCGTCCGTAAACGTGTAGTGTGATAATATAGTGTTAATTATTGTGTATTTAATAATTATTTATAACGTAACATTGAATTGATAATATAAAATAGATATTGGAAAATAGTAAAAAATTGACTATAGTCATGAATGAAAGTTAAAAAATATTGAATGCATTTATTCGAAGTTTATATTACGAGTAAATTATTATATTATATATTATTATATTATGTACTATTACGATTTGTATAATTTATTGTATTTTAAAAGAAAAATACGTAAATCTTTTTACGAGGATGAATATATTGTTAAATGAGAAGCTGTAAAGTATATTATAAAAAAAATTATACCTCGTCACAAAATATAATATAATATTGCGTTATAAACCCAAAGAAAATGTAACCGCAATCGAAATATATTTTAAAGGTACTCGTATATTAAATTATATTAGCGAACGATGATAAATCAATAATCGACGCAATTTCTTATGGCGTTATGTTTCCAATTTCTTCGAAATAATATATAAAGGGACGGTGCAATAATTATGTCCGCGTATAGAAAAATAAATTAAAATATTTAAAATGAAATATATGTGTTAAAAAGACGTTCTAAAAAATCGAAAACGAAACATAAATATATTATTAGTATGATACGACGATATAATATTTTTTATGTATTATTGATATATATATAAATATTATAATTATTATTTCGTCGAGGATTCACATTGGCCTGTTGGTAATAATTTTTAAAATAATATAATTTATTCTTTCATCATAATATTATATCGAATATATTCGTATACTTTATTTTACGTTATAATAACGCGATATATCATATTAAAACAAATTATGTATTTATTATTTACGGTTTAATGGCTCCCGAATCGTTAGACGATGATTACTTTTTATTATTATTATTATTATTATTATTATTATTATTATTATTATTATTATTTCTACTACACGAAGAACGCGTATTATATACCAATATAACATTATAACACCACCCGTGAACCAGCGCGGATATCATTATAACGTCGAGCCATCATCTATAATATTATATTCGTCTTCTTAGTTCTTACACATTTTCCATGACATTTCGGCGTGACGAATATGTACCTAGGCCGCGTACAAGAATGCACCGTACATTGGATTTTCTTTTGTATACCACAAATATTATACCGGGTTTACTCGTCGTATATATAATATTAATAATATTATATGTACCTATATAATAACAGCGTATACCACCTTGGTCGTTACCTATATATTATATTATACCTTTCTAGCTCGTATACATAATATAATATTTTATATACGTTCAGTTTCTATAATTAACTGATGATGTGGCAAAACTATTTTAATCGTTATCCGTTATTATATGTTATTATATACGTGCTGTATATATACGATCGAACGGCGGCCAGTCATTATATTAATTATTACTATATATTATGATAATATTTTATATATGTAACTATACACCGGTACAAAATAATATGTGTATAAAACGTTTTATTTTTTTTTAAACTTCATAATATATTATAATATTATAACGTGTACGACGATAGCGTTTGATTAATTTTTAAATAAATAAATAAATAAATAAAAATCGTAATGTATTTTTGATCGCGTTATATTGATGACCTTCCTCGCGCGAGCGGAAGTCGCGGGCGAAGATTAATCGTTGGCATCAATCATTTGCGTGAAGAAAAACGAGCTTATACACACGATAGTTTCTCGCGCGAGCGGGACAAAACGTAATTCCTTATTGATCTGTTTTTAAAATGGTTTTAGCGTTTCGTTAAGGTTTTGCGCGCGTATAATAATAATAATAATAATCTAAGGTCGAAGAGAAAAAACTTCTTCGGGGCTTTTTTTTTGTTTACGTTTGCGTGCAGTATAGGTATATTATAATAATATAAGTAATATAGTGATGGAATGTTTCGAATTATACTATTAAACTTTAACGTGTCCGGTGTCCCTCTAGTTCGAATCGAGATATACTTAGATATAGATTGGGCATATTAGACGATTACTCTTATGTCGTCAAACTCGAGATATTTATCGAAAAAGCGAATATAATTATTATTATAGTTTGCTTTCCTATTATATTCCCTGGAATAAAATGATAAAAAAATACGAAGAAACGAACGTTTCCTTTTAACCTTTTAACTGTACAGTGTACGCTACAGCTATTGTGATAATAATATAATATTATTGTTGCAAGTCGGAGGTATTGGAATTTATTTAAAATTTATATACCCTTAACGACTGACAGGTGCAAATAGGGTGAAAACACGTCTAAACCGCCATTATATTATTATTGTGTATTGCTAAATAACCATCGTATTCGTTTTGCATATGCGGGCAATACGCGTATTCCGTTTCAATGTACCCTTATTGTAATATTTTAAATTCAAACAGGAAACGTGAATTCTCTAAATAATGGTCGAAATACCTTCAATTTACACGGTCCAAAGGATTACACACGCGAATGTCCCATTTGGCGCCATTCAAACACGGCCAATTAGTTATATAGATATTCATCCATGTCCTACACACTGTATTATAATGCATGCGTGTTTGTATCGGATACCTCTGTAAATATAACCGTACTGTCTGTACAGTCCGTATAGTCTTAAACTCTTACAATAGACAACACCGTTCGGTGGTATAAAAATTTGTGCGTGTATAGAACTGTAGCCGTCCTGAATGGACAAACTTATTCGAATCGAACAAAATAGTTGAAAAAATAAAAATTTAAATACACCGTTAAGAAATATACGCACTGAGTATATAGAACGAAGAAAAAAAAACGCGTCCTCCGGCGTCCTTGACAATAATAATTCATGTATAATATTCTTTAAATTTATATAGAAACCTTACTAAATTAGTATAATATTATTATTTATAACGTCTCTGCGATGCAACCGCAAGGAGGTGTTTTAGTTGTCTGGACACCTCCTTGGATAGAATTCGTTCGTGTTTTAGTTTATCAATAATGTAAAATTTCACAGCTATGAGTAAAGAAAAAAAAGAAAACAAGTTACGAGGGTGGATTATTTTTAACTTGGATCCCCTTTCAAAAAAGAAGTCCTATAGTTATTTTATTGACCACCTGAGCGTTTGTAATGCGTCTAACGACGACGTCATTACGTCAAATTCGAATTTTTTTATTTATTTCCGCCATCAACGTTATTTACACGTCGAAATTATTTTAATAATAATATATGTTATATGATATATCACAAGGCCTAGAAAACAATTTCGGGGGAGGTTTTGATAAAAGAAAAAAAGTATTCTTAATAAATTTAAGTAGAAATATGAAAATTTCGGGGAAGGTTTAAACCCTTTCCCCACAGATACGTCCTCGAGTCACCATAATTCTTCGTGATAATATATATAAAAATTGGATAATATATATTATTATTTATATACGCGTTAACGTGCGTTTATTACGGTTTTATTTTTTACAATTTTTTTTTTTTCGATACGTATATAAATACATAATAATATATAAATGTATTCGCTCTCTGGCGTTAACGAAAACGTAATATATTTTATATTCGCGTGAGTTTATTTTGTTTCCAACACACGTTTCATTTGGCTCTCACGCGCTGAATTTCGGACTACCGCGACATGCCCCAAACGTGCGGGTCAAATTCAATTTATTTGTTTCCAGATGGCAAAAAAAAAAAAAAAAAACATATACGTTATATATTATATACATATATATATATATATATACCTATAATATACCGCTCGTCCTTTTCTATATATTATATATAGATACGTATATATAATATATACTAATAAAAAAAAAAAAAAAAAAGATACGTGCAAAATCCAACGCGGACTGCAGGGTAAAAAAGAGAAAAAAAAGTTATTTTAACGGAAACGCGTATTTTATTTTATTCGTTTCTCCTATATATATATATATATTATTTCATTTCATTTTATCCAATTCGTTTGTGCGCAGTGACCGTATACCACGATGTAGGTATTACCATTAATTATAGATAGTACTATCTATAATCAACCGCGGTATTATTCATGACGCTGCAAGACCGTAACTTAAAAAAAAAAAAAAAAAAAATACAAAAAAATACAAAAAAAATTTCGGCCAAAGGTAGAATAAAAAAAAAATAATATTCTTGTACGTTATATTTATGCGCGTCCAAATATTATAGGCGTATTATGTACTGAAACGATAAATAAATCAACGCGTCGTATGTATAATTAAATTAATATTTCACCAGTTATAATATTATTGTTACGTTTTCATAATGTCATCATTACGGATTTTATATTAAATTTTATATGTTTTGTAATATTTTCAAAAAATTTAAATCCCTTCGTTACGAAGATAGTTTTAAATTTTTACGTATATTCACTTTTATATAAATACAGTTATAATAACGGTAATATGTTAGTTAAACGCATCAAAAATCAATCATGTATTATATGTATAGTTGTTATTTCTATATAGGTAATTCTCGTTTTAAGGGCGCAAATTCCGTTTTCAGATTTACTTATCCTAATAAGTGACTTTTCAAAGTTAGTTTCTTCTCTCTCGTTTCGCGTTCATCCCCATCGTTTGCAGTTTCTTAGTTATATATACAAATTATAATATATAATATATTTATAGTTCTCATCAATCAAAACTTCATCATCGCAATAACCACAAGCGCGTCCGGACAAAGCCGCGATAGTTTGCCTTTGAATTTAAGTCGCACGCGGTCGTTCATTACATTATATAATATAATAATATTTATAAATTACGTTTAATATTCGATCTCGCACGATTTCAAATATTATCTACTAATATTATAATATAGGATCAACACATAATTTTCATGTTCAATATAGTTATTATATAGGTAACTACATAATATAAATATTGATATTATTACATTTATGATGGTTATGGCTTAATTTTATATACATTCTGAATGTATTATAATATTACACACACACGCATATTAAATTATATCATTATGAACATCATAATGTTATAATACGATGCACTCGTGCGTATAGATTTTATAAGAAAATTAAAATTATTATCGTATATACGTGCAACTGTGCTAGGTTTGTATATTCGGTCGACCAATATTTCGTTTTATATTATTATATACCTACGTATTATTATTATAATATATACCGTACACGCGGTAACTGGTATATATGGTATACATACCCTTAACAATAAAGTGTTTTTGGAAGTATAGCCAAGTGGGCGGGTGGAGGGAGGAATTCGAACTCGAAATTTTGTATGTGGAATGAAATTTCGATATATCGGCATATATACGTAAATAACATTACGTCAAACGCATCTGACACGGGAAATTTTTTCTGGCTATACGCGCTTACAATATATTATATAGGTATTATTACAATAATGCAAATATCGTGTGTATGATATTATTATATAGAGGAGCTTATGATAATATTATATTATATCTATAAGCGAGTGTATTAGTTATTTTAACGACATATATACGTATAAACAAAGAGGAAGGCTGCAAGTAACAGGGAAGAGTGGAGAATAATTGCTATAAACCAATCTCAGGATTGAATACATAAGAATAAGAAGATATAGCCATATATAGGTATAAGTTAAATCCGAGCGACGAAAATGTTAAAAAATTAAAATCTCTCGACAAAAGACGTCGGTGGTATTATGATGATGATAGGATATACGAATAGGCACAATATATAATATTATATATAAAATAAGGCAATATTATACGATAAAATAATATCGAATCGCATATTATTTTTTGCGGAATCGTATTACACGCGATGTTACATATACCTACACACACATAATAATATATTCTGTCGTACGAAAATTACATACTCGTAAGTGCGAATCGTGTACAAATAAAACGTATATATATACGTACATTGTATTATATAATACGAATATAACGTAGCAATTTTTTTTTTATCGCTTTGGAAAATTTGTTCCATTAAATTACTATCTCTATAAGTACATTATAAAATAATTTATTATAATATAATCGTATCGTCGTCCTATCGTATCATAACATGATAATATTATCTGCAGTATATCACGTCGCGCCGGAATAAATAAGATTACCATATAATATTCCAAATTCGAACCTAACCGCGATAAAGCGATATTATATTATTATAGGTACCTATAATCTATACTAATCCTAACCATATGTGTACCTACGAAATGTGATAATGTCACGTTTAACACGTGGTCCGAAGGACCTAACCTAACCGACGGGTCGATTAAATTATTGATAAATAATATAATACTTAATCCACAATGAATTTTTTTTCCCGAGATGTACGTGTGAATAACGTATATACGTGAGAGATCGACGTGGCCGAAGATATAAAAATATGTCAATTTACAATAATAATATATTATTGGAATACGAATTTTTTTTTTTTTTGCGTTCTGTATTCGCATCTATTTATTGATAAATTCGTCGTATATATTTCGACGAAGAACGTTCGTTGCAAGAGTGCCTATATAATATCGTTATATATATAGGTATAGAGGGGGAAAAAACTTATAGACAAACCTAATTCGTAATTCGACACGTCAAGTATATATACGTATTACATCGGATGTAGGATAACACCATATATCGCCTTTGGCCGAATGTTCGAAATCGATCGACGTGCCCGTGCAACTCGCCTATATAACGTATACCTATAATACCTATTACATATTATTATGAAATAATGATAATTTTGACTCACGAGTAGGTACACACAATCGTGGAACGTGAAATGAAAATCGCATGTACACAGACTTCTGACCATGACGCGTCTCTGCGCAGCCGCTGCAGATATTTTCCCAATCGTATACGTTTATAGTTTTCTGTAATAATAATAATATCTAGGTATATAAAAGAGCGGAAAATTGAATTTCGTCTGGAAATATAATAATATTATTGACAATAAAAATAGTTAACAAAATAAAAATTTGCCCAAGGACGCCTAACTATTATATATAATATTATACGGACGAAACGATAACAATAATATGTATATAGGTACGCGTTAACATTAATGTGTATGTTATAATTATTTTTATCAAAACAAATTTTATAATATAATTTTATTTTTGTATACCTACTCAGTACTCGTAGTGTTTAAGTACATAGTAACGCAACGCAGAAATGCTATGAAATAATTAGGGCTCGGATTTATACGTATCAGAAAAAATAAAAAATCTAAAAATTTACTTTTTAAAAAAAAATGATAATATAGAAAAATTGTCCCGTATACTTTGATAAAAACGCATTTAAAGATTTACATTTTCCAACTGGTAGATTGGAATATCCGCATATATGTACAGCATAATATATAAAAACACGACAAAGATCGGAATTAAACGACAATTTTGTATAGTAACCGAAGTAATGGTGCGAGAAAAACGACTAGAATATTATTTTGTGCGTGTACTTTTGGAAACATGAATTTAGGATAACTTTATATTATACTTATGGCAAAATATATATGCGATCCTACAATATCGTATATTATAAATATTGTTTAAATATGCAAGAAAAAATGGAATTGTTGAGAAATGTGTAAAAATATTTAATATCGAGTATATATAGTTCATTTTTTATTATAAATCATTTAAAACGAATTTATCATACTTGTCTAAATTTAATTATCTAGTTGCAGTAAAAATACGTATTTACACATAAATCCGAGCCCTAATCGTAATAACAGACACGTATTTTAGCCATTTTAGGTAATAATTTTTGTCGTTTAATTTATATATATGTTAGATAATATTATAACATTATATTATAAGCTTTAATTCAGTAGATTATATTACATATATTGTAATAAGATTTCATTATTACTTTAACGTAATATGATTAAGTTTTCGTGATGCAAAAAATTATATAGGTTATGTAATTATGTTATATTAATATATCGTCGTACGCGTAACGTTAACAATGGTCAAGATTATTGATGTACTCATCGGAAAATATATGGTGAAATTAATTTTACTTATTTATCAATGTACTTGAACGTAAAAAAACTTCACCGTGATAATATTTGAATTACGATAACATTGTGTAACAATATAATAATAATATGAATATTTGTGATAACAAATTGATAACCACGCGTTCAAAATAGTAATAAATATTCGACGACGTCGTCGTTATTAATTGTTTACATAATAATATCATAATGCGTAAATACAAAAATCTGTACGTATACGACGGAGAAATTAGTGCATTCTATCGCGTTACAAAAATATTTAAAATAGACGTTTATTTTTTTCTATAGTTATCTGCAATAATAATAATTATTATGTTCAAAAGCAGAGATCAATAATATTATTAATATAATTTACACAGGAACGAAAATTCGACCTTAGATCGTTTGTTAATCAGTCGTCTTCTCTATAATATCAACAGGATTTCCTTTATTGTAATAACCATATTATAATATTATTAACAATGAAAATCATTGGAATATTTGCTTGGTTGGTTTTGAACGTTGTACATATAGATAGTACGAGAATGCCGTTTTAAACGCGAAGAAAATATTGTCTTTTTTACGATATTTCCATCGATTATTATCGACTTACGATTTCCGAGCCGTACATAATAATAATATATTGTTTTCATAGTCCGGTAGAATGTTTACTTTTAGAGTACGCGATAATAATATTATCAGTTTATCACATTCGTTATCACGCAGTATGTACGTTAGTACCGCTAAGTATAATCTAATGTATACCATAATAATAATAATATTATTAACTCGATGCCTCGACGGGACGTATCGTGCAGAGTTTGCAGAGTTTTGCGGTTAATCGAATGCGAAAAAACTGACCCTTTGAACTTTTCCGCGGTCATTCATGTTATTATTATTATTATTATTATTATTATTATTATTCGTATGCGCACGCCGTCGGACGTGTACGGTACATAATGATAATAATAATTATTACATTACGTAAGCGTAATAATGACGATGATAAAAATTTTCAAATAATAATGGCGGTGATAACTCACGCGGTAAAATGCGAACATATTGCGCGCCAAAGGGCAATAATATAATTTATAATATACGCGTGTAATATTGTCGATCTCGTTTATAAATTTATTATAATATTATAACCTTATTTAACGTACACATACGACAATATATTATAATAATTCGTTTTAATCTCCACGGATTTTGCGACGGGGTTCTTCGCTGCGATGATGCGCTGCAGTGTATTATTTTACGTATTAATAATTTATGCGTCCGTTTCACGCCGCGCCGCCGAGGGTTGTTGCCACCGCGAAAAAATCGCGATGATTCGATTATATACGTTGATGTATAAACATTATTATTATATTATTATTATACTTCGCGAGTCGTATGTTATTATATGAATAATATCATTTTGATGATATCCAACGACGATATTTATTATAAATATAAACCGTACGAAAATTAAAACTTATTATATAGTTTTGTGTCTATATAGTATAAAATACGTATTTATTTTTCAAATATTTTCGTTTGATTTTCCCGATTTAAACAATATATTATATTGATTTCTGCTTCCTAGGAGTCATATAGAAGAGTAATTAACGATTTTCAATTTTTTTTTTTTTTTTTTTTACAGAATCGTAATTGGATTATTATAATTATATCTTTAATTTCGTCTGGCTTTTCGGTGCAGTAAAGTGGCTAAAATAGTCTCTCGTTCTCGTATATAATAATATAATATAAGGGATGACCAAACTGCGGATCTCGACTTGTTCATATATATTTAATATATATATGAGATTTGAACGTTATATTAATGAACCATAAGTTAAAAATATTTTTATTCGTTCGATAATATATTATATATTTTATTTTTAATTTTTTGAGTATTTCGCAATTATTTTAACGGGGCCTTTTTTCTTCTTGGTCAAACCCTCCTTCTTGAGCCAACTCGACCCCATAACATTAATATATAAATACGCCACACTGCACGTGGTCGTATATATTCACATGAGTATATACACCGAAAACTGAATCGATAATAGAGACCGATTTCTAATTTTTCTTTCCACGACCTGCAAGCGTGGAAGATGCACGAAAAAATATTTTTATATCTTATACGAAAATAATAAAATATATTATTATTCTCAAATCTAGGCTACACACGGCGGATTTTAACGTTTTAATATTTTACGCGTTTTACATTTATGCGTACGCGATTCACATTATGATCATAAATTAGGTCATATGTAATATACGGCGAAATCCATTAGCAGCGGCGCGCCGACGAAATATCAAGCGGTATATAAGAGAAAACGCGCCACGCCGCCGTCCGTGTATTAATAATACGTGACGATGACGACGAAAACGCGTTGTATTCTTGTATTATTATTATTATTATTATTATTATTATTATTATTATTATTATTATTATTATTATTATTATTATTAT
>JAIUCT010000011.1:7286746-7302843 GCA_021307375.1 Tetraneura akinire | reverse complement strand
ATTATTATTATTATTATTATTATTATTATTATTATTATTATTATTATCGTAATGAGATTCGGGTCCTAAAATTTTGAAGGGCATAGTAGAAAATCCTTATAACGGCACATATTATTATTATTATTATAATAAAATATTAATATAGAAAATTCGAAAAATACGGGCGACAAAAACGTACGGATTACGACCGAATCGATTTCGTCACGGTTATACGAGTGTACATTTCGTAACAATAATTATTATTATATTATAATGCACACATAAAGGCGTACAATGGTATGTATAATTATAATTTGTGATTAGATAATTATTATAGAGTAGCTCAAGCAAGTAAATATTATAATATATGCATAGGTGCGTACGCAGATTTCAAATTCAGAGGCGACAGAAATTTTTTAAAGAAACCCGGTCCACAATATTTTGTTTATTTGAATAATATGTTATAGTCAATATTTTAACTAAATCACGGTTATTATACAATTGAATCGGTTGTTATTTCAAAAACATATATTCTATCGATTAAAACGATTTTTTTACAAATTAAGTAAGTATATAATATGAAAATTAAATTATTATCAATGTCAAAATTCTAAATATTTAGTAGCCCATAAAAAGAGTTATAAAGTTATTATTTTGCCCCCCCCCCCCTCAATGTTAAGTTTATATTATATAAATGTATTATATTCTTCAGAGTAAAACCACATGGGTAATAGGTACAATATGTTGACAAAAAATGATTATATTAATATTTTTTTATGTAACAGTAATGTATAGTAATGTATAATATTTTAGTACGTACTTCAAGTTAATGAAAGGCTGGGCAAGTTAACGAATTTTTTTAAACGAGATAAGTTTTTTAAGTAACATTTTTTGTCCCATTTTTCAAATTTGATCCGACGACCCGGTGGGAACCGTTTTCGCATTACATTTTTTATCACAGTTATACGCCAATGGATATACATCACTATAATATTTAATATTTGTATACGTTATTATCGTTTACTCGTATATTACAATTATGGGCGAGATTTTACGAATTTTAGATGAAATCGACCAGTGTTATTTTCAATTAAACGTGACTATAATATTATAGTAAACGTACGAGTACTACGCAATATTAAATTTTAAATGTTTCACGTTAATTAAGTGCATACTAATAAGCGTAACGAGTTAAGGATGCTTTAACTCATTCAGATTAGTCACAAACTAAAATACAACAAACGTATTTTTTAGAATATCCGAAATTATACAGAAATTTATATTTAGACGGAGAGGAGTAGGACTATGAATAATTGATCTTGTAATTATTGTAATATTATTATATTAGATATCAAATATTACAAAGTCGCGAGTATATAGAATATTATTACGAAATGTATTTCTAAGTATGATTATTTTATTTTACTTAGTATATATATTATGAAAAATCGATTGTGGGCTTACTCATCTTATTTATGTTATTACGCGTTTGATCAGACCAATTATTTGGTTAAAAAAAAAAAAAAAAATGATCACTCGGTGCCATATAGTGACGTGCAACTTACTTATTAAAATTGTATACCTATGGGTGATATTTGGCACAAATAATAATAATAATAATAATAATAATTTGTTCTCGTCTTCAGACGTCATGGACTGTATAACACCCACGTTGATGTGCGTAAACAGAAAATATTATAAATCCGCATTATACATCACTTTCGGAATTTCGGAAAACATTATTTCGATTTTTTTTATAATAATATGATATCATCGTAACGTTATAAATACGCGTGCATCGCGTAAATACTTATTGAAAAATGTTTGCGCTTTCACAAATAAAAGTGAGTAAGTATAATCGGATAAAATTTAAGAGGCGTAATACGTAAGTACGTATTTTTATGTATGGAAAACATAAAACGCGTAAAAATAATAATTTATGTCTTGCTCGTTCTCAAATGCGTGAAAATATTCCGAAATTTAGTTCGAATTATTATTTAATAATTTAAAAATAGGTATTTATTTTATTTATCATCGTGCTGGTTTAGACGCTGATAATATTATTGGGAATAAATAATGCGACGAAATGCATAAAATTCAACGTTATACGTACGACAATATAATTAATCATAATTCATATAATATAGAATTGAAAATTTATAGCTGACAAAATATAAAATCGATTTCTATACATAATATAATGATAATAATGAATAATTATTATATTTTATATAAATTATTATTCATCGTCATTTATCATACGAGTGATTACGTTTTGGCGTATTTTATATAAATATGTGCACCTATGTCGAAAATGACGAGACGATAATAATATATTGATATGATATGAAAATTATAAAAAAAAAATCGATATTTTACAAGTTTTGTAAATCATTTTATTTTAATAATGTCTAGTGCCATAATAATATTAAAATTTATAACCGTTTATTTACAACTTACTATAAACATAATTTTTTATATTAAAATTGAACGAATATAATCGATTATATTATTAAATTGATCGTTGCCCGATTCGTTTGTATAATTTGTTTATCCGGATTTTATATTAAAAATCAATATTACGATAAGTCGATATATGTTTTAAAAATTTATTTAAACGTGAACACGTATGTAATGTGTACTTAATGTAAGAACTAAATATCGACTAATGCGCAGTTTTCCCCAAATTTTTTAGTTTTTTACACATTATTATACGGATTGTATGGCGATCGCCCGTTAGATACACATCACGCCAGGACTAGAGAGTTGACGTCGTGCTATGGAATTCGAGTTACGTCCTGACCGGATCTGACCTAACTCAGTTGATTGTTATCATTTCTATACAACGTCATATACGTAAACCCCAGTGTAGTTCCTGTTCGTTCAATTTTCTAGCCAAAATTAATTTTCTACGTATACAAAGTAATAATATTATGTAGGTATACCTACGCACTATACGTTCGACGTATATGCAATATGTCGTAATGTCGTATCATCAAAACTATCGATAAACTTCTGAACGTCATTTGTTCGTATTTTGTATATTATGTACGATTTGAGTGGCTTACAAACAAATTTTGGAAAAAAATAACCTTCGTATGATATGTAAAATTCCGCGGTTTTTTCATTTTATCATTAGCTGTCACGTATACTATTTTATATTTTATAGGTGATATAATTAATTATTACACATTGTATACGCTACATAATACATATTATATCAGACATGTAACTTTTGCGATGGCGCAATTTAAGTACTCGTACATATAAAAAAAAAAAAAAAAAAAAAAATACGGTGTGTATTGTACTCAAAATAAAATTGCGTTCAACGTAATGAATAATAATCATTTTAAATGTTTCAACTAATTTATGTATGCAATTTTGGAGTCGTGACACCCTATAACTTATAATCCCCTCCTTTAATAATATTATGTTTAATATATATTTATATTAGTATTATGGTATTTTTTATCATAAATAATATTACGCATTCTTTCAAACGATAATAATATAACAGAGTAACATACGGATAGAAGAACGTATAATTAGAATATTATAGATAGTTTTTACAATTTCGACGATTTATATATCTACTAGTTCGCGTTATAATATTGATACATTATTATATTTGAATTCCATTACAAATTGTTTATTGACAACTATAACGTGTGAACCATATATTATATTATATATTATTATAATATTATGATCGTTATTGATTTTAAATTCGTACGCCATTATAATAATATCCTTAACATAATATTGTAATATATGTAGGATTATGTTCGTATAAGTATACATGGTCTCAGTAATATGATCGAACCGTGGAAAATCACGATCGTACGCGATTTAAACAAAATTGACGGGTCCGGGATATCGCACGATGCTATCATACACAAAATAATAATAATATTATTATTATTTATTATTATTATTTGAGTGTAGACGTGTAGAGGGAAGCCATCGGGTCTTCAACGAATAACGTGTGTTCGCCGTACGAGATGAAGAAATTAAAAATGAATCGTTTTCTAATCGTTGGTAATAATGTCATGACCCACGTTGGTAAGAAATCGACGGGGGATCAAAGTCCGTGTGTGATCCAACATAATATACTTATAAGAAAATCAAAACATGTTATTATAATATTTTAATCACATTCCAGTATTATAGACAATATAAAATGTATGATATAATAATTTATTAATTTCTATGTATAATAGCTGGAAAGATTTTCACTATATATTTTTCTGCGTATTATATTTTATAAGTTTATTGTACTGAGAAATTTGCATAATTTCAGTTTATAGAGTACTATAAGAAGAATAGTACTATATGGTATTTTAGTTTGAAATCGATTTAGTATTATACGTAATATACCTACAGTAAAACAGGAACAAAAAAATATTCAAATTCTTGTCGATTTTATGATATATAATATTATAATTAGGTGCAATTTAGTTACCAGCCAGCGTGTTTTTGAAAATTTTAAAAAATTTTAACGATAAATATAATAATAATTATATAATTTGAGTTTCGGCGTCCTCGATGTTTTTTATTCTATACTTTTGTTTATATTGTCTTTGATAAAATCGCAGAAGAAGTCACGTGTTAGCTTCAAAGCTTTTGCAGAATTATCGTGTTCCCTCGTCTACTAGTCTATGTAATATCGTGTATGTATATTACGGGTTTATATTATATTCACTCAATTTCTATATTATATTATACGTTGTCAGATGTCGCGAGATTTTATAGTGAGACGTCATAATATCACAGAACATACAAAAAGGACACTTTTCCCAGTATACATATATAATATACACTAATATTACTAATGAAGGTCCGACGTTTCGTTGCTACTTCCGTATAAAAAACTATAAAAAAATATATAGGAAATTTTTCATTTTTTTTTTTCATAAATATAATAAAATGTAATACGATAAAACTGGTCGTATTGCAGTTTTTCATATATTATTTATACAAAAAACGATGCGATATACGGAGGACATTTTTTTTTTTTTTTTTTTTTTTTTAAACAGGGTTGTCGAATACACATAATACATAGTTATATAAATTCGTTTAAACAAATAATTCGATTTGGCCAACAAAACGATGGACCGTGTCCAGTTCGGGCGGATAGTATATAAAAGTGCGACGTGTTATTTCAAAAGAGTTTTCCCTTTTATATGCACATCACAATGTGTAATTTATTATACTATTTATTATACCTGTGTAATAGTGTGTACGACGACTGACGATATAAAAAAAAAAAAAAAAAAATATTAGTCTACCTTCCGAAACCGAAATAATAATATAGCATCTACCTATGACCTATCATTATGTTATAAACGATAATAACTTCCACATTATACAATGTAATATATAAAATATGACCGTATTTATTATCTATAGTACCTATATGAACTTTCGGAGGAGGAGAGGTTACAAAAATATTGAAATATGATAATATAAATATTTATTATATTAGGTATATTATAGTGTGATTTCTTTTTGAAAAAAATAAAAAATGAAAACGATTCAATTTGAAATATTGTAGATAACCTTAAAAATATTGTGAGTTATAATATGTAGGATACTATAATATAATATTATTCAAACAACGGTTACATATAAGTATGATGATAAGTGTGCAAACTATATTATTATTTTTTTTTTTTTTGAATTTATTATAATATATTAAACGATGAGGAATTCTCGAGGGGGGGGGGGTAACAGGAAACCCCCTGAATACGTCCATATGATAATTAGTCCGGTTCGTGTATATTATAATATGCGACCTGTTGCTCCGTTTACGTATATTTTATATACATATAAGAAATACGTGCACAATAAAATATTATAATACGTGGAGTGAAGATTTCACAAAAAGACGAGTTTTATTTATATATATATATATAATATTATGTACGAGACGTAATTTAGATCGTGATGCGCATGCGTGGACCGATATAATTATTATAAATATTATACGTACACACGAATATTATATTACGACGAGTGGGAATTAATAATAATAATAATAAAAAAGGAAAACAGTATTTAGGGGAGGGCTTGTATATATTAAAAAACATAAAGAGAGACGTTCCGTCACCTCGCGTCGTATATTATAAATTATTATACGCGCGGGCGACGTAATAACGTTATATTATTATAATAATCTATACGTGGCGTTTGAGCTCGCGTACGCGTTTATGTGTAATAATAATAATAATAATAATAATAATAATAATAATAATAATAATATTATACGTATCGACGACTTTTATTTGACTTTTATTTATACAATAATCGTATATATAAAAAAATAACACCCCCTCGTTTCTCGACGCGAGACGAGACGCCGTAAGTATAATATATATACATATACTTATGTAAATATACGTGTACGTAAACACACGCATATATTATATATACGTAACGTGCGTCAGTTTTATATACATATATATATATATATATATATATTATGACGAGATAGGTTTGGAGTGATAATAATTCCATTTTGATACCGAGACCGGTGTGCGAGTCTATATTATACACGGCGAAGGGTAGATAAAGAACTCCTCGGAGAATAAATGTTCAAGATAATCGACCGGCTGTGGCGGGCTGCAAAGTCCCGCCGAGTCCTCCTTTCGCCTCTATATTACATTATCGTATACCTATATATAAACGCACGTATTTCTTACGATATTTATATATAATATATACGTAAATTATCAGATTTCCGAGCGTTTTTTTTTTTTTATTATTATTATTAGGTAAACCGTTATATTATATAATAAATATATAACTCGCGATTCGATATTACGCTTTTTTTTTATGTTTTTTTTTTTTAAATTTTAAACGCCATTATACCCGAGTATATAGTAGTAAATACCGAGGGGTATATTCTATACGATTATGTGTACACGTCGTATTATAAATCTGTGAAAAAATAATGATATAATATTTTGAAACACTCGTCGTTTTCAACGAAACAAAAAAAGAAAAAAAGAGAGAGAAATGTCGTTAATTATTTCGACGAGATTTATTTTTGCATTTTATTCGAGCACCGCCATTATACACATTAAAATATTTTATGTTATTTTAACGATTTTATATCGTATATTTTTCTTTCGGTTCTTATTATGACGTTGACGTATACCTCCTACGCACACGAGTGTATTATAATATACGACCCGTTTATACTTATTATAATTATACACGAAACACGTCCTCACGTCGATTCTATATTCGTTCGTATTTTTTTTTTTTTTATATTTTTTAACGAGTTTTTATAATTAATATAATTTTAATGGATATTTTATGAAAAGCACGTATGAACGGCGAATTTAATTAAACGCGGGTAATGTAATTAATTATCAAAATTAACGCAGACCGTGTCGTATATTTGCATACGGTTAGCGATATCTTGGAGGTTCTCAGAAGACTTCTTTTAGATATGGCCGCGATATTTCTACGAAACCTCGCAAACGACAAATTTACATTATACGGTCCGCGGACATTTTACAAGTTATAATATACGACGAATATACTCGTATTATTATTATGTCGCGTGTTCGCGTCGATGACTTTCGAATGAAAATACGTTTTTGTTATATAATACAAACCATTATGTTTTCATTCTTCGAACGCCATTCAAACTTGACTTGATAATACAAGAGAGTTCTTACTGGGAAATTGTTTGTGAAATAAAAAAATATACCTACAGTTATCCCGTAATTATTGGATAAAATTTCTACGTATTAAAAATACATAACGTTTATAATTTTGACATTTATATTTTATACGTACTTTTAGAGAGTACTCGTATTCTCGGAATGAAAAAAAGACGTCCCGGCTTTTGGTAATCCGTTTCGATTCGTAAAAAAATTATAAGCCATGTGATTCATATTATATCGATTTTCGTATTTATAACAGATGATAGAATTGATAATATTATGACAATATTGTAATACGTTTACATTACAGATAACGTTAAATTGTGACCATTCGAATTACGGGTTATTGTCAAAACGCTGTGGCCAGGGTTATTATTTCTACGTCCGGGTACAATTATAATCGTATAGGATAAATTTATACGAGAATGATAAGCGAACCGCTAAAACAATAATTAATAAAATATGCATTTTTTTTGAAAATATTCAATCCGAAAGAAATAATAAGATTTGCAATTGCCATATTTATATGCACAAAATGTATGATTAAATATAACCAAAACACAATGATTCGTGTTTAGCGTTATCTGTACAATTTAAAATTGCATCGTTTTATTGTTTAATAAATAAGAAAAAATAATGTTATTAGTAGTATAATTAAGTAATAATTACCTTAATATTAAGTTATTAAATAATAACTACCTTAAATTAATATAAAATGACATGTTGATGTTTTCTTAATAAAAACAAATTATTATGTACAAAAATAATATTATACAAATATATATTATCATATTTCAATATTTGCGTAAACCTTTCTCCATTCCGAAAATTAATGCTAGATTCTCTCGTTATGTATAATAAAATATTCTAATCGCGATAACGTGATGATGACGAAAGCCAACTGCCGATATGTTGTCTTCAACAAATCTTTTGACGACATGTCGATTATATGCTTTTATATATGTAAGTCATTTTTATTAATAGTTAAGGCAAACGCCAAACAGTATTATCTATTTGACGTTATAGAAAAAAAAAAAGTGTAAAAATGTATTAAATAATCATAATTTCATCAATATATATTTAATATCGGTTACTAAATAATAACCACGGTTACTAAACTAGTAATTGTAGTGGGTATGGATATAGTAAAATATACGACTGATTTAATATATTAATATTATATTTATTATAAGAATAATAATTAATACAAATAATTTTTTTTCATATATGAGAAATCTATATACATAAGAACTTATGTGATGGAGGTTTTCTATCACTGTAGATCACCTGATAAGTGATAATATATTTTTATAAAAATGTTTTAATCGAGAGTATTTTTATACCTACTCGTATAATAACAAAATTACCAAATAACAAATAAAATGAGTTATACATAAAAAAATTACCAAGATTACGAAATATTTTGAATTATCGCGGATCGATAATAATTGTATTAGTAAATTATATTTATTAATATTATAAAAAATTTCACCTATACGCGTGTATACTGTATAATAATACGTATAATAGTTATCATTATATTATAATATAGAACTCTGTGTATATAAACATATCAAAAGTCCGCGTAGGGTTTCTCTTTTCAAGATGAAAGCTTATAGCGAAACGCAAGGGTGCATCAGAGGTTTGCGGAGGGTCCGTGTATACAGTCAGTCGCGTGGTATAGAGATGGAGAGATTTCCCGGTGGGCTGATTCGCCGGTTGCATTTTTTTCTCTTTTCCTGCAGAAGCTCTCTCGTCTCACTCGTCGTGTATACACCAACTGTTCCTACAACTATCTTTTTTGTCCTTCCTCGCCACCGTATATTTCTTTATAATATAATATTATTATTGTTATCTCATCTGTGAGAGAGAGGCTTCCGAAGAATAGCGGCCGTCCGGAAATGCGGAAGAAAACAAATTTAATGAAATTTCAGTGTACACTTTTAACGTTGTTGATATCCATCGTGATTTAACATTTTCGTCGGTCCCGTCGTCGCCGCTTCAGTTAAATCTCACTGGGCCCATCCGAGTGTGAATTTGTCCTCGTAACTTTTCCAAGGAAACGTATATATATATATATATATATATTATATTATAAGAGTAAACGAATGAAAAAAATTTAATTTTTTTGTTTTTTTATCGATTTTTATATTCAATAAAACAATACGCGATATAAAAAAATATGAATGTTATTACGATTAAACGTATTTATAAAATATTGTAAATATCGACTTGTAAAATCGTGAAAATTTATAATTTAATATGTTTTTTTTAAAAAAAAAAAAATATATATACGTATATTATTATTATAATGAACACCGTACGAACCGAAATCGTATAATTAAATGTCCGTTGTGCATTTATAATTATTATTATTTACCATTATCTTACACGTTGTAATTGTAATCACTGAAATTTACAACGCGTAAAAGATGAATTTTCTAAACACAACAGTTATTATAATATATATTAAAGTGACAATTTTCAGATTTTTGTCATACGAAAAATGCGACGTACATATTTATTATATTATATTATATTCCAACGTATAGGGTCAACGATTAATTAATATTCCGTTCACGTTTCGTTTTACGTGTATTTGAATAATAATTTCCAAGTGTTAATCAACGGACAATGGTCGACCACAAATTATCGTTAAAACGTATATAATAATAAGAATAACGTGCAGACTTTTCGACTAATTTCGTTGACAAATCGATAACTATTATAATATATTATATAATATAGCTTCTTCTTCTCCAATCCTCCTTTTTATTTTTATTAACGTATATTCGTACAGAAATCGTAATAATTAATAATATATACCTAATTATATATAGGTATTGTAATGTACAATATAATTGCATGCAATCGTACACGAATTATATTTTATGTTTTATATACATCGTAAATTATTATTATAACGTATATTTTAAAAGTACCTATTAAACTCATAATATAATTATAGTAAATTAAAATCAGAATTACTTTTTTTTATTATTATTATTTCCGTATAATATATTATATAATATTTTCCATCGGAATTATTTCGTTAATTTAATGTGGTTTGGTAATATAAAGACTATATTCAGATGACAAATTATTATTTTGTACATTGTTAGTTTTAAACAACTTTTTACTTTTTTTTTTTATAAATTTAGTGTATGATTATACGAGTGCGGTAGTGCGGGTATTGCGTGGTTTAACGTTCATAAAGAATATTTTTTTTCTTTTTTTATTAAAAAGTACTAAAATTAGAATTTTATGTATTTATAATTTAATATTATATTAAATTTCGAAAACAAGTACAATAAAAAATACACGGTATTATATCATAAACATAATATTGTTTTGTACAAATTATTTTTCGTTTTCTCTAATTTCTCCATAAAATCTGTTAATAAATTATTGTAATTAACTTGTTCATTTTTTAGTATGTACGTAGTAGATATATACGAGTATATAATCATTATTTAAAATTTAATTCTCTTGTAAAGTAAAAAATAAATTATAGTTTAAAATTAAAATTCTTTACTTTTTCTTTTTTAGGTTTAATCTGAAAATTGATTTTTTTTCTTTTTATAATTATAAAATTTAATTTGTTTGTAAATTTAATTTATACTGTTTTGTAAACATTTATATATTACACATAAATTAAATAATTGACTCCAATAAAAAAATTGACTCCAGTAAACTGTATACTTAGTACTTACATTATATAGTATATTTAACAGCGTACGGTTTTTAGTTTATTTTAATAGTAGTTCAAGTTTTATATTTTTATATTTTATATAAAAAATATAAAAATGAAACAAAATGTGTAAGTTTTGACAAGAAAGTATATTGAACACGTATAACGTTATCGTTATTATAATTTAATATTTTGAAAATACTCAAGACTATATATTATTATTATAGTATAGGTGCCTACTTAAAAACGGATTTTTCGAGTGTTGGATTTACTGTTTAAATTAACCACAAGAACTCACTAGGGTTGTACTCGGTTGGGTGCCATGTTACAAGGGGTTTGGTGGAAACGAAATAAGCTACCTATTTCAGCTGAACTACCAAGTAGCTATTCACCCTTCGTTCAGTCCAATTTCAATCTGATGTTGGACACTACAATCTATTGCCCCTATTTGTTGTGTGTTGGTAATTATATATATATATATACAATAACTGTACCTATAAAATGCTATATCGACTTAACGCATTATTATGACGAAGAGAAAAACTTTAGATTACTAAATATATTTTTACGAACGATTAAATATTATATATAAGTACTATAATACATATATATATTATATATTTACTAAATATAATTCAATATAGGAGAAGGTTTTCTGCAGATATAATTTTATTTGATTACTAGTTTACTTAGAATTTAAAATGTAGTTTTCTTTAATGTATTGAATAGTTCTAAAAAAGAGCAAAAATCACCAAAAAACATTTGTTTACTAGTATAATAATTTAAGAGAAATATCATATCAGTTATCTTATTCCAATAAAATTAATATATTTTTATAGGTTCTTGAATCATAATTAAAAATGATAAAACTCGTATACGATTACACTATTTCAAAGAATTATCAATAATTTTGTATTTTATTCATTATATATTATACAATTTTTAAATTTTACATTAATTGAAAATCGTTTCTCGTTCGGTTTATCAATTTATCATTCGTAATTAATAATTAATAATAATTCAATAATTTTATTTTTTCTTTACTAAAAAAAAACACGCTATACTCTGTTTCGCGAGAGAAGGTACACGAGTAAATGTAATATTATACTAATCTCCTATAAGCAGAACGATTTCGAAATAAAGTTTTGTCAAATGAAAATTCAATAAACTTGTAAACTTTTTTTTTTTTGTCTATTATAACATAATATTATTAGTGTTCGATTTGAATATTATTTTGTTGACTTTTCGTCGTATATTATGATTTTTTTATAAATATATAAATTATAATATTATGTATTATATACGTAAAGTCGCGTTTATTATTCAAAATTGTTTTCCGCGGCGGCGTTGACGGCGCGGCCCGAGCGCAACGCGGACTCGGCGGCCGACGGTCGATAATGAGCTGCCAGGGTGACATGTAGTTGCACGCCATCCCTTCGTTTCCGTAGCAACCGTACGCGGTATTTCGTTTTGCGCATGTACCTACACACACACACACACACACACCTTACCGACTTACAAAGTACGAAGGAGACGAGGGGAGGAGAAAATCCAGAAAGACTTATTGGTTTCCATCTCTCTTCCGATTTTTTCTATTTTTTTTTTTTTTTTTTTGTATAGAATATAAATTCCTCTCATTTTTATTTTTTTTTATTTTTGCAAATTTTACGTCATGGATATTATTATTATTATCGTACGGTATAGTTTTGAATAAATCACTGCGGACGAATAGATTATATTTTATTATAATTAATACGTAATAACATTATAAAATCACGCGGTTTATATTCCTTCTTGTCGTTTACGATTTGTGTTAATTGATCGTAAAATATTAAATAGGCATATGGACGACGAATAAGGGACGTGATGATACGATTTTTCTTTCCTCCGGTAATTCGATACATCCGTGGGGTCGATACTCCGCGACTAAAGTGCCAAAAAGATACTGTTTTTTCATAATAATTGTATATATAAATCACGCGTATGTATTGTATACCATAGAATTATCGATTTTACAATCACGCATGTCTTTTTTTAATTTAATTTTTTTTTTTTTTTAACCCGAAATAATGTTCAGATTTTCACGAATAACAAATACTTCCGGTTAGAAAGTGGATGTAGTTAGTACTTTATTTAGGTCATTTTTCGAATTTCTCAAAATTGAGCTTATATGGGATAAGAAGAACTATACCAACAAATGATGAAAATACGGCATTTTTCATGATGAAAACTGAAATTTTAATGAATTCGATTTCAATATATCCCAGTTCCCAATATCTAAAGCAATTTTGATCTTAGACACTTGAAAATTATATTGGTTGTCCGAATTGGTATTATATAAGTGATAAAATTTTGAATCAGTGTCGTTAATTTTTCTACAAAATATATTATTTTGAATATTTCCTTAAATTCTCGTTTTTATATCTTTATTATAATGTTTGATTAAAATTGGCAATTTTAGATTTGGTTAGGTCTGAAAATTTTTGAATTGAATTTTGATTAAAATCGAAATGCAATGATATATTCATAAAATTATTTTGAGCGAAGTACTGTCAAATTTGGGTATTTAGATGACTCATTTAGGGGTTGTATAGGCATTTTGCCATTTTATTAAACGTATAGAGACGTATGAATGTAAAAATTTTAATTAATACATAATATATTATCTGACGAACTTATTCGCTCAAAATCGTTTTTCGAACGTAATAATTTATCACTAAATTATCGTCATCATATTGCAATCAAAATTCAACACTATTTTCTCTTTACACCTGTATGGCTGTATCCTTTCATAGCAGTATCAGCTCTTTTTTTAAATTAAAAAAAAAAAAAAAAAATAATAAAAATAATAAATAAATGTGGACGACGAACGACGTGAGCGTGATGATGGGTTTGCGGGGAGCTGAGATTTTGTCGTCGCCGCCGCCGCAGGGATGAAAAACCGCAATAATTATACGAGAACGAGAGAGGGTTTCCAATTGAAAACCGTATACATATATTATAATATATATGTACGTATAAGCGACTATATCGTATAATCAGCTAGTTCTTGCAGCTCTTTGCGAGTCCTTTAATTCTTTTTTTTTTCTTTTTTTTTTTTTTTTTTTAATTACGCGCGTGCGGTCACAAACGCATACGGGGAAAATAATAATAATCGCCACCCGGCGGGACGTCGTGTAATACCTAAAGGCCGTACAGGGTGATCAAAACGTCGCGTTAGTATAAAAAAAAAAAAATAATAAAAATAATAAAAAGGGGAAGGGCTGAAATTACATACGTTTTTGATTTTATCTCCGTTATAATTTATACCACGTACACACAACGCAATATTCGGATCACCCTGTGTATAATATACAATATATATATATATATATGTGTGTGTGTGTTTGTGTGTGCCCGCTTTTGACGATTGCTTTTTTATTTTTACCACGCTACAGACACGCGTACGCGCCTCTTGTAAATAATATATAATATAATATATAATAATAATGACGCTTGCGCACCCCTGTTCGCATAAGCTGCGGCGTTGCGGTTGCGGATCCTCCGACGCGAACGTCGTTGTTGCGGTTTACACGTTTTATACGTATATAAATACGGTAAATAATTATTATCATAATATAATATCGTTCGCAGTACGTACGTATTTTATTCATCAAAAATATCCTAATACCATTTAAGACGTATATCCAACGGAGGATATTATAATGAATTATGTAACACGCGCGTTTGCCCCTTTTCGAAGCGATCGTTCATATCATTATAATATTGTATACGCGTATATTTAATACGATAAGTCGATATACGGACATGTTATTATCACGTATTATCATGTTATATACGTGCGTCGATTTCGCATATATTATAATTTATAACGATCGAGTCGTGTGGTTCGAATTAAAAAAATGTTCACAATACGCGTTAAGTCTCTATTTATAGATTCACATTTAAAGTCGATCGTCTTTAAAATATACGTTATATCATTATTTTTATTTTCTGTTCATTAATCGATAATATTTTTTACAATATTATTGATTTGCCATCGTTATCAATAAAACATAATTTACCTAAAGGCATAAATAGTATTTAAAAGTTATTACGAGATTGATAACCGTATCAATAATTACCACTTTCGATTTCTCGTCGTGATTTTTTTATTATTATTTTTTTTAATTTCCAATATATTTAAATACCCGTTTGGCGTTGATTCATAAACATTAAACTGACACGGTTTGCCCCGAGCAAAAACTTATGTAAATTGAAACGATTGACAATTTAACGTAGGTATAATTATTTTATAATATTATACAGACCATTCCGTTTGCAGTTTTTCAGTTTCGCAAACCGAGCACGCGTTTAATTTATCAGAATATCGCGTGTATAATAATGTAACACGCGCGTTAATTTAACGCGGGGCGAAAAAAGAGCACTCGCGGGGGGGTTTCCTCGAGTCAAATCAAATTTCATATACAGATAGTGCGGACTTCCATCACATCCGGGTATTTATTCGCGATCAAACGACCGGAATGACGTTTTTGGATCTTTGGCACGCGCGTTTCCCCTTATTTAATATAATAATATAAGGATATAACGCCCAGTCGCATATCATATACAATTATACACAATATCGCGTACAGTACAATATAATAATATCATGTGCACAAGACGAACGCATTTCGTCCGATCTTTAATATATTATTATTATTATTATTATTATTATTATTATTATTATTATTATTATTATTATTATTATT
>JAIUCT010000011.1:7267551-7285461 GCA_021307375.1 Tetraneura akinire | reverse complement strand
TAATAATAATAATAATAATAATAATAATAATAATAATAATAATAATATATTATAAAACAACAATCACAATGTATGTAAAATGCTATTCGTTTATTTGTTTTTTAATAATTCTGGTTTTTTTTAAGTTTTAATACTTTGTCCGTGACGACCAACACCACGACGAAATATTATATACCTACATATAATATTTAATTTTCGATGGTCGCGATGGCAAATTGCGAAAGAACACCTCTCACGGCAGCACTATATATTATATTCATATATATATATATTATATACGTATATATGTTTATATATATATATAGGTACGTTGAGAATATTATATAATATGCATTATACTATGCCAAAAAGTGTACCGTCGAGTTCCACCCCTTGATATTTAAGCTGCACAGTCGCATGTTCAAACACTTTAATAATAATCGTTAGTCCTATTTAATGCCGCATAATAATTCAACCCGGGGATATTTATGTTTTTCGCTCGCCCGGTCAGATTAAAATTTGCCCTCCTCTTATATATATATGAAATAAAATAATAATAATAATAATAAAAAAAACAACAACAAACCAGAGCGAAATCTCCCTTTTCTTTTCATAACACACCATAAAAACGGTTCTCCGGTGTGCCGGCGCGGTGTACTCGGCGAACAATAAAAGTTTTCCCATTATACCTAATATTTCAACATTAAATAAAACAAACTAATTTTTTCATTCCTCTTTTTACCGCTCGATGGAGTCACTGCGCAAAACATTGCTGTATAACCCAACGAAAAATACACAAAAAAAAAATAATAATAATAATAATAATAAGAAAGGAAAAAAACAGAAACCCGAGGAAACGAGATATATTTAAAAAAAAAAAAAGTAATTTTTTCTCACTAGTTGCACTCTCGTATATTTAAATTATTCGTATTAAAATTATTACTCGTTAACACAATAATATTATATAAAAAAATATATTAGAATATTCTTAGATCCGGTAGAAAAAAGAAAAAAAAAAGAAACGTCCTTTATATGGTTGTAATAAGTATATAATTGTAGGAGATATGAAAAGCGAGTAAAATATCTTCCGCTTATCGTTATATTATTAAGTTTTAGGTTAATAAATGATATTGTGTAATAGGTTTGGTCCCCGGACATGATTAAATAACCGGAAAAATTTTTTGAATTTTTTTTTTGCAATATTGCAATATATTTTTTAATAATAATATCGTATAGTATTATTTTGTACAAATTTTTATTTTTTATTTCACAATATTATTGTATTTACAACGTCCATTACCCCAGCATCCCCACATTGAAATTTTGAAATTTTTTTTGCATAAATATTTACAAGTAGTATGGAATTTGTATGAATTTGTATGCCTATTTTCGAAATTTGTATGCCATTATTTTTTATCCAAAATCCATTTATTTTGGGCGGTGCTGGGGTAACGTTACCTCAGCACCCCCACCATACAAAAAATGATGTTTTCCAATTTTTTTTAATGCCAATATTTAGTACGGAATTTGTATGAATTTGTATGCGTATTTTCGAAATTCGTACGTTCATTACACCCCTTAAAATTTACGTTTTTCGCATATCACCATTACCCCAGCACCCCACATTAAAATTTTGAAATTTTTTTTGCAATAATATGTACCTACGTATATTTTCATTAAATCGTTTCCAAATTCGCCAAATATTTTGTTATAGTAACTTTGTTACTTTTGTTTTTTTTTTTTTAGTTTTACAATTGTATTTTTGTTTTTTTTTGTTTTTTAGAACACAACAATTTCGATATTGCGCATGGAATATTTTTGTACATAATATAAATCCTTAGTTAATAATATTCATACTTGTAAATTCAAGAAAAAAAATTATTATTCTTTGCTTCGATACACATTTTTATATGTTTATGAAACGAGTTTTCTAATTTATTTTTTTTTTATAATAATAATATTATTATGTAAATTGATATTAAATACCATTCAAATAATAAATTATTATACCGATCCGTCTCTGACGATTTGCAACTGAAGCCATTGTGCGAGTCGTGCAGAAGAACTTAACTTTATGCAGCCTATATTATCATCACTACTAAAGTTTGAAGGTTGTTAATGGGCTATTGATCGTCATCCTCGTCTATATAAGGCTAGTCGTCGATTCGAACGCGGGCGTAACTCCGCACCGTGACGCCGATAGGCCGCCGCGCGAGGGAGATAAATATTTTTCTTCGTATCTTCGACGGACGCAAAAATCCACTTATAATAATTACTAAAATTATACGTTACGACGGACTCTCGTTTGAATGAAATTTCAACATTATAAAATATTATGATGTATTCCTACCCGCGTTTAAAAATAAAAATACACGCCTCTTTAAATATTTGTATTTTTTTGTGCAAATTTTAAAAATTTCATAACTTGTGTCCTAAACATAAAGTGTCCTCCGCGTGGTTACTCCCCTGGATTTCCTGAGATCCTTGAACTGCAGGATGATACATTAACCATTCGATTATTCATAGTCAAATTATTACTGGGAAAAATTGGTTTTCCTTACTATTTGTTCACAAAATTTACTTCAAAGTTCCTCCCCGATCAACCCGTTATATGGTTTATCCTTATTATTTTCCTACATCACTATGAATAATATTATGGTTTTAATGAACATATAGTCGCTGTATGTACCTATCTAGAAAATTCTGATAAAATTCTATACTCATAGTAAATATTAAACAAACTTTTTTATTTATTTTATTATTAATATTAATTTTTCATCCTGTGATTTTAAGTCGTTATAATTGTAAATCGGGCAAAAGTCTGAGTTATATATTATAAAATAAATAAATAATCGTTAATAATAATACACGCGAAAGATCATTTTAATAAATAATAATTTTTATAATATTATTTGTATATAAATTGTTATTCGTACCTTCGGCAAAGAACGTTGACATCGAGTCTCGTATATATTTGATTGTTGCCTATCTATTGGAATACGTCAGTGCGATTTTTTTACAGTTCAAATTAATTTTTTATAATAATTATTTCGTTTTAAACGTGACGTTTTAAATTTATTTTATCCGTAATTTATATACTCACAACATTATAATATATAATATATACATTATAGGTATAGGTTTATGTAATAATAATTATCGCTTGTTTCCTACGAAATAATATAGTGAGCATCACGCTTGGACAACGATTGTATTGTTTATTATAATTTATCGAGTTTATCGTTGAAATAATCTTGCAAAGTAATAATTAGACTAAATGCGTAATTGGATAAATGAATATATTATACTATATAATAATTGACGAGAGAACTAGAGAATAGTACGTAATATAATACGAGTATATTATACACGGGCGCAATTTAAGTCCTTCATTATTACGGTTATTGTATTTCCGTTATTAAAAAATACTATACTTCGAATAATTTAAATTTTAAGTTAAGAGGATAGGATATTATTTTTAGCATTGTGTTCTACCTCGTTGAGGTTTAATATATTATTATTTAATTTTTAATAAACTTAAAATCAAAATCAAATTGTTATTTTTCATATATTAATTAAAATATAAGAGACACTATATATAATATAGACAACAATTTATAAATTTTAAATAAATAATATTTACATAAATAAATTGTTATTAAAATAATAATATGTAATTTTAAATAATTATTAATATCTATCTTGAATTATATAATTTAAATTTCATTACACGAATTTGATTTACTGTATTTATACGTCATATTAATATAATAAATTAATAAACGATAATATTACTTATCAATGTAAGTATTTTTGCAGGTTTTTTTTTAAAAATTTTTTTCTAGATTTCGTAATTATTATTAATTAATAGTGTAAATTTATTAAATAAATGTTTAAATTGTAATATTAGCAGGTACCCTATCGTAGTCACTAGTTATTATACTCAAACAGTTCGTCGGAGTGAGAGATAAAATAAACGTAATTATACGATAATTAAGGATTTGAATTTTTCAATGCATTTTATTGGTTAAACCATTGATGATTACACCAAGTATCGATAGATGAATAATAGATATATAAATCTAAGAAATAAAATGTTATGAAAAAGTGTAAATAAATAAACATTAATATTATATAACTTTACGATGTGTAATCATTGAGGTAATAAATATATTATTTATATACAATAGTATTGGTCGAACGTGTAGTTTTTATTATTACGAAGGATGACAATCGAGATGTGTTGACGACATAATTATTATTATTCTCCTATACGTTTTAAAACCGTACCATTTTAACCTGTCTGTCCGTAGTCTTTATATTATATTATTATATTATACATTATGCGTTTCTGGGTACCGTAATTCCTTATCTTTTATATAATATAATATACACTTGCCATTTCGAAGTATTCGCTGATGGCCAGATGTTCCTTTTTTCTTTTTTTTTTTTTACCGTCATTAGTTTGTCTGCGTATTTAATACAATAATACGACTGTCCATAGCATAGAATTTCTAGAAGGTCACAAATAATAAAACGGTTAAATTCTCTTTTTGAAACGTAGCACATCCATATAGCAGGTAGTCGGATGTATTCAATTTCCTGGATGATGAAATTGGAAGGCGTTGTTTACAAGCCGCCGCCGAAGACGTGTTAGTGAGACATATGCAGACTTCATTGAAGGATTCGACAATAGATACAAAACGGATGAAAAAAAGAAAAATACACGTCCTGCGGTGTACGTAATGCGGGAGATGTCGAAATCGAAACACAATGATATATTGACCGTTTTGATGTGTCGTGTACACAGGACTCGGGCAGAAAATAAAAACGACGTTTTAAGGCGTTTGTGACCTTTGCCACTCGAAATATTTGTTTATCCGATACCCGAACGAGATAATAATACGTCTATACGTCCATTGTGTAATTACTATTATAATAAAATGCGTGTCCCGAACCTATCAATAAAACACGAATATAATAATAATATGGTCTGGTTCTTTTCACCGATCGGATACGGGTACATTATATTATAATATATTATAATACTCGCATTAACCGTTTTCGCGAAGATTCGTATACGGTTCGGATCAAGTAACGTGATGACCATCGTACAGTGCACATATAATATTGTAATATGTATAGGACTTCCGCATGATTAATACCTGTGGATATCTTAATATATTGTGTCCGTTATAAGATACTGTGTTTGACCGCAATGTCCGCAATGTCAACTATTATAATATAATACACTTTTTTTTGCTCGTATACAATAATATAATATTATGAAATCGCCCGTTGACGATATGAACAATATACCCCCATATTATATCTTCTTCGTTGACGACGACAGGTCGTTTCTTTTCTTTTCGTCTACAATAATATCGTGTCGTGTATAATGCTCTTATATATATTATATATAGGTACTTATATTTCGGACGAATAGATTCGTATATATTCGGCCGAGTCACATAATATACCTACGTGACTGCGTTTCTGTTTCGCACGCACGTACGCGCGTATATTATTTTTCGGACCGTATACGTAAAACGCCGTTATTTCCACCCTAAAATCGCTTATTTTCTCTCTCTGAGTATATTTGGGTCGTTTGCGCTAAACTATACGTACATCGTTTATTATTCTAATATATTATACGATCTAATCGTCGTATAATCGACTAATTCCCGTTTCTCCCGACGACACGTTATTCGTATAAACCGCATCTCTCACGACCATATAAATATAATAATAATATTCGATATATGTGCGTGCGTATGTGTGTTTAATCTCTCCCCTTTTGCGTCTTTTACACACACACACACACACACACACATACACGCAAGCCAATTATTTACCATTCTCTTACCATCCTATTAGCAAAAACTAACATAGTTAACGGCTATCGGCTCTCACGGTGGCGGCGGCGGCGGCGGCGGCGGTGACCCTTGAACAACCCCTAAAATGTCTGTCCGAAAACCCATTGTGTGCCATAGTTCAGCGGTGTGTTTATTACACATAATATATATCTTCTGTGTACGTGTGTGTGCGGGTCCGTTCGGCGATTCTGTGTAAAATAATGAATGGTTTCGCGGGCGCGAAATACCGCACACGCAAAAACCTAAAATTTATATCCTGACTTTTTTTTTTTCTTCTTTTTTTTCCCTCCATCCTTTTTCGCCGTTGCTTCATTAATCCTGGTCCTTTTTTGACACGAAGCATTTATATACATTTTTTTTTTTTTTACCTAAGTTGCATTTTGTTATTTGAACACGCACGCACGTCGAGAGATATACAGTACAGAGCTGTGCGGTTAATAATGGGAGTATTTTTTTTTTTTGTTTTTTTTTTTACCCACAATCTAAATCGATATTTATTATTTCGCGATAATTAATATTATACGTATAAAAAACGAATTCATACAATACCTTATGCGTATAAATACGCGTAACCGAGTGTATTCATATTTTGAACGGTTCCTATAACCTTTTTTTCTTATAACAGCAGAAAAAAATAACATCATCTGGTATACACTTAAAAACGTACATTAAAACGTGGTTTTATAAAAATTTATTTACGTTGATAAATTTACGTGTCATATTATTGTAAATTTTTAATAATATTGTATTAATACTGCATAAATAAATTTATAATTTACTTGTCGTGTACCTGCAGATATTTTCAAGTCGTATTTATCCTAAAATATGTAACGTTATATAAGTTTTAATGATAATCTCGAATACGTAGTACGCGGCGTATTATGAATATAACAACAGATGTCTAATATTTATTATTATCTCGGGTATTATTTATATAAAAAAAGAAAAAAAACATTAGTTTTTAATAATTACGATTGAAATTCTTAGTATAATTTCTGAATGTAATTTTGAAAATACGAGTATTCCCGCAGTAAATATACTCTTTATACCTATATACGTTTTCACACTCCGATGATGGACAATTCTACGAAGTAAATAAAAAAAAAACACCATTACCATTTTCTGGTTTGTAATGAATACAATAAACATACAAGTATAATGTATATTATGCAGTCGTAAAAAAAAAAAGTATATTTGTTATCGCGTATTTTTTATGTACCTATTATACGAATAAAATTTTGTGATAATTATTTTTATAAAATAAAAAGTTTTGAGATAATTAAAAATAATCTATAAGTATAATTTTAAATACACTATTATAGATTAAAATTTAATTAATAATTCATCACGTTGTTATAAAATTATTATTATACAAGTATAGTGAAATTATTACGGATAACGTATAAATTTATCTTTAAAAGATTTGAACGCGTGTTTGTTTACACGCAATAAGACAATATATTATTAATATTATTATTTATATGTATAATTAAAATGAAGGGATGGCTGAAAAACCAGACGAGTTCACATTTTTCGAAAATTCACTTTTTCATGTCGTAAAATAAAGAAAAAAAAAACCACGACAAGTCGGTGCAACAACCATACTAGTCCGTAATATACAAAATATACTTTTCCCAGTAATAGGATTTATCTGGTTGTATTATTTTGGACCAAGAGTCAAATAAGTCCGGACTTACATGGTTTTTACTGCATAAACAATATCACGCACGGTATTCGCACATGACTGTATAATATATCATATTATATTATTTTGCATGTGTTTGATACTAGATTATTCGTTATCATTATTTTTTTTTTTAAATATTGAAGTGTTCAACTGTAAAGTTAATTATTTAAACATTATAAAATAATGATGAAGAACGAAGACATAAAAATAAAAATATTTATGTAATAGCCAATAAAGGTATTATAAAAAAGCAAAATATAATATTAAAGAATTTTATGCACACTAAGAGCAAAAAAAAAAAAAAAAAAAAAAACAGATAATATATCCCAATTATTTTTCTTTTGTGACAAAATAATTTTTTTTGTATGACTTTTTATCAAAACCACCTCTTCAATTTTAACGCAAGAAGTAAATATAAGTATAGTAGGTATAGATAGATTTTAAACCTTAATAAATATCGAAAACGCACTCATGTTTAATTTAAAATAATACAATTGCATTTTAATGCAATTAAAAAAAAAAAAATGATAATATTGGGGGAAGTCCATGTCAGGTCCACACACATTAAGTACCTATCCAATATAGAATTGGAATATTGTTATTTAGTCTTATATTTTTCAAACTATTAAAGTGTTTTTTGTTCATCGTGAAAAGTTTCAAAAAGTGGACTAATCTGGTTTTTGTAGCAAGTCCTTCAAATATAATAATATTTGTGAAAATGTGTTTATGCGAAATTGATATATATCATATTATATTGAAAACGGATATTTTAAATTATGCTATTGCGTTGCCATTTTGACGAAACGGTTTTATATACAAATGCAAATAGGCGTGTGAACACAATAATATAATTTAATATAATTTAATATAAACCATGTAATATTGTATGTATACTATACGTTCCTGGTAATGATAAATCAACACAATATATAATATATTATCTATAATATAATAAATAATATGAAATTCAAATTATGAATTTATATTGTAATAACGTGAGTCTAAAGAACAAATTGCAGTATATTATGTAAATATAATATAATATGTTTACGTATTAATCAGATAATCGAATGGCGATAATAATATGACCGCAGAGAAAATATGCGAATTCGACATTCAATTATCGTGAAAAAAAAAACCGTTATAATTGAAAAATTAACGAAATTCTCGATAGAATACGCACATAATTAAATATTGCGTGACTTTTCGATAAGTCTCGTCCACGCCTCTTTCTATATTCGTTTCGTATAAATGTATAATAATAATTTCATTGCAAAAAAAAAATACGATGCCTCGGGCTGTACAGTATAATATTATAACGCCTTTAAAATTTTTTCTTATTATTTCGTCGTTTGTTTATTGTTAATATTCGTATTGTATATATTTTTAAAAAAAATTCTAATATTATTATTATTATTATTATTATTATTATTGAATGCAGCAAATTCCTTATACAAAATTTTATTACAGACGATAATATTTGAATGAAGACATAATAAACATTTTATGTACCGTGTGATGTAGGGTATATCTTACATTTTATTATAATGTAATACTTAGACCGATATATTATTTATTTGTTCTTCAGTACTTTTAAGTTTTTGGGAGTTGGGTAAGATACTTATATATTATAATCGTGTAGAACCCTGTATGATGTGTTTAAAGTGTGTTATTTTTTTAGTAATATTCTTACGTGTGATATGGTCTGATTCTTTGTACTATAGAAATAGACGGACATTTTCTGTTGGTGGTGGTGGAGGGAGGGCAATAACTTTTGGCCCTTATATAATTTTTCACAATTTGTTAGCAATATGAAACATGCATTTGGCGCATTCTCTCCCCTTTTGTGTTAAGCTATACTAAGCGTCTTTTTAATGAAAAATTTATCTTAAGTTATAGGTTTAAAAAAAATTGTTTTCATTTTCGTTCTATAAATAAACACAACAATACAATATAGATTTAGTTATCATTTTCAGATTAATTTTTTTACGAATATAAATACTATCAAAAAGAGTACATGTAATTATAATATATTAAATTTTGTGGCCCGAGGATGATCGAAATAAATTTAAAGGAGCCCGGTTCACTCAGACCCCCTTTAGCTACTTCCTTGATAAAAAAAAATGTTAGAAATTAGAAGATATCGCAAAATAACATTACAGAGCGAAACAACGAGAGAACTTTCGTTTTTATTTTATTTCCCATAATAATATGTAGTGTCTCTCTTGTTATCAATAATCGTCGCGAGGGTGTGAAGGCGAAAAATTTCTCGAGATAATAATAATATCGCACGTATATTGTATATTATTTTCGTGCGAAAAATAGAGATACGAATATAATAATAATAAATATGATTGTATAATTTTATCCTGCAAACACGTACCATAGTACCATATTATATAATAGTATATAGTGTGTTACATTTTGCATATGCCATTTGTTTGCGAACAGTATATTATAATTTATATACTAGTATTATAATAAACATGTTATCGTGATTACTATATATCAGCATAATGTAAACAAACGATTTAAGTGTCCTACACGATATATATATATATATAGAGTGTGGCACAACTGGTCGACGCTTGATACAAGGGGTGAACTAAAAAAAAAAAAAAATCGTATAGACGCATCCATTCCCTAAAATGTAAATCTATTATTTATATTATCCAATATATATATATATATATTGCGTACTCATTATTTTCATTGATGTCTAAAACTATATTCACATTGTTCGGCTAGCTCAAACGCCAAGTACCTCCTCTACCCTATACATTTCTTATTAGTTTCTACGTCTGGAGTGTAGGAGGTAGTTATTATATGCCACTCGAAAATCGTTTTTCTCGGGTTCTTATATAGAATCGCCAGCATATATATATATATAATGTATTTTCATGTATATATATACATATTATATTATGTATATACGAATGTTCGTGTTCGGGGTAAACGATGATGATGTCCGTGAATATATACTTTAACTCGTATTATATAAAACGAAAATATATTTTTGGGTTAGGAAAAGAAAAAAAAAATGTAATTTTTATAAATGAAAAAAAAAACGCATTATATTTTATCGGTTTGAATTCGTAAAAAAAAATAAATACATTTATATGTTTACATCCCTCGGGAAATCTCACGTGTGATGCACGAAAGTGTGATATCGTTATATAAATAAGTTTTTTTTTTGTTTGTTTTTTTTTTTTTTTGTCATAATACGTATTATTATACGTGTAAAAAATATATCGGTTAAAAAAAAAAATATTTATTTTTTTATCACATAACGATATTATTTGATAGGCGTAGGTTGAATAATAAATGAATAATAAATTCCACGATCCTGCAGGATTGAGCGTATTTCGTACTGGAGGATATTTTATTCTTGCGCGGCTGTACTTAAATTTTTGTACGACCATATAATATATCGTGTATGTTTATTATTATACAATCACCGACGTTAAATCGATCATAAAACTTATATGTGACGCGTGTCACACGCGTTTTAAATTTAAACGGTCATAAAAATGTTTTATATACGCGTGATTATATTTTAATGCGTCATATATAAATATTATAATATTATTATTATTATTATTACAATATAATGTATAATATGCAAAAAACACAGCCTGTCAGAGACCTGTATACAATTAAAATATATATTTACTATATACGAGTAGTACAAAAATATTATAAATACGGTCATTTCTTTCAAGTTCCGGTAAACACAAAACGTTATCATATACGAATATGCGTCGTCCGCAGACGAATTACAACCAATAATATTATTAAGAAATTCAAGGGATTTCAAATTTTTCCATTCTAATAAGACATATTTTTTTTCTTAACAATATTAAATAGTTATTCAGTAATGCACGTGTAATTATTAGTAGATAACTGCACAAGAAACGTAAAAGTATTATAGGTACGTATTTCAATTTTTGTAATTTTTCATACGACGCAATCGACCATTTATTTACTAAATACTATACTACTCGTATATCGTAGTGTGAAATAATAATATTATATTATAGATTATTTTGATTCACATATGAGATATTGAAACTATATTGAACTAATAAAATGACAATTATAATCATAATTTAGTATAAAATTATATATACGGTATAGAATCGTTTACGTAGGTAAGTGTAAAGGGCTGATTACAATAAACATTTATCTTATATTTAATTTCAATTTTAAATAGAATCATAAATAATTAAACATTGCATTACACATGTCATTTATTAATTTATTATAATTTATAATTAACGCACGAATGGATTTCGTGACTTATTCTTGAATCTTGACATCAAATAATGTTAAAATTCCCACATCTTTTAAATATAATAATAATTAATTAGTCTATTATTAATTAATATATAAAATAAAACACAAATTCATATTAAAATAATATAATATATATTATATAAAAATTAAACGTGATATACAAGTCAGATAATTTTAGGACTTAATTAAACTATTAAGTTTTTTTTGTGTATGTGATGTGTCTTTTTGTTAAGTAACTATATATACTGTTTTTATATGTACAACGTATGATGATGGATTTTTCTTTTATCATTATGAAAGGGTTAATTACCATGCCAAAAGCAAAACACGACGATGAACTTTACAAGGAAATTAACGAGTTTAAAAACTTCACATTATAATTGTTTATTTATTTATTTTTTTTTTTTACAACTTTATACGTTTAACGGAATAACTGATACATTACGTATAATAATATGTAATCATATAACATATAAAAGTACTTAAGTACTTATATATATATATATAATAATATATGTACGAGTACGAATGTATGATTATACGTACGGATGAAATTTCGATAAATCGTTCCATCATATTATAATAATATACAATATTGTTATGATTTAATTAGTGCAATATTGTTGTCATCGATCTTTACGCATATTGAACGTTTTTCATCGCATATTATTAAATAGTAAGAGAAGGGATACAGGTGTGGAGAGAATACAAAAATAAAGAGGATATAGTGTTGAATTTTGATTAACATTTGAATGCAATGATAAATCATTATATTCGAAAAATGATTTTGAACAAAGTTCATCAGATAATATACGAGTATATTATTATGATAACAATTTTATCAGTCTCTATGTTCAATATATATATATATATATTATATATATACCAATAAAACCTCTAAAATATAGTCATCTAAATACCCAAATCTCATGAGGTGACTATTGCGAGCCACATGAGCCATTAATGAGAGCCGCAAGTTGACCACCCCCTGCTATATAACTATATAATATGTTCATATTCCTGAAGAAATTAAATAATACAGGAAGATGAACCCAACCGAGAAGATAAAGACAATTATGTTAGAGATGAGGCTTATTAGAACTTCGTGTAGGTACTATTCCTTATATCATTTAGTTGGATTATATTGAGCTATTTTATTCGTTTTGAACACATATCAATATAAAACCAATAGATTTTTTCGCTTCTCTCAAAATGTAAAAACATAATTTTAGCAAAATATTGACCTTGAAAATGAATTTATAAGTATTCGTTTTTCTATTAAATTTTTTTTTTTTTTTATATATATTTATATTCCAATATTTGTATAATTTGTATATAATATTACAATATTATGTAAACTCAAAAAATGAAAGCGTTTTGGAATTCTATTTATGCACATTTTTTTTTCGAAGAGGTAATTATTATTTCCGTGACAGTAGATATATTATATATATATTTTTTTTTATACGGGTATCCGGTAAGTATGATATATTTATCCGATTGCACGCGCATTATACATGCATATTATTTCATTTTTCTTTACACACAATGTATTACGACCTATGTATTATATTTAAAAACAATATTTGTGGTTTCAATTTTCACCGTGTATAAATGTATTATATATAATTATATACGTACAAATCAAATCGAATGCGTATATGATATAATAACGAGTAATATATGACAATAATTAATGACGAAATTGATTTTAAAGTTCCGCGCGTTTTAATGAAAAGTATCTATATGTATGTAATAAGTGTGACATAATATGATAAGCATATCAATATTTTATAATAAAAACCGTAACAAACCGAACGAAAAATAAATAGAAATTTTAATTATTATACTGTTATATTATTATATATTATAGTATCAAAATGTATAATGTATATAAGCACTGCTTTTTCCCTCGTTTGTTGCGGGAAATTTTATCGTGCGGTTTTGTAGGTATTGCGGTACGCGGAGGTACCTATATATTCCGTATATTGCGGAGGGTGGAAAAGATTCAAGTTGGAACCTATAGAAAATTCGTTAATTTATTATCGTCGTGGATAACGACGTTCTTGAGTAGTATATATTATTTATTATACCACGGTTATAATATTAAGTATAAATATTATTCGAGGGATACGTTGCGGTGTAGTGGGAGGATATATATACGAATATAGATACGCTATTTTAGTATTTATATATTATACTTAATGACGTAATATTAAAATTTAAAATATTATAAATTATAATATTATATCGTGGAAACGTTTCTCAGGAATTTTTTTTTTTTATTGAAATGTGCAAAATGAAAAGTTAAAAAATCTTCGACAATGAAATGGCAGACGACAATCTGCCGATTCGACCGAAAATCAATAATATAATAATATTTGAAATTTTCAATTATTATCCTCAAATGACTAAGCATAAAAATGATACGCGCGCATACACGATGATGATGGTACAAGAAATAACTTTAACGGTTCGTTTATGTATATGTTATTTTATTATTAATATTATATATTTTTTTAAAGGGTTAGAATGATTAAAAAATATTAAAATAATATTTAAAGTATACGCGTTAAAAAATTTTAAAATATGGTTACGTTTACATAATTTGAACATAATAAAAAGTAGAAATAAAAGTATGTTTAAAATAGGTACACCTACATATCATTTGATTTTAAGTTATATTATTGCCTGTAAATTTTATTTTTTTATGAATTTAAATAATTAAGAAATTTTCTATAACAAATTAAAATATTAATTTATACGTATATTTAGGTACGTTATATAATTATTATAAAATTCAGAAAATTTAAAACTTCAAATATGTTAATATATTATAATTTAATGTGAAATTGCCGGTTTTATTGGTATTTTATATATCGAAAACGGTCGAATACGTGTTTTAAACCGAACAAAAATATCTATAAATATATGCATTTAATATTTATAAATAAAAATTAGAAAATATATGCAAATATGTGCGCGAATTATAAAATTGAACGTAGCTTTATTAATTTGCTTCTATATATAACATTAAATCGATCGAATTTATAATTTGTTCTGCAACGTGCGCATGACTATAAAGTAAAACATATACCAAGAAGTTATACGTATAATAACCCTATAATAATAATTATAATAACGTTACATTTTATATAGTGACGATTATTTGTAGAGAAAACACAATTATACATTTATTATCATTTTTTTTCTTTTAAAAACGTCTCTGGGCTAGTAATATACGCGTTATACATTCTATATAGACTTCGAAATTTATAATAATTAATATAAATTTATATATTACATTATAAGTACGTATATAATTATAATAAATAATAGTTTAATGTTTAACACGACTATGGAGTATAAAAATTAAAATATCAAATGTTGTATAGCAACGAAATAATATGATTATATTACGTTAAAAAATGAAATATACGAGCGCGAACGGGACCGCGAAGATATCGCGCGCGGCTATGATGATGGAAAGGGCTTCGGCACTGCGTTTATATTTATAAAATTAATTAAAAATTGACATTTTCATTAACGTACCTATATATATGTATTATTTTACAACGTCCGCGGAACAGTCGCGGGGCGGTAACCGCGGTATACGACGACGGCCCGGTACAGGTTGTCGACGAGCGGAGAAACTTTATCCGTGCGACGGTGTGTCGCAGGGATGCTCAGCGGCGGAGGGTAGTCTCGACGTAGACAACTCGTGCGGGAAGGGATTCCGTCGGATCGATTGCAGCGGCGCGGCGGCATTGCTGTTCCGTTGTATACGTATAATAATATTATATTATATTCCTCTCTGCCGAGGCGAATCCGTATACCTGCAGGGTCGCGTGCCCTTTTAAAATAAAAAAAAATATAAATAAACGAAATGAAATTTTACTCGCGAACAATATGTAGGTATACGCTTAATATCAGGTAATATAAAATTCAGAAACTGAAAAAAGACACAAAAAAATATAATTATATTATTAAAATAAGTACCTATAAATATGAATTACAGATATCATAATATATTTATTTTTATGTCCTTTTCATGAGTTATGAGGCGATCGTTAAGAGAAAAAAAAAAAAAGAAAAAAGAAGAAAAGGGGTGTACGCAGTTTATTTTCGAATAATTTGCACTTTTCAGCCAGCCGTCACGATCGGCGGGGGTGAGGGATTTGAGTGAGCCGGTTACGGGCGCGCCGCCCACAGCCCGCAGTATCGCGGGCGGCAAGACGGTATTGTTTTGCGGTTGGTTGAATGAGTCTAGTGTTTTAAAAACGGCGCCGCAGAAACGCATGCGTTTTCCGTCCTCGTCGATTTACTCTATAATATTATTATTAATTTATTATATAATTGTTTATTGTATACCTTCTTATGCCTTCTTTAATAATAATGACAATGTGTTCGGAAAAGTGCATTATTCATACCATTTATTTTATTATGATTTAAGTACCAACGGTATTTAGGTATTATATAGATATAGGTATCGACCATAAATAACGTTAACGTGGTTTAACCTCAATATTTGGTATCTATTTTAAACCTTTTAACACGTCGTATTTAAATATCGTATGATTGTTATCGAATCGTCAATACGGGAGATATAAGGGGAACCGCAAAATATAATTTAATATTATAATTATACGATTTTAAATACCTATATTTTATTTTTTTTCATACCGATGTATAAATATTTTATTTATTTATACCTATATTATATATAAAAACAAATCGATAAATGTATGTAGTCCCGTGTAACGTGTATATAAGTTTGCACGATAACATTTTTAAATTGTTTTTATTTATAATATATTATATATGTAAATAGGTAACTTAAAACTAAATTTCGTATGTAATTTTTTTTTACGTTATATTTTAACAGCCATAATTTAACTGTAAAATTGTAATTATATAATATAATATTGTTTGTAGTAATAATTTGAACTTAATATTATTTAAATTGATTATATTTATAATATGATTTTTAAGTTTCTTTAATTAAATTTAACAAATGTATAATAGTAATATAAAATATTATAATTATAAAAGAGGAGATGAAAGTATATCATTGTAGGTAGATAGTAAAACATTAATTTTGCATTTTACCGATAAAATGTATCCAATTGATCAGAGTAAATTATTTTCAATTATATTCAGTTGAAGAAATTTTATTATTTACGATCGTATTTATATTATAATATATAGGTACAATAATTATATTTATACTAAAATTAAACTTTTTTATAATATAAACAAGTAAAAAAAAAAAAAAAAAAAATAAAAAAATTGCAATTACATTTTTTATTGTTTGATTTTACACGTATACCTACATAATATTGTTGGAGTATAATTTTATTACGAAACAAAATAATTGTACATTACAATTTTCATTTTTTTCTTTTTTAGGAAGTCGTATCAATTTTATAAATAAATATTTAATATTTATATAGACAACAATAACATGTTATTAGTATCACCTATATATAAAACAATATTAAATATAATTTTAAGGGGAAAGAAATTCATAAAACTTTTTATAGGTACTATTTTTTTCAGCGTGAAATAATAATATATAGGTGCATATTATGCGATTTGTTTTTCAAAAATAATTAGATACCCTCAAAATCTCAAAATATATTTAACGATTTGATTATATAATTAGGTACATATTATAATAGTTTTACAAGACCTTTATTTATTCTGCTGATAATTAAATGTCTACGTATTATTATAATACCGAGTTATTAATTTATGACCCTATGCTCAAATAATAATAATAATAATAATACTCATCCGCTCATCGTTCTCTCCCTATATTATTTATGTATATTGTATATATAATAATATACTTTTTACACTCGCACGCTTTCTTGTATATTAATGTCAAAAATGTTATATTGGATCGGTGTCTGGCGCAATCGGTTCCAGTGTAAATTTCAAAACTGATGATTGATGAACGCGGACGTACGCTTCGCTAGTTAAAAAAAAGAAATAAAAAATACGAGCCACGAAAAAAAAATTGATAATAATAATAATAATAATAATAATAATAATAATAATAATAATAAT
>JAIUCT010000011.1:7240469-7252801 GCA_021307375.1 Tetraneura akinire | reverse complement strand
ATTATTATTATTATTATTATTATTATTATTATTATTATTATTATTATTATTTTTATTATCATTAATTTATTATTATTATATACATAATAATATAATATAGGCGTTAGTCGCGCTCAATCTTTCTCTTCCGTCAGTCGTCACATTTCGTATAATTCCGTCGTCGCGCCGTGTCGTGACTCGTGACCCACCATCGACAGATTTTTTTTCCACGTATAATTATTATTATTATTATTATAAATTTAAGTTATAATTTTTTTTTTCTTTACTTCACATTTTCCGCGCAGTCATTGAAGCGCTCCCGGCGGCAGACGTACCTATATAATATTATACGTATTATACCTACCGCAGACGCCTTCGTTTGCCATTTATTGTATTTAATATGATAATATATACGTATAATATACGTATACAAAATAAAAAAAAAAAAAATAATAATAATTTACATCGCAGTAATAATATTCACCGTTGTCGCGCGAATATTATTGTTCGGAAAATATATACTTAATGAATATAAATGACAGGCAGCCGCCGGGAGAACGCGGTCGACCGCGCCATGAAATATTATAACCCATACCGTTGGGCAAGTCGGAAAAATGAAATGTATAAAATAAAACGGTTCACCGAAACGATCTGTCGCTTAATTATTATTATCGTCCGTTTTATTAAACGATTAAACGTTTAATAACGATAATATTTTAATATATTATGTACATATCGCCGGGTACTACCCTCTCGTTTTCAAAATATAAACAAGTTAACAGCCGATATACAAACATGTATTGTGTAAAAATGACTTGGTCATTTTAAATTTCGAACCAGAGAACACGACATAGAGAGAGAGAGAACGATAAATAGAGAGAGAAAGTGAGAGAGATTGAGAGAGAAAGAGAGACGCGAAGAAAGAAAATTTTGTATAGTTATACCGCTCAATATAATTATGGTATACGCCTACTCAGACTACCATATTATACCGTGGTCGGTTATTTATACATTTTGTATGTATGCGCGAGTTGGATCAGCAGTTGGTGTCGGTATTTAAATTTTTATCTATTAATTTCATATTTGCCATGGGCTGTTTTTGAACGGTTCTTCGATATTTCAACAAGTTGTTTACGCGGTTAAAGATGATACTATAAATATTTATAAAAATGTACAACGACAAGACATTATTGCGAGTAAATCGTAAACTTTTCATCAGAAGAACAGAGAGACGTCTATGTAAAATTATTATACGAGTATAATAAATAAAAATAATTTTTTTTTAAGAAATCATATACCTACCTATTATTATGAATTTGTATCCATTTAATTCACGTCTGTCGACATTTTTATAATGTTCTATTAAAATAATTAAGCTAATGTATTTATAATTTAATTAGACTATTTATATAATAACATTGTAACGACTAATGAGACTATAATGGGTAATAAAATTGAAATTACAAATAATAATGATAACGATTTTTTAAATATTATCTGTTCTTTATTATAGATAGGTACTTAAACAGATTTATATTAATATGTATAATTATTCTAATGAGTTTCTATTAAAAAAAAAAAAAAAGTATATAACTACCGATAACAGTAGGTATTTATCATTAAACCGTTTTATTCTGATAATATTTTTATTTGACTGTAGAAGTGTATATAGTAGACTATGTATAGAACTATAGAGTGTAGGATATTATTATTATTATTATTATTATTAATTATTTCCGGTCACCGGTTTTCATTGAGCATCATTTATATAAAATATACCAAGTCGAGAGATTCAAATGTAAGCATTTGTGCAAAATGTTTTCGTTTAAAAAAAAAATAATAATAATAATAAATACTTATCGTATATTATCATTTTTTATAACGATTTTATACCTTAACTTATTTTTATATATAAAAATCGATTAACATCGAATTCGTTATTTATATTACGTATAATACGCAATAATTTTATTAATCTTATATATAAATCGATTTTTGAATTTCACGAACCCCGCACCCCTTTTTGACGTATTCATTTATTATACTCACGTGACATTATAATAATATAATGTGCTAGGTCATGGAATGAATACGTTGAAATTTATATATTATATATTTTCTGTCAAAAATACAAATTCCTAATGATTTTATTCTACTCGCGGTATTATATCCATAAAATATGTATAGGTAGGTACATAATATATAATATTGCAAGGTTAATATACCCGGTAATTGGTAGGCAAAATCTCGACCGAAACCATATTATTATAGGGGCAGAAAATATATTATAGTTATAAATTTATAATATATTATACAGTTACGTACATTAATATTTGGATCGAAAGTCGTTTGATGCGGACTATTTTTCTCTTCTCCTCGTCGATTGTGAACACATTACGAGTATATTTTTATTTATAAAATACTTAAATGGCGTGGGATTGCACCAATATAATATATATGTATAATATTGTTATACGAGTATAAAGTTTTTTTTTTTTTTTTATAATATCGAAGAAAATGTAATTTATGTTTGATTTCACCCTCGCGCGGGTACTTTTCCGTTTCAACGCTGTACTCGTTATATATATTTTTTTTTTTTATACCGCAACCCCAAATACGGTTATTCAAACATAATATATAATAATATAATATACGCTGCGAATCGTTACCGCTATAAAACGTTTCGTACGAAATTAATAATATATACAATATGTCGCGTCGCTTCGAACTTGTTTGTATAATATGTAACTGTATTACAAATAAACATATAGTGGTAGCGTGATATATGTAGCAAAAAATAAAATACGAATATATATTATATTATTATATAATAAATAATCGAATACGCGAAAACTGTGTGATCTGTTCGTTTGGTATTGGTATAATACTGGGAAAAATGACTTTAGGCGAACGACTTATGCGTTTAAGACTGCGTGGTCTTCCTTTTGGCGGATTCCCTCGTCAGCCCAAGAGGACCGTATGATCCATCATCTTGTACGTCGGCAGTCTTTCGCACCGTCTTGCACACTGCAAGAATATTATATTTATAAAACACTGGCGTTAATAACATCAATAATAAAAAAAAAAAAAATAATAATAATAATAATAATAATAATAATAATAATAATAATGATAATGATAATAATAATAATAATGGACTTTAGTGTTTCTACGAACCGTGCAGTGTATCTGTTCCGCACCCAAACGCCGGTAATTTTAAATGCGTTTACGGACCACTGGTACTAATCGGTCAACGATCTTCTCTTGTCGTCGCTGTCGTCATCGTCGTCGTCGCCCATCACGCCCGACGGCATCTCCCCAGCTCGTTATTTCTACCATTCTTATCATTATCGTTGTCGTACGCCAGAAATTATGCTTGTATACGCGTAAATCGGACGCGATACCTGTTATATATTTAAAAAAATCTTTTGTTGTCGCGTTTCTTCTTCCGGCGATCTCGAATTTTTTTTTCTGTGTACAAAATAATAATATAATAATAATAATTGATCGCCGTCGATTTTATACATCATATACCAAAAAGACAAGTCGATAACGACCATAATATTATGGTCGTGGGCCGAATGTTTATTCCACAGAAGACAGAACAGCCTTTATTATTATTATTTTTTTTTTTTTTTTTTGATAAGAATTGATACTATAAATATTTTTTTGTTTAAAGCGTTAAACACACACAAAGTGAATAAATTAACTCTAAAAATGCGTCTGATAAATTTCACATTTTTTTTTTTACTTTTCTGTTCAAAAATTTTAATATACGTAACGACAGAATTTTATTTTAAATTTTTTTCATAATAATAAAAAAAAAAAACAAACATTTTTAATGTTATTAACCACCCGCGTTTTTTCTTTCTCTGCAACCGAATTTCGCGTGCGATTCGAATAGGCTGATAACAGTTTACAAGTTTTAGCATTCCGCGCGACCGTGATAAATCGAAACGTGAAATTGAAGTCGTCATAAAAATAACATAGTAATATGTATATGATTATTTATTATTTTTATATTTTACCGTGTACGGTACAGATCGGATTGTGAAACGTCGGCCGCATATTATAATACAATAATAATAATATAACGTGTAAGGAATATAGCAGTGATTTGCGTGTTAGCTACGAACGATGTGCGCATCGATGACCGTTATCTTCACGCGGATTTTCTTCGGAACGCCGTTTACCAAAAACTCATTTCGCTCCGTTCTTTCACGACGACCAACAGACTTATGGATGATGACGAAGAATAATATTCATACGGCGACAGAGACGCAAATCTCGTATATTATAATATAATGTATTATTATGACGTGTTTGGTGTTTCCAATACCTTATTATAATATTCCATTTTGTTATATTATATTATTATAATAAACGAATTTTTATTAGTAAATTAGAGTAACCTAACCGGGTAATTTTTTATTCTCTTGAAGAGAGAAAATTTCGTATTTCGGTCATATTATAATATTGTACGTCGTGAACGGGAAGGGACAAAAAACGATTATCCGCAAATATGCTCAGTGTTACTATAAACAAAAATAACGCGATATATTATGTATAATAATAATAATATAACGTGCGTACGTATCGTAATGTAACATTATAATAAACGTTCGACTAATTGAAAGGTATTGTCAACGTCGTATTATTTATGCATGTAATTATAACGGAGAGTGCAGGACGTTAAAAAAAAAAATAAAACTTTTTTAAACTAGTCGCATACGGGTCTCCATTACACGTCAAGTCCAGTGTATTATAATGGGAATATTTATAATAATTATAGCCATTAGTACGCATATTATTATTATTATTATGTTACATATAGTAATTTAATATTATTTACGTATAATATATAATACGTATTTTACAAATAAATATAATTATACCTAGACGAGCTCCTTTAATATATTTTAATATTATAATACGAATTTAATTTAATTTTTAATTTTTTTTAATGGAATACGAATAAAAGAATATAATAAGAAAAACGCGCACAATGTAATAATATAACGCGTGTATAAGTATGCAATTATAATAATGCGTTATTGTAAATTAAAATATATTTGAATATAATGTTCGAATACGAAATCCATTAATAAAGCGATTTGGTAAAATACTAAAATATATAATATAATTATTATAATTGTGTAATGCGCGTATAATTGTGTATTATATAGGTAGAAAAAAAAAACTGTAATATCCGAGCTTTTAACGAAAAACGGATGTGTGTAATTATTATATGTATAATTACTGTAAATATGCCATCGTCTTGGAATCGCCTTTCATGTAAAATTCTACATTTTACTTTACTGCGGATTTTATTTTTTATAGCCAATGACCCGTATATACGTTAATAATTACTATATTTCAATCCTCCAAATAAATAAAAACTGTTTTATACCTAAATAGTTTTTAATTTATACAGGATTATAATATTGGATAATCTGCATTTTCGTGAAATCGGATAGTTACTATAGTAGGTATATACAATAATTAAAAAAAATAAAAATAAACAAAAACTATACAAATAATTGAGATATTGAAAACAAAGAAAATTTAAATTACCTACATAAAAAATTTAAAAAAAAACCGTGATTTACTATCACCTATTTTATTAAATAAAATACGCCGTATACGCGTTATAATAATTATTATATTAAATATAATATAATAGTAGGACAGGTTGATATACGCTAATAAGATTCAAATCTACGATGACAACAAGTTTTCGTATCAGTCAAGAGCTCCTTATAGACGCTGACACGTCATACGTCTTAACGTGGGCTTCGGAAACTATATAAGTCTTATTTCGTGACCGTGGTATAGTTGTGACTGCATAATATATAATATATATTATACACGCCAAAGTCGTGCATCATGCGTGATGGATAACACGATCGTATAAATTTTTGGAACGGAAAATAATAATAAACGTGATAGATAATAAATTGCCTTGCACCGAAAATATGTATACGAGTATATAAAATATATATCGTGTACGACGGCATGAGATTATAATAATATAGTAAAAATGCTGCAGAAATCCTAATTATTTTTATGATTAATGAAATTCTGATCCACATAATAATGTATACAGAGTGATCAGAATTTCACGTTATATAAATTAATAATGCGTAAATAACATTCTCTTGACGTGAAATTTTGATCGCTCTGTACCATATTATAAACATAATATATATATATAGATACTATAATATTATTATTATTTATTATTACATAATCGAACACGCGAATAACACAATCGAAAACAGCAATCACCGAAAACACGCGTTATTGATTATCGTTATCAATTATATTATATTATAGAAATAAAATTACAGAAGTGCGTGTTATCGATATATACGGGATAGTAAAAGACGCACACACACGTATATAAATATAATAATATTTACCCCTAATGACGATGAAGTTCGACTAATGGCGAAAGACCGGCCGACGACAAATCGTCCATATGGTTTTGGAAGGGAAAACGTACGTTATATAAATACGAGTATATACGCGGTCATGTTTAATATAATAATATATTTACTACCGCTTTACACGCGAAAACGTATATGTAGAGGGTGTGAAAAACGCCGCACGTTATTCCGTACTTAAACACACGCGCCAACGCACGCAGCCCGTATATACCACGGTCGTATATTATTATTGTATTCGACTCGTTAAATCATCCATTTATAAGCTCTTTGAGTTTAGCAGTCTGAGAGTCCAAATCAACAAATAATAATAATAAATAACGTATACTATTATATACCCACGCGAGACGGTCGGCGTTGACATTATAGTATAATGCCATCTCTACGTAAAATTTTTTTTTTTGTAACAATTTCTTACAGTATAATATTATTATATAATACGTGCAACATTAAACGCATTTATGTGCACGTGGTCGATGATCGATGGCCAGAAGTCATGATGATCAAACGGACACTATAAGGATCCCCCCCTCATAAGACAATTTTTAAGGGACGATAAAATTTGAATTACTATTATTTAATGATAGACTTATAACCACGAGATAGAAATAGTGTACGAGTATACATTTGAAGCTTATGGAAAATATTATTCATTTTCGTTCGAATAATAAAAATAAATAAACACGTATACCTAATATTATATAGATAAATCATAAATATTAAATACTTAAAATATAAATTATATTATTTATTTTACATATATAACATTTTATCTTTTATTCTGAAAATCAATGATTTGCGATACAAAATATATAATATAATCAACGATAAAAAGATGTACCTATACGTTAGTGGTAAATGAATATAATGAAAGACACGATACACGAATGAAAAGCCACCCGTTGATATTACTTCATAAACGATAAACTTATATAGGTAAGTATAACGTATAGTATTCATTTTTAAATAAAAAAAAAAAAAAATGTAAATTTAGAAATTAAGGACAATATTAAATAAGCAATATTGTACGTTATTGAGACCTATATAATTGATCGTGTTGTTAACTGTATATTATGATAATTATATAGTTAAGTAAATAAACCATAATAAAATAAGAATAAACCAATTTTTAATAAACAAATTAATGATTATATTTTCAAATTCCTATTTAAGTAAACAGTTGTTTATGATTTTCTATATTTCCCAGGTTCTATGTATACGAGTATATTATAAATTATAATATATCTTCTTATACCGTGGTTCGGTCCACTCGCCTCAGTCTTTTATACCGTTCTTATATTATACACGCTCTCCATACATACGTCATATTATGTTTTATAGGTATATATATTTGCAGATTATAATGGTTTACATTATACGTATATTAGTACGCATATTATATTTGTATATAGACGTATAATAGTATAATAACATATAATATTATAATATATAGAGGTTCGACAATATTTCCAAAAAAAAAAAAAAAAATATATATTTCAATTGTGGAACAAATCACCATTGACAGTCCACGGATGTTGGGTGTGTGATTTTTTCTAACGATATAATATTATATTGTGTAGTTGTGTACTGTTACTGTACCATATATACGAGCAGCGTACGAGTATATCCGTTAATTACTAATATTTTTAAAACGTCGTGTTTTATTCTTTACATAGGTTAAAATAAAAGATAAAACCCAAAGCTTAATTGGCCGAACGCTGAAGGAATTATAATACCTATATAATATGACTATAGTACATTTCACGAGAAATGTTTCTCGATGATGACTAGATGACCACTCCGATTGACGTTTTTTATTCTAATCAGGGACTGGCAAAATAAATTTAAAAATAAATTAATATCCTAATTTATATATAGATAGCGGTTTCTTCTTTCTGTCCTAACAAAATTATTTTGAGCTCAAACAAGTAATCAGATAGAAGAAAGAAATTAAAACTATCTCATTTCAATAATTAATACTTTCCTGGATAATTTACAAGTACACGGTATATTATAGCATGGAATGTTATATATATATCAATCCAATATAATATGATTTATATTGGTTTAATTTATCTAATGTGATGAAAAATGATTATTCAGTACGGGGCTAAGTAATGTTAATGTATAATATTCGTAGTTATCATAATAAAATAATACAGCAACTTAACATTTTTTATAATAATAAAAAGTGATTTTTTTTTTTTTTATTATAGAATTAATTGCTTGCTCAACACAATCTGCAATTGTGTTCCCCAATAACTAACCACATATTGCAATAATATCAGTAATAACTTTCCATTAAGTCAAAAAGCTATTATAGCTGGTACTAACTTCCCATATTCACAGTTCTCTTTCACAATATATTATGGATAAGTTGAAGGGCGAAAGGGGTTGAAACCTGTTGTTTAAACAAAACTTATGTTTACAATAAACGAGGTGTTTTGTCTTCATTGTTATTATTTTATTTCACGTATATAGAATACTCAATTGTGTTCTAATGTAATCCGAATGAAATAATAACACAAGAGAAGATCGGATGATCATGAGTGTATATACAGCAATATGCGGATTTTTCTCCATTGTTTTAAAATATTACCTGCGTAATTTACTCATCGTTTCTTTGTCTATATAGGTATATAGGTACCTATTATCGTGATCATCCCTGCACCGTAATTGTATTTCGTTAATTACGAAAAAATGATTTAATGTGTTAATTTCACTTAACTTTGAACATTCTGTCGGATGTTATCAAAATATAAGCATTTTACATAAATACGTGATAAAAATATTTTGATTCTCTTACACTGCACATATTTAAATTTAAACAAGTTCGCATTTTATTAAAATTTTAATTAATAATTTATAACCAGTTCTTACATATCTCACTGAACTTTGCTCAAAATCGTTTCTCTCGTATGCGCTGATGACTATATTATCATTGCATTCAAATTTTAATCAAAATACAACACTATACCATCACTATTATCGTTTTCACAGCGTATTTTTTTTCAATGTTATCATATTATAATAAACTATTAGGTAGGTACTAAAACTAATTATATATTTTTTCCATTAAAGTATAAAAATTATATACGATTAATATTATAATATTATATTTCATACCTAAAATTTATTTATAATAATTTTTCAAACAAATTTCTACATGGGATATTAGGATTAATTAATAAAAAATATTTCTGACATTATCATAGCTTATAATATTGTTAACAATCGGGTATTATACACCTAAAAATTATCCCAAGATCGGCTTTGTGTTAGGACGAGCTCGTCGACGATGAAATTCGGACGAACGCACGGGCGTGACGCCATCTTCTTCAAGTCTAACCAACGGTACACTACGTATATATAAAAATAATAATAATATTTCGAACACGTAAATATATATACAAGTCCGTCCCCGCGAGTGGTCTGTCGCCACCGGAAATACCTATCGTCGAACAATCGAAATAGAGACGAGAGATGTTGACGCCATCAATCGTCTCACCGTCTATTATATTTAAGAAGAGTGTTTTAGGATGGTAGGTTTGTGTAAGAAAGATGATGCATATATTATATTATAATATCCGTTCTTATTTTATTTTGCTATAATGTGAAATATGTTGATGTTTTTGAAGTTCAATCCGCGATTATTATTATTATTATTATTATTATTATTATTATTATTACCTGTATTATTATATACTTGGTCTATATCTTTTATTAAAATGATAAATATGTTTTTTCTATATAAATCGATTAATCGCAATTATAATCATTGTAAAATAACGTTTTGACCGTTGACGGTTTCAGTTTTCAGATGGTAAAACGTATGTACTAAATGATAATAAAGTAAAATATATATAATACATTTATTGAATATACAAGTTAAAAATAATTCTCCACCTTTGTTATTTATAATTCGCGATGTTTACCAGCAATAAATTCATGTACATATAGCATATAAATTTACAATAATAATAATAATAATAATAATAATAATAATATAGAGGGACAAATGTATATTTTATAACAATTTTATAATAAACTGGGATTATAATATAATAATATAATCAATGTGGCGGTGGGTGGTAAAATGAGATGACCACCCATGGCAAGGTCCTCTTGCTCTAAGTCCTTTTGGGTCGTTTTCGTTATACAATATATTATAATATGCACAGACCTACAATACCGAACTGTGCATATATTGTATGGATTTTAAGATTTCACTATTGACGCCAAAATACCCGACCTTTCAATTTTGCACGATCCGATTTACTGTTAAATTCCCATACGGACATAAAAAATACATTAGAAACTAAATAAATCGTATTCTGATGGTCCCGGATATGACTATTATCCCGGTCAGTACCGTTATTCGTCACAGACAAGTATTTATTATGTTATATTGTTATATTATATTACGTTGTCAATATTATTGATTGTAATATTATATTGTGTGTTATAACTAAATACATAATATAAGTACCTGAATAATTTTAAATCTTAAAATGGATTTTCTAGTTTATTCGGATACACCCCTGCCAATTGCCATTATATTGTATTATTGTTATAAAATATATCGTGGCTGTATATTATAATATTAGTATAATATGATAATGAATATATATGCATATTTAGTTAAACGAGATAGACTTTATGGGTTTTCTTTTGAGAGTTTTTAGAAAATCATAATATCCGAGGATAGAACCAGATATAATTACCCGTAAGAATTGTTTTTTTTTTCGAAAAAGGAGTACGAAATGAATATTTTAAAATGAACAAATATACATCACTTTTGTTTAAATTCTGTATTTTTAAACGCCAGATATGGACTATACAGTGAAATCTTTAAATAAAATTGACTTGATTCGTCTTAAATGTCTATAATATAATGTTAAACATAATAATGTGTTGAACTGGATTTCACGCGAGTCCTCCGTCTCAAATATTGCTGGCAGTCTTCGACATTTGAAAATGAAGAGTTATTTAGCGAGTTTCGTGGGAAACAAAAACGTACAATATAATAGAAAACAACCGAACGCGCATAAATTAAAATCACGTATATAATATAGAAACGTTCGAATTTGACACCGATTGAACGATATAAGTAACGATATAGGTACGACTAGTCGCGTAATTCGTATAGTTTGATTAGACGAGGTGTCGTTTCGACATTTCGTTGTATTAGGTAAACGCGTTTAATTCCGGTTAATCTTACACAATTTTATCTTGTGAGAAAAAGCGTTTTTTTTATGAGTCCTCGTTTAAAAAAAAAAAATATTAAAATACCAAAGTGCGATTATTCATAGGTCGTGTCCGCAGTTATATTTTTTTTTTTTACCAACGGCTCGCGTGTAGAAACAATTCGTTTTTTTTTTTTACTAAAAAACAAAATTATTTTTAATCGTCGTTCGTTTCGCCTATTATATTCCTATAGATGTTATTTTTATGACGAACGACGACCTATTATAATATATTATATTTATAACACGTATAGGTACGTATTTTTTTCTTTTTTCTAAAAATATAATATTATTAATGTTTATTTATTTATCGTGCATGTTATATTCTTTGTCGTTAATTTTTTTCCCTCGTTTTTCACTCTACGCGCATATTCCTGTCGCACGTATAATTACCGAAAAAAAAAAAAAAAAAAAAAAATACCACTCTCCGGTGACATCGCGCGGACGGCGGCGCCGGCGTACCGTATCCGTCGACGACTCGTCGTCGTGCAGCGTACATAATAATATTACGCGCGTACCGTAACGCGATTAGTTCTTAATGAACGTGTATTGTTTTTCGGCCGTCGCCGGGTCCGCCGCAGCGGTTCACCGTATATTATAATAATAACATATATTTATTATTATTATTATTATTATTATTATTATTATTATTATTATTATT
>JAIUCT010000011.1:7220870-7240459 GCA_021307375.1 Tetraneura akinire | reverse complement strand
ATTATTATTATTATTATTATTATTATTATTATTATTATTATTATTATAGGAATAATCCGCGGTGAAACGGTCACGTTTCCGGGTGCGGATGTTATATTACATGGACCGCGGTTAGACGTTCGACGAGGGGACACACCGAGACCGAAGAATACTCGACCGTTTCGCCACAAAAACGTCGACCGTGCTCTCAAAATCTCCTTATATATTTGAATATTATCGTCTATATGTAGATTATATCGTTTATCGTACCGCACAAAACGGACGTCTATAATTCTATATAATAACCCCAAATATTTGGTTAGACCCCCCCTATAAAAATTACGTATTTATGTTTTAAACGCGTATAACAAATTATTATTACAAAAATATTACCTCCCCCCGTTTGAAATTTTAATGGATTCCCGTCCATGACCAGATTATGTCCAAATTTTCACGTTCGTTATTATCGTTATCTCGTGTTAGTCAGCTGTGTCAAATTTATGTTTTGAGCCATTAATCAATCAGTTTCATTCGGGACAAGGTGAGAATCTCCACGCGGTGTCCCTGGTAACAGTTTTCTTCATTCTACGCCTTTTTATGATTTGTGTAAGAACACGAATATTATGGAGAATAATGAATCAAAGGCTGGTCCAATCTCACCACTCATCATTCAGCTAAAATTAAAAATTATAAATCGGCCCTTATTAGGGATAAGCTTGACGCTGGTGTCTCTTAATATCGAAGGACTCGCACCAGAAAAAGAACTGCGTTTACGTATATTGTATATATCATATTTTTCGGTATTGTATATTTGTGTACGTTTGACGGGGATATTTATTTAATCTTTAAATATTAAATTTCAATTTTAAACATTATTAATTTGCTTAAACTCAGAAACGGTTTTAAAAATTATAAAATTCCTACATTTGGTACCTATAATCAATAATAATAATTTTATTCGGTGGTATTTTTTTTTTTTTTATTATTATTTATTTATTTTTTTTTTTGAGGGAATGATCGATTTTGATTGTATTTTTTATTTTCCCATTGATCTGTGTGGTCTTGAGGTACTAATAAATCGCGTTTATTCGAATCATCCATCACCCACCAGGATTCTGGAAGGCTTCTATTTGATTTCAAAAGGTAAATGACAGTTATACGATACCAGATAATGTATATACGAGTATACGAGAACATCATACGTATAAAACATTACTATATAATAATAAATTTAAGATTGACACGTTCAAAATTATATGAAAATTATGATGCCATTAAATATCTATTTTACAATAGACAAGTAATATTATTGTTTATTATACAAAAGACGTGATTTGAGATATTTAAATATTTCTATAAAATGTATTAATATTATGTTATTGTCAGTGATGGAGAATTTATGTATAGGCAGCATAAGCTGCCTATAAACGTATAATCATTTTTGTTTTGATAAATTTTAAATAATAATAAAAAAAGAAACATATATGTGTATTTTATAACTTAAAAAATATTATATAATTTTATGAGAAAATATGCCACTGCAAAAAGCTAAAAAGAGTTTGAGAAGACTGACGCGTATATTTTATTTTAGATAACTTGTCAGTTTAATTGATCAAAATCTTTTTTTAAATAAAAAATTAATTGTGCTTACTGCTTAGGAATGAAAAAAATCTAAGTCCGGTTCTATAGTTATATTGTTTTTTATTTATTCTTTTTGTTGCGTCGTTGTCCAAAAAGGAACTACGAAGATTAAAGAAATATTAAAATTGCGTTGGTTATGCTATGTTATGTTATGTTTCTTCTTGTCATTTTGTACAAAGAAATGTAAACTGATAAGAATTTATTTTTCATAATTATTTAGTACGTCAACAAATCATCGTTGAAACGTCACAGGAAGTCATATTATTAGTTACTACGTTTTTGATTCAAACACGAAGTATATACAAAATACACCGTGAAATATTTATTTATTTGTGATAACAAGTCGATAACGATACGTACGGTCGTTATTTTCCATATTTGAAACGTAACCGAATATTATTAATAATATTAATATTTACACTGTATAATATAATATGATTCCATTCGTTTTTCATTTAATATTTTTTGATGTGGAGCATCGAATTATATACGTATACACACAGGCGGGGGCTAATTATTATAATATTATCACGTGAGAAATTAGGGGGAAAAAATGCCAGCCTTAGTATATAAAAACAACTATAATCGTATCTATGGCAACCCCTTAGAAAGCTGTTTTATCGGTGGAAGGGGGAGTACGAAATTTGTCCGCCCGTGTAATATTATTATATATTTATTAAGATTGATGTTGTGGTCGAATAAAATAACGATCACAAACATCAAATACAAATATAGAATATAATATGCATACGTATAAAATTATTTTATTTTAGGTATATGTAGGCAAGTTAAAAGTTTATTATATCGACCATACATACCTATATGGCTATATACGTTTGTTATTGGTTATATACCAATAACCGTGTACTATTTTATATTTATATCGGTACACTGCAATAAATATAACATTATAAAATCGTATGTGTATAAATATATACACAACCATACACAATATTGTGTATAGTCTTTTGAATATAATATAAAATGTATACTGCCCGAGGGAATTGCCGAGGTGAAAAAACTTGGCGGCATCGTATATTTATTCTTTTTGGACTTCCAGAACGCACACCAGCGGGTGGTAAGATCCGGTAAAGGTATGTATATATACCATATATACCAAGGTATACGTACATATACTATGAATACGTTAAGATATATATATATATATATATATTCTCACGATATAGCACCTGCCCTAACCATGCGTTACCACCGACGAAGCGACTAACCCAAACGCCCGTACATCCAACGACGACCTTAAACCTATATGTGTGCGTGTGTGTGTACATTATAATATATTTCTATCTCAATCTTTGTCTCTCACTCTCTCTCTCTTTCTCACACACACACACATACAATACACACACTCTGTATAATATCAAAAAAAAAAAGGGAAAAAATGCTCCGTTTTTCCAGTGAAACTGCCAATCTGATTGATGATGGTTCGTCTGTCCATTTAACGGTTCGCTTGGTCCGTTCAATAAACACGTAGAATATACCCGTATTTATAATACATACGTTTTAAACAAGTAAAGGTACAGGTTGTACTTATAATGTTATATATTTTAATACCTATTCTCGCATTATGTGCGTCTGTCTGGCGGCATTTATAATATACATTATATATTTTTTTTTTCGCCGTAAATTGCTTATGCACGCGAAAAAATAACTCGTATAACATATTAACCCGTATATTATATCGTACAAACCAACATTATAATAGATTATAGTCTAGTCGTCTTGACCATTTCGGTCACTTTTATTTCCACACCCCCAAGAATAAGGAACGTCACTTTTATACACACAATAATACAATAATAATAATATGTATATTTCCGTGTACGGGTATATAATAGATACACGCACTTGGACGTATTATAATTGACACAATACACATTTTAATGTATATCGTTACAATAATACGCGTTCTTTTCGTACAAAAGGGATGAGGGATTAGGCGCGTTCGTTGTATTCTACGACCGTACGACGCCAGTTCGGAAATAAATCAACTACATAATATACTGCGTACGTATTATAATACGGTTGCTTAAATATTATTAAATGCGAATATAATTACACAGAACATATTATCGAATTACTTATATATTTAATTTTTCATACTATTTTTTATTATTATAATTATTATTATAATTATTTTTATTATTATTATTATTGTTGTTGTTGTTGTTGTTGTTATTATTATTATTGTTATTATTATTATTCGTAAAGAAAAAGCAGTATAGCAATTGTTAGGTGCATTGCGTTTTAATATACACGCATTGCCGTTGTTTTTAATATAATGTAATTAATATTTAATGTAGTATTTACAATATAATATGGAAAACGTTTAAATCACTAATATCATTATACAATTATCATAATAAGACTATCAGAGTTAACGTATTATATTTTAATGATAAAAAATATTTAGGCGTTTAATTGTTTTCCGTTTGAAAAATAACTATAAAAATTGATTATTCTTATACCTATTTTATATATTATTATTATTGTTGTTCCCATACTGAACAGAATATAATAATGACTGCAGCCATTGAAATTATTGGAAAAATAATATTCAATTCGTATTTCGTTTTTTTCACGCGTTCGTTACATTTATTTTTAATTTCGAATACGTAAAATAAATTTATATAAAATTTTAATTATCATACAGGAAACGAAACGAAACGTATAACACGTATTCTCTTTTTTAATAGCTTTTTTAATAATTTGTACGTTACGTTAATAATATTATATTCTTCAATTTTCATTTTATTCATCGCTATTGTTTTAAATTGTACTCGTATTAAAACTTATTTTTTATTTTTCCAATGGGTTTTCTTGTAACATAATATAAAGTCTTGAATAAATTTCTATGATATTATTAAAAAATATATATCCAAAAGTCCAACATATATTGCAGGGATGTATCCGATGGAATCTAGCAAAAAATTATAAAAAAATTTATAAAAATTTAAAAAATTTAATAAAAAATTATACCCTACCTATACCTAAAGTAATATATATTTATATTTTGTATTTATCAGGTATACAATAACTGGCGTTAAAAAACATTTTACGATCGTTAATTATTTTTTATTATTACTAAATTAAATATAGTAATAATTATTAAATATATATATAATATTATATAAAATTAAAGTAGATATATATGATAATACACTTAGGTTGTAATCATTCGTTCAGCAGTTTAATATAGTTCTTTGTTTATATATATAACAGATCGACACGGAAAACGACTTAAGGCGTAGATTATATAATTTTGATATTAATACGAAAATATTATTATAATATTGAAAATTACGCGACGAAGCGATGCATTCATTGAGAGCCACCTTTCACAGAACTTTTATAGAAATATTATTTTATAACCGTCACCCTGTAGGTATATTATATTATTATACAATCAAGGTCGGAAATGATTACGATAATAATAATTACGTATATGACTATAACGTTATAATATTATAATATATTCTACGTGGAATATAATATTATACATAATGTTTTAATTTTACTAATGTACGTAATATTAAAGCTCGTCGGCACGCATATTCGCGTATATATACGCATAGAATAATACATTTTCCAAATAAGTACACAATCATTGTTTGATAATAAATCGACTGGCTAATGACGGTACGTATTGAATTTTTTGACACGTGTCCGAATAAAATAATAATCGAGAAATAATTTCCACCGTCGTCGTGTAGTGTGAATATATTATTATTATTATTATTATTATTATTATTATTATTATTATTATGCTGTATACGATCATTTTTTGATTATACGTTTTATACGGAACGGGTGTATTATCATCATATAGGACTCGTATACGTATACGCGTTTAATACGAACTCCGCCTATATTCATATAAAACATGTAAACGAGGAAGAAAAAAAAATCAATTTTTCTAAATTAAAAAGTGCCTTCTCTGCTTTTTTTTTTTATTATTATGTTTAATACGCGACCTCCCTCTGATTATCCAAATAATACTGCGCAGCTCCGACTCAAATTGCTCACAATACGTTTTGTTTTCAAACAAACGTCGTATATATGGTCCCGAAATAAAAACCGTTTCGTTCATTGTTTCCGGATGCCTATCCGAAAGTTGTCCGAGGGGCGTTACAATCAACTGTATAACGTACACGTTAAATATATACAAGAATAAACGTCAATTTTTCAATTTTTCAGTTTTGTCCCGTCTCTTCTCCCATATAAACATCAGCGATTTCTTTCTCTTTGTGTTATTTTATATTTTATATATATATATATATGACATACGATGCACATGTATTATGTACGTCGTACTTAACTTTTCCAGATACGACATATAATAATAATAATGTTTTTAGGGTCGGCGCTAGACATTATTAACGCGTAGATAAAATCAAAATTTGCCACTTTTCGTACTGTAAATTTCCATCTTCTTTCATACACTTCAACTATAAATCGCAATGTATTGGACAATTTCATATATTTACCTAATTAAAATCTCCAATAATTTCCTATGTTTATACGATAATAAACACATCGAAAAGACAAAATTGCCACCCTAGGTACAGATCTGTGTTGCCCGTGCTTTCCACCGGCCTTGATTGTGTTATGTACAGTATACAAAAATCTTCGCGGAAAACGCGACGCGTTGCATATATAATATTACAATATTAAGGGGGTGTAAATATTTCACTTTTTACGACATTTATTATAATGTTAAGCAATATTGTGTGAGTAAATTGATTTTTTTTTATCATACACGAAACACTGAAATTACATAATATAATATTCAAAGTCGAGTATATACCTATATAGAATAGTAATTTTTATAATTATTGCACGTGTTGACGTTTGTTCCACCTTAAATATTTTAGTTCGAATTATTGAATATTGAGCGGTATACATACCTAATTGAATACACGTTTTTTCTTTAAAAATAAAAAATACTTTTTAAGAAACTCAGTATTTACTTTGAATCACTCTATCGAAAGATTGAATAATAGATCAACAAGATGTCTATTATTATTATTATTATTATAATTTTAAGTTTTATAATGTTAAAATGGTCATTTAACTCAGAATATATTATAATATAATAGTGACCGCAACAGGCTATTATTATTATAAATACTTGATAAAAAAAAATTTAAATTATTGTGGCCAATTTTATTTTTCGTTTTTTCCAAAACGTTCTATTTTCACATTGAACTTCGGATGACCGTTTTGCGCACCATCATAAACCACGAAAAATTCTCGTGTGTACACAATTTTTATAAAATATTATTATTAAATAAAATATTGTTTCTAAATTTATAAATTTAAACACTATATATAAAATTATATAATATATTATAATAATAATTATATTATAAAGTTTATCGCGCGTTTTCACTCTAGACGTAATATATAATATACCTACATAATATATTTCTACGCGCTCGGATTAATTCCGAGGGTGGAAAGGAGGATGGGGGATCGTGACTTCGAACGAGAGGAAGACGACTACGGCTGCAGGGGTCAAGGGGAAATCGTATACAAACTTATATCCCCCTCGCTCTGCCGAAGAACCCTTCGTTCGCGTGCTACAGCCACTACAACTATACACTGTATAGATTATACGTACCTATATGTATACACGTACCGCTACTATACAACTACCACTGTCTATATACCACTACCGCATTACTGATACGCGGGAATATACCGTACGTTAGGTATACCGCGTAAGGCATAATATATAACTCGTTATAGCGCGCAAAATACCTCGTTGTAAGCTGATTTATATATACACATATACTTGAATGGCTACAAAGTTAAACTCGGTGCCCGTCTCTGCATATTGAATGGCGCGTATAACGTGTGTGTGTATATATAATATATATATATATATATAAACACACACACACACATATATATATGTATATACATTAGCTGTTTTCATCTTCAAACCATTAACTAATAGCGTATTGAAAGCGCAAAACCGGTGAAATCCATTTGCAATTTACGATAATTTAATTCGGCCGTACCTCGGACATAATAATATAAACACACAACTGAGAAAATATCGGAAACTCGTATGTTATATTAACATATATACGTTATTTATATTATATACGCACGTTCGCAAAAGTGGGCAAATACGCGTAATAGGTATAATATTTTAACATTATTATTGATATATTGTTGGCGTTAATTCGCAGGAATTCGGAGGGAAAATAATATTGGTGGACAGCACACATCATGTACATAATTAATTATTTTTATTATTATTGTCGTAATGCCCAATATCGTATTTTAAAATATAATAATTTTATATAAGCAAATACACGAAACAATGATATATATAATATATAAAATATGTATTTATTTTTTCAATCGTTAAATCGATTAAACGCTATCACTGTTGCTACTCGTTCTTATCTATCACAGCAGCTTAATATATTATACTTTTTTTCCTGTTGTATGCGGTGTAATTTCAAAATTTGAGGCCGGGTACAAGCGTAAACGAAGGCTATACAATAAAATACTATGAGTAATATTAAGATAATATTAATATAATATTATTACAAATTATAAAATGGATAAATATGCATTTAATAATACTTTCAACATCACTTTTAATGTTTTATAATATTACCGTTTAGCGTTTCGATGTTTATTATATATTTTGTCAATATATAATATATAGTTACAAAATTGATGTAATAACAATACAAAGGTCAAAATTTATAATAAAAATTAAAAACAATACTTATTCGTTTATTAATATATAAAATTAATTGTAATAATATTAATATACGCGATTGATTTATATAAATGTAACTTTTGTTATACGATTACAAATGTGTATACTACCGGTATAAATATGAATCTACGATATTATATGTACCAAAAAAAATTAGTATAGCTTTCAAGTCTCTAAAAAATATATAACTGCGTATACCCTCTTAACAACCCTCTTGTTTATGCCACAGATTCTATTCCTTACGTCTTCTAATCTTCTATATCAGGGGTCGGCAACCCGCGTCCCGCTTAGCGATTTTATGCGGCCCGCAATGACAATTTATATTTAGTATAAAAATATCATTTAATACAGCATTATATTTGTAGATAAAACTGGTATTCCTAAGGTTATCTTGTTATCCAATTATCGAACAAAAATAAATAGTATTTATACAAATATTGTAATTTTCAACTAGATTTTCTGACTTTTATTCAATAGACTTCAAAATTAAGTTTTTTCAAAACCAATTTGTAGTTGATGGCTGTTTACAAATGGAAATTATTTAGTTACAAAGTGACGAAAGTCTTAAAACTGCTTTTCATGATAGTCACAATAGTTCAATTTAAATTAAATTATTTATTAATTATTATTCAATTATTATTTCAATTTCAATTAGTTCAGTTTTATTCACGTCTCTGTGAAACAAAATTTAGTAAAATATAATATTTTGCTAAAAATGTGTTTGGAAGTACGTATATTTGCGAACAAACTTTTTCTTTAATTAAATATCAAAAAAACAAATTTGCTTTGCGATTAACTGATAGTGACTTGAATGCAATATTGAGAATTTCTACATCTCAAGTCAAACCTAAAATCAATGAACTGGTTGATGCTATTCAAATACAAAAATCTCATCAACTTTCAATTTATACTTTATTATTATTATAATTATTATTATTACATAATGTGATATTATTAAAACTTTGTCAATATATATATATATATATATATATATTTATATCACATTAAATTAATATACTCGTACAAAAGACTAAACAGTGGTGAATTTAAATAAACTAAATTTTTTATAATTATAAAATTTTGTTTAAAGAAAATAAAATGTATTTAAATTGTGGCCCGTGAATATATGTATTTTTATTTTTTGACCCTTGACACAGAAACGGTTGCCGACCCCTGTTCTATATGATAAGAAGTTCTAGGTCTGTCTTTCTTTGGTTTCCCTTCGATTTTTCCTTTAATAATAATTGTTGTAATTTATTCATATTATTATTCCTCATATATTATAATAATCCGATGTCCGATTGTTCTCCACAATGTTTTTCGTTCGTCATCTTTCTCAAGTATACCTACGTCATATCTCATATATTATACTTCTTCGTTCTTAACTATTTCCGTCCAGGTCCAGTGCATTTTTAATACTTTTCTCCAGCGCCGCATATTTCAAAAGTTTCGATTCTTCTCCTATCTTTGATTGTTCTATATTTATTTTTTTTATACAATAACTATATGAGATATATTTTTGATCAAATATGAAATATATCTATTATAAATAAATGATTTAATTACGTGTAAGTATCTACGATATACAGCAAAATTTGCTAATATAATTCGATAATCGAAACATTATGTACAATTTTGGAATATTTGCAGCGAATTATACCAGTATAAAATCATTTCTGCAACCGCGGTTTCGGTATATACATATATACAGGGTGTCCCACAGTGATATATATGTATATCAAATAAATTAAGTTCGTGTCAATATACTCTCGTATTATATTCCATTTCACATCGTTCGGTCGCAATTCGTATTTGCAATGAGAGACGTTTTTTTTCTTAACATTATTATATATTATTATTATTGTAATGAAAATAATTGCTTTATTGCGCGTATTTATCACGGTATACCTAGTATACCTTATACCTAATCGCAATATACCAAGGTATGTAATAAAATCGTGATTGCGTCCGCGCAATCAAAAACCATACGCACGTCGTCGGTTGCACCGGGCCGGTGTTGGAATGTCATATCGTACCACGCGCGCGATAAATCCCCATAAATCGCATACCGAAAAATATAGCTGCAGGGTGCACCGCCGTTGCAGACACAGCGTCGACGCAGCTGCCTATATGGGTTTCAAAAAATAAAAATAAAATGTCGTGTCGTGTCGTTTATAGTCGTATATTTTATACGTATTGTTTGTTTACTTTCTTTTTCTTATTCTTTTTTTATGCACACTAAAACGATTTGGACAGAAGTTATGACACGACAAGATGTACATTAATATTGTAAACGGAATTTGCAAGAAACGCGTATGGGCAACACGCGTATTATAATAACATATAACTGATGACTTTGGACCGGGTGCAAATGGATTTAAATTTGCCAATGACACGCTGCAGCAGGATCACACTGTTTGAAGACAGTTTATAAATTACTTTGTATAATAATAATAATATTTGCGCGCGTTTAAAAATCTAAAAATCGAATTCCACGCGAGTAAATCGTTTGTGGGTTGAGAGAACGGTTGGGGAAGGGGGATTTGAGGTTAGGCTTTTGCCCTTCAGGCATATGATATATACGAAAAATATATACACATTTTTTGTAATTATTGATTATTTTTAGCTACAAGTCGTATCGTAAGACTATATTTATAATTTTAAGCAAATTCATATTTTCGAAATTTCGTCCACCCCCTCGGATAGATCTAGGAAGGCAGATCCCAGAGATCCTAGATCTAGGGAGGCAGTTAAATGGTAGGTCAGATATTTTTATGAAACTTGAAAATTATATTAAATACGGCTCGAAATTTTAATTAATTAATTTTTATAGGGTGGTATAATTATTATTATATAATACACGCACACAAATGTTATCGGCGTATAATACTTAAATACCTATAAGTATCGTTTAAAACACTTTTCGTTTTTATATCCTAAATAAATATATACGCGAAGAGGTATAATATAATAATATTATAATAGTAAATATTCCGTATTACATTCGTGCATCTTTACATTATAATATATTATTATCAATATTACAATGACTGCTATTTATATACGACACGACATTCGATTTCTAATGTATATACAAGACATCAGGTTCACTGACTGTATTATATTATTATTATTATTATTATTATTATTTATTATTATTATTATTTATTATTATTATTATTATACATTTTGGTGTCATTGAGCGTAAAACGATTTCAAGAAGGAATTGTAAAATTATACTACGTTATATTATATTATATCACATAGCAAAATGATTTATAAAAATAATTTTATACGTAAGGAGATCGGAGATTATATTACATTATTATATTACGTTATTATACACACTTTACCAATACTTAGTATTTAATTTTGTCAACGTATATAATATAATATTTTAATGCGGTATTGGAACGTCGGATTTAATTGACAAGAATATCTTGATACTTATATAAGTATATATATATATAGGTACTCGTATATATTTTATATAATAATTTAACCTTATTCTTAAACTTATTCTGAATTTCTGACACGGGAGTTAATAGTCTTATTGAAAAAATAAATAGAGCATACTATAAGGATACCCATTTTATAACGTAGTTATATTACTTTATTGACTCATAAAATGATGTACTAAACAGACCTTTTGGTTTCTTATTTATTTTATTTTATTAAATCTTCTTTTGTGTTAATGACACAATGACTATTCTTATTATTATTATTATGTGGTTCTTCTGTATTTTCATCGCCTTCTACCTCTCCCCATTAAATGTCACCTTTTTTGATATTGTTGTATTCTTTTATATTAGCTAAATCCCTATATTATTTTGGATACTCATTATTGTTAGATTCGATACCTTAATTCGGGTATATCAAAACTATTATTGTTGCTTTACACTCAGGTCGTCGTGAACGTGTTCATCGACGTCTTTAATATTATTATTTTTCGGTTTCCAATTCAAATTCTGATATAAACTGCCTAATAAGGATGTCGGTGAATTATCGATATCCATATATTTTGTTGTTCGTGTAGAAACTTAACTCGAACTCGCTAAATATTTTTGGAAAGAGTCCTCGTTCATACATCACATTTTAAAACGTGACAATTTTTTTTTTCATATACCTACCACGTTGTTAAGGACTCCATAAAACGTTTTACATAAATTGGTTTTAATACGTTTTTTGTTCAATAAAAAATAAAATTTAAATATTTTATTTATACAATATTCGAATCGTATTTTATTGGACTTTAAAATAATATTATTACGTTTGTGGTCTGTTGACTTTTACTACTCGTATATAGTCTATGAAATTTGTTGTACACACATCACAAATTCAGACATTTTCAATAAAAAATATTCAGTAGAAATACATTTTATACACGCTCATTTAAGTTTTAAATTGATAACGTAAAATAATATCGTAATTATTACTTATGGAATAAAAAATTTAAAGAAAATGTTAGTTTTCGCATGTGTATTGTGAACATAATAATAATATATCGTATTATAGTGAATCCGATATTATACCTAACGTAGGTAATAATGTTATATACTCTATAATAACGTCTCTGTGGGCATTTCCAATATTTTATCGTGTATTTTATGTATTACGGGCTCTCTGTATAATAGATGGTATCATATTTTTTGCAGCCTCCTATAATAATATACGCGTATTATATATTTGAAAACTTATCTAAAAATCATTGAAAAAAAAAAGTCCCCCGAAGGATTTCCGGACGTCAAATTCGATTAAAGCGATGGATTTTACGAGCAAGAACAATGATTATATATAATATCACATCATATAGTTTTGCGGCACTGTCGTGTGTGATGGCAGCTATTCGTCCGGGGGTGGATGAGGTAAAATAAAAAATAAAACGTACACCTTTGCGCGTCTACATTACGTAGGTATATAAATATATCAGTGCTCAAATTGGGAAGGGGGACTTAAAGGAACAGAACTCCTGTATATTTTTTATTTTTTTTATTTTAAGCGTATCCCTACTTATTATTATTATTATTATTATTATTATTATTATTATTATTATTATTATTATTATTAAATACATATAAAACGTAATTTCGAGGGAACGGTAATTTTTTTGAAAGTCCGAAATTCGTTCTTTCCAATAATTCAAGCATATATAAATATTTATACATATATATTACGTTTCTTAATGGTATAGTCCGTGTATGGAAAACAGAGGTTAGGAAAGAGAAGAAGAAAAAAAAGGAGGGAATAACATAAAGTATTATTTCCCATCGTGTATATAATAATCTACAAAACCGGGGCAGCATCACGCTGTGAATTTATATTCCGACAAACATTTTTTTTTTCTCGTGCGGTGGCGAACCATGGTTAGTACGTTTCAAATTTCAATACACGTATTTATATATAACATTGACATTTTGGTATAAACATAAAAGATGTATTTTTAAAATATCGTACAAGTGTACCATGAGTATATTATATTATATTTATATAATAGGCGCCTACTACAACAATATTATAAATCCAAAAAATACGATGTATATGTGCAGTGCACACACCACAGGTTACGGTTTTTCGGTTACGCATCACAAATGTGTGATTAAATTAATATAAAGAAAACAAAATTTATATAGGTACCAAACTACTTAAATTGCTGCAAATAAAATGAAATTATTGTCAACGTCAAAGTTGTTTCATATTAGCTGTCCGTTTTATAAATTCTATACTATCCGGCGTAACTTTCGAAATTTTACTGGATAAATAGATATTTTATAATTATGTAAAATTTTGGAATCGTTACCTACATAAATTTATGAAATTTATTGTACGGTTTAATTTGAAAATATATGTATAGTTTATTATATGAATTATATTATATCAACAGTACAGTGCAAACTTAATTTGTTGTCCTTTTTATGTATATAAAAAGTAATAATAACAATAATAATAATAAATTACTAAAATCTAAATATTAATACATTTTTTTGTCTATTGTTAAAATTTTTATTTAGTAAAACAATAAAATTTTAAAAAAAATATATGCTTATAAATATGGTATATATTAATATTAATTGTGTATTTGTATTTTGTAATAATATATATTAATGACCCATCCGGTTATTTGGAAGAGAACAATATATTGTATTGCTTTGATGCATTTAGTCGTATTATATACAAAATTAGGTTTACAACGCGTGGTGATTTTCCGATTGTTTATTTATATTCAATTAAAAATTATACTGTTAAAAAAAATATTTAGTTATTTTATTGACCAAAAGTATTATCGATATTTTGCAAATTGCAATACAATACTTTAGGTATAAATAAACGTGTACTATAGCAGTTATTATTAAAAATGATTTAATAAAATAAAATAATTTAAATATTTAATAAAATATTCTCATTGTTAAGTTTTTTATTTTCAGATAAAGATGAACGGTAAACAGCGAATAATAATCGTAAGAATATACAAAATAAGGCTTAGCGTAATAATACAAATGTATGTATACATAATTTGGTCTGTTTTAAACATTATAATAATTTTAAAATTAATATATTAATAATTATTTTTAAAAATTATCTTTAAAATTATTATTTCTGACTACATATATTAAGCCATTACATGTATAGATATAAATTGTAATGTAGTATTAAAATGATTTTAAAAATGTTATTTATGTTGCCCGCAGTTATGTCTTACTTTATGTATTTTATTATCATAATTTTGATAAATTTACAAATATTATAATCGAATTGTTATTGAGAGTACTATATTGTTTTTTTCGTGGCTTATATTATATAGAAATACATTTTCTTTTTATTGCTATAATATTATACTGGGCACACCCTGTAGTTTTGCCTATGTGCTATATGGATGTCTTAATGTTACAGACGACACGATAGAAATTTTCGTGGTTTTATATACTCTTAATGTTCAAAGTGTATTGTATACAACACACATATGTCACATGTGTATAACCCTGTAATATTTTTAAAAAATGACATAATTTCAATGTTTGTTTTTAAGAGCAATAACAATCTAAATCCACAAAAATTTACTTTTATATTATAATATACCTACCTATATTTCGGCAACAATTTTGTCATCTTCAGTACTAAGCGTAAACTGAACAATCATTGCTAACATAATTTCTTTAAATATTTATTGACTTACGGTCGTGCAATAATTGTAAGTCATGAGTCATTATGACTCATATGCCCATATCATATTATCTTATAATAAATTTAATAAATTATTTTTGTTTTTTACTTTTTCAATTGCATTCCAAATATTTATTATTGTTTTTTAGTTACCCGTTCATTTAATTTTATTGAAGTTAAGTTGTGATTTGTTTCTATAACATTATACAACATTGTTATAAATACGTATATAATATAATCTTATTTAAAATTATAACGCATAGAATGATAAATATTTAAATAATAATACGTAAACGATTTATAGAATATTATTTAATTTTAAAATTAAAAAAAAAAAAAATAATTGGACACAAACTGTTCTTTATATCAATACGGTCAGGGCTAACTGGCCCAAACATAAAAAGTGAAAATAAATTACGAATAATCATAATAATATTATGTTTTTTACGAGTATTATTTTAAAATACCTAATTAGTATAATATTAGTACAATATAAAGTTATTATATTTAATTACGAGTATATTATATTCTATTTCGTTTAATAAAAGTATTAATTAACTATAAATAAGTGTTAAATATAATAATTTGTTTTTGTTATAACTAGATCCGAATTGTTAGTCGTGCGAATATAATATGGTTCTATTTTGTGCCAACTGCCAAGTCACTCGTCATATTCATCAAAGAAGTAGGAGGTTATGCGTGCAGTGGCTTGAACCATAATAACCGAATAATAATTATTACACGTTGACGATGACGTACACAGATTACATTTTTTATTTAAAATTAAAAGTCCATATTATTTTATTTCATTTTAATGGTTTTTATGTGCCAAATATAAATTTCAACTAGGCATAATACGTAGAATATGTGTTAAATATGTTTATATAATATTTTCTCCATATATTATAATATTAATTTTTTAATATTTTTTTATATTTTAAAAATAATATTAATTTATTTTGTATCCATATACGAGTATAGTATTCGATTCAATATCGTGTGAAATAAAATTAAAAACAAGCAAAGATAATAATTACAAATTATTTTAATATAAACATTTCATCGGAGAACTCGTCGAAGAGTAATAAATGTATTTTATTTTTGTATAAAGTTAACAAAAGTCGAAAAGATGAAAATTATTATATTTTTTCTATTGTCATCGACCATGCCCATATAGCTATTATAGTTATAGTTGAAATGCCAACAGGATATAATTTTCCAAATGATAAGCTATATTGATAACATTTTCTATACTTAAATAATGTAAAGTACATATTAATTTTTTTTTCGCCAAATTTGGTGTAAAAACCACATACCAACATGAAGGTTTACGCGAGAGTTAATAAAAAAAAAAAAAACACCTAATGATGAATATATTAAACTTTTAAAAAATATAACCTAAACTCTATTTAAACTTTTAAATGACGGTAATTTTTTTAAACATATGTGCAATTTTAAGTAAAAAAAAAAGTATTTCTATAAACCGACGTATATTTGCTGATTGTTTTACAGACCCTTCAATTACAGAAACAGAACTCGATATTTATATTAGTACACATAATAATATGTTATTATTTATTGCAATTAGGTCGTTAAATATTGGCGCTAGTCCCGATTCGTTTGGACAAAGTCCTGGGGGAGGGGGGAAACTTTACGTACGTAGGGCTGTTATAACATATAATATACCATAATATATATATGCACATATATAATTATGTGATATACGCGTATTTTCAAAAACTTAACTAAAAATTGAAAAAAAAAATCAAAAAAAAATCCCCGAAAGATTTCAGCGGACGTCAAACTCGATTACACAGCGATGGATTTACGAGCAAGAACAATATGATCATAATAACATATATAATATTATATATAATAGGTAGTACCATTACATAATAATGTGTGTATAGTTTTGCGGAAATACCGCGTGTGATAGTGGCATATCGATGCGTTCGGGGGTGGACGAGGTAAAATAATACGTAGGTATACATATTTCTTTGTACGGGTAGACCGTGAAAAACAGTGAGAAAGAGGAGAAACAAAAAGACAGAGAGAGAGAGAGAGAGAGAAGAAGAACAAGACGAAGAAGAAGAAGAAAAAAAAAATAAATAAATAAAAAGGAAGGGAAAAACATAAAATATTATTTCCCATCGTGTGTATATAATATAATATACAAAATGGAGCAGCATCACGCTGTGAATTTATATCCCGACAAACATTTTCTCGCGCGGCGGCGTGCCTACAACATATTATATATATAATAATATAATGTATATAATATATACGACCCTTTACGACCGTGATTGATGTTGCTCCCGTGTCCCCGACGTGTACCGAAACACAAACGCACGCCGAAACCGGTTGGGTAAATTTTTCACAATCTCGAAACGTCCATCAGTTCGTTTCACCCTCTTTTAAACGCGTACGAAACGAATATTATATATATATATAAATATATGTATAAGTATATACATGCGTGCGTAGGATTATTATGTTTTTTTTTTTTTTTTTATATTTTATTTACCCACCTTAAAAATTCTAATCGGCTGTCAGAGGGGAAGACGACGGAGCGTGTGTGGATCGTATCGGAATTGGGGCAGCGGTGCGGCGGAGATTTTTCTCAATGAAATGTCAACCCGAAGCGTTTCGACACGGAACAATAGGGCGGACCGCGTGTAGATAGAGAGCGAGAGGCAGGCGGTTATGCGGAGGAGGCGGTCGGTCGGTCGGTCGGTCGGTCGGTCGCTGTCGGTGAGAAAAGGTATACCTATATCATATAAGACGTATATTATTATATATTTTACTACTCCCCATCAAGGTTCGCTGCCAGCTGGCAATGCCTTACCCCTCGTGTCTTCGTGAACCGCGATCCCTCTCCTAGCGGCAATCTTTCCGTCGTCCCTGTCTTAACGTCGCGTCCCCCGCGAACACGATATTATATCTGCACGCGTATAGGTATATATATATGTAATGAAAGTATTTTGTCGGGGCCACCATCACCGGACAACCCCTACTCCTAGGTAGAAATTTATTATTACTATTTTTTTTTTTTTTTTTTTTTTGGCAACGATATCGGTGGCGGCGTTTCTTGTGCGTGTATACCAACTACCCTCGTTCAAAAATATATAACCGTAGCGTGTGTGTGTGTGTGTGTGTGCAACAGCGGGGATTGCTCCGTATATTTATATATAAAATAATATAAAGTTGCACCTGGACTCAACGATGTGTGCATATGTGTGTGACCCTTTTATTCAGTTTCACAGAACGAAATTCGGTAAGACACACGTGGAGGAGGTAACGCGTGCGTTATCGATCAAAAAGAAAAAAAAAATAATAAAAAGGAACCGCGATTTCTTAGGGGGTGTTTGTGTGTGTGTGTGTGTGTGAGGGTGGTAGACAGCGATGCGCCTTCCTATACACATATTATAAATATATATATATATAAATTCATATTTTTTCAACCCCCGCGGGAAGGAATGCGAAGGTCCTCCGACGCCGAAGATTTCATTCACATCCTCGCGTTTAGGTATATACTGAGAATTATTATTATTATTTTTTTTTTTTTATAAATAATCGGTCACCGTGGTCAGAGATTAATGGCAATATACGACGTTATATTTACGCCCCTCGCCCGTTTTACACACATACCTGTATAATAAAATATAATATTATTATTATAATAATATGTATGCCGCTTCCACTCGTCGTCCACCGCTGACGTGTATTAGCCATTAATAAAAATTATGTTTTTTTTTTTCCCAAACGATCGTCTCACGAGAAAAACGCGTAATATTATTAATATCACCTATAACCGTACAACAATAAAATATAATAAATACGCGTCGTGTATACCATAATAATATATTCGAAAATTCCGCGTAAACGCGCCGTTTACACCCTCTCAGTACGATATTATACGAGTTTTATAATGTTATTACTTATACTATTAATATAATATACTTATTATTTTATATGAAATAATATATTACGGGGACGTATTATTTATTATTATTATTATTATTATTATTATTATTATTATTATTATTAT
>JAIUCT010000011.1:7209488-7220470 GCA_021307375.1 Tetraneura akinire | reverse complement strand
TAATAATAATAATAATAATAATAATAATAATAATAATAATAATAATATACGTAATAACATATTATATGAGACCCGTAGCCGGAGACCAATATAAAGGTAATTTACCAAAGTTAATAACTTTTCTCTTGTGTCGATATATTTTCTCGTATATATAGTTTCGTATTATACACACACATAGGATCTTTTTACTATGTATTCCGTGTATATATACGTGTATACGTGTGTGTGTGTGTAGGCCTCAATGGCGCCAGACGAATTTTCACAGTCCTTATTAGATACGGCCGGAATACATGCGCGTACGTAACCACGAGATATAATAACATTACATACACGTAATATATTATATATATATATTATTATGTATCGTCCTTGGAACCTTCCAAATACTTTGTTCTTTTCCCTCGTCCAATCTCCTTGCCGTCTCTCAGCGTTCGTGCGTTCGCCGACGATTTTTCCGCTATCTCATTTTACTCACGTCGCGTCTATATAAAATATTTTCATATTATTATATTTGTCTCCATCACGACTAGCAGCTATCGGTTTGACATGATATCGGTTATATTATAACTTTCCTCAGGTGCGATTTTTAACCCGACTGGTTTATGCGCATATATAAAATATATTATAATATATTATTATACACCATTTTGGAAATTCGTATGCGTCTATTTATATCATATCCACTCGAGGTAACGCGCATTTTTTTTTTTTTTTTTTATATAATTTAAATATATACGAGATCTCTGATATATTCGTTATATTATAATATATTCCGTGTTATGATATAATATTATTATTATCATATTATCATATTATCATATCATATACACTCGTGTAGGTTAAGGGCCAATAATATATTTACGTCGCGCATATAATACGAGTAAACGATAGTAAATACATTATTGTTGTGTGTGTTGGAACACACGCGCGACGTTTAAAAGTATACGATTATGATTATTATGATTATAAAACCCGAGTGGTAAAATCGTACCTATATAAATATAGCAATCGTATGTAACACACGTCGTAGAAGAAGAAAAAAAAAACAAACGAAATGGAAATAACGATGGATAAACACGTCGATGAACAAGATACGAGTCGCAGCGAGATCCGATCGTCTGCGCAACTCCGTGTAAATTTATGCATACGTACCTACCTGTATTATTATATTATTACGAGTTGTAGGTAAAACGATGTGATATTATCGAAACGTCGTGTCGAACGCGACATACGCGAGCAGAAGGTATAATATCTAATAATAATATGGTAAAAGAAGACGTGTACGAGAAATGACAGAGAACAATATATATATAATATCGTCATTGTATATAATGTAATGTATATATTATAATATAGTGGCGAAATAAATTTACATATTACAATACGATATTTTAATATATTATGTAACTCGTAAGTCAACTCCTACGCCGTGCAGTGCAGTATATAACACGGTCCGATCCAAAAAAAAAAAAAATAAATAATAATAATAATAATATATACAGGACTGACGGAAGGCACAGGTATAACGTATAGTGCCCAGGACGGCAATTTTGCCTTTTTAACGTGAATATAATATTGTGTAAACGTATAGGAAATCATTGGAAATATTGTAATTATTAGGTAAATATTATGAAATTGTCCACAGTATATTGTGATTTACGAATATGAGGTAGATGGTAGATGTGTATTTAAATGGGTGGAGATGAAAATTTATAACAATCGAAAAAGAAGCAAATTTTGATTTCACCGTGCGTTAATAATTGTCTATACAGCACTATAGTTTTATTGTAGGTATATACGTATTATATCGTAATATTATATGAATCTAATCGTAATTTGTATGTATAGAATGAAAAATATAATAACTGACGACACAAATGGCAATATAAGAAGAAATCTTACTAAATTTTACTAAATTTTACTTCTCAAAAGAAAAGAAGTTTGTTTCTGTATATATAATAAATATAATTTGTAATTATTCCTGTTTAAAATAAAAATTATATCAGTAAATATATCGTAGTTTCATGGAAATTATTATTTCATAATTTGTTTTCCACGATTTTAATATTTTTGCAATAACATTTTTTAAACATATTTTCCCGAAAAGTATATACGACCCGAATGAATATTTTCGTAATAATTGTACGCCTCTTCCTACCGTACTATCGTATTATGATAATGATATTCTGTTGGAAATTACACTTATCGATTATCGTTCAAATATATGAAAATTAGATAAAATATTATAAATCTGCTGAATTTTATAATTGACGACCGACATTACTTCACTCTTTAGTAATAGTTATGTATAGTGCACAGGCACAATACTCATACAAGTCATATTATACGAATTATACGTACGTAACCACTAACCAGTAACCACAATGGATTTGTGTCTGCCGGCATTTGGTTAACATTCTTGCAAAATCATAATAATAATTATCGAATTTTATAGAAAGTACGTACCTAATAAAAATAATTACAAATGAAAATAATTAAATTGCCGTTACTTATATGTAATATAACGTTGTCAATGGGCCATTAGAAAGTCTGGCATGTACGATATAGTTAGATATTCTGAGAAAAATCATTCCGCGCGCATACTTTATGTTTGTAATATTATAATGTGGAAATAAATTAAAAAAATATATTTCTATTGGATAATAAATTAATAAACGTTGTCATTGAATGCACGGATGAAAAGCCAAAATGGACTTTTAACGAATATATTACATTATATACGGCGTTTGTTTTTTAATTTCTGAATATTCGTATTTGTTAAATGCTATTCGTGTAATCTCAACATGTCAATATAATATTACAATATTTAAATATTCGTGAAAAACGTATTTTTTAATTTTCCAAAATATTCCATAATATATTTCAATGATTACGTAGAGATTAAAACTTTATAGTGTTGGATTACAAGAAATATCAAATAAAAAAAAAAAATCATCATAATACATTATTTCAACTTTTATTAAATATTATAATGCATATTTTAATCATTTTGAAACGTGACGTATGGTAATAATATTATGATCTTTGCATGTATTATTTCACTATGATGCGTAACGTTATCACGAGGATTGAATATTTTATTATTATACCGCGGTATGCCGTGTATAAAATCATAATATTATCTATTTCGTTTTTTCTGCGTCGATTGACCTAATTATCAGAAGATGACTATTGACTATATATAATATATTACAATATGCACGTAGACGCGTTAGGTGCAGAGAAAGATAGAAGATGTATATTTATATGTGTATATAGATAAAGATAGAGAGAGAACAGAGATGTGAAGACAATAATAATAATAATAATAATAATAATAATAATAATAATAATAATAATAATGTTATATCGAAAATATTAATTATTATAATATCTACGACGACACGGATTTGTAATTAACCCGGGTAAAGACGAGAAGACGGTCGATCTCGCGGGCGCGCGCGCGCGTACCCAAGCAAGACGCCATGGTGCGAGTGCGGCGGTGGCGTTGAATTCGCCCGGCTCGCAGCGTGAAACTATCATCGGGTCGTCGCCGGCAGCTCAGCGCCGACTCGACCTTTCTCCGCTCTCGTCGTTTCGTTTCATATTAATATTATGGATCGTTTTTCTTTGATCTTTATTCTGCTATCCGTTCGTATATATTTTTTTTCATTTTCTCTCTCTTTCTATATATATATATCCGTTTCTCTCACCCGCGAGTGTAAATATAAATAATAATAATAATAATAATAATAATAATAATAATAATAATAATAATAATAATAATATTTTATTATACACGCACACGTACGGTATCGTTTTTATTTTTATTTTTATTTTTATAATATATAATATATATAGGTATACGATCCTTTGTTATATTGCCTCGTACGTATATAATATATTAAAATTATAATTTCGCGCGCGGTGTTAATTAATGATCGGAGCCGTCGGTCGGGTTTTTTATTTTTATTTCTATTTTTTTATACGTTCTACATGAGCGCACTACATAATATATATATATATATATTTGTTGCCGCCGCCACACGGAGAGTTTGGTCGTCGATTCGGTTTACCCGCAAACAATACTCAATCAACGAGATCGAATTTCGATCTTAATTATATATACGTATACCGCACGGTATATACATATACGTGTATAATACCCACGATGTTATTATATAGGTAACCGTGGTCGAACCGAGCAAATGAAATTATCTCGCGGTATCTTCAAAAAAAAAAAAAAAAACCGTCGTCCATAGATAACCATCATCGCTCTTTTCGGCTTGGTCGTACAACAAATCATAACACATTACTATGCCTATATATATAATATAATATTATAACGTAATAATAATAATAATATAAACTATACCGAGTAAAATAATAATTATAATAATATAGGTATAATAATTAATACAGGTAGGTAAAGTGCGACCGAAACAAAGACAATAAAAATATGATTTGTGATTCTCGATCGCAAAATTATTTTTAAAATATAAAACAATCATACATAAAATATTATATTTTTCAAGAATTTAATTATTTATTATTTTTAAGAATAAAATAAAATTTACAAGTTACAGCTGAGTACCTAATAATATAATAAATATATTATTGTGCGATAAATCTATTTTAATATGATATATTGTTACGGATTTGGTAATATTATGTTAATCGTTATTTTTCAAATAAAACACGAGTGTATAAAAATGTAACTCTTATCATCGAATGATATAAAAAAAAAATTCTCAAGCGATTGGCGAGTCTAAAAAAGATTGAAACTTCTGTTCTACTAGTGTCCCTTACGGACGACCGTTTTTATTGTAAAAATATATTCAAAGTTAAATCTCTGGTATATAGAGCGAATAAAATGCTTATTATGTAATACGAATATATTTTTAGAAAGTATAAAAAAATACGCGTGTCCAAAACAATGTAAGAAATAAAATACATTTCGCGGGGCGAAAATTCTGTCGTGTGTCCTCTCGTTTTATTTTTTATTCGTCTTCGGACAAAAATCGTCTGCAGACATTGACGTGACCGAATAACGCGTGGTCTCCGACAGAAAAATACGTCGAACGACAAAAATCGATCATTTATATTCTATAGAGACCCTTAGGGATTTTTCTGGCCTACTCTAAAAGTCGAGCAGAGTTCCGGCACAGTTTTCCGCGTTTGACAACGCGATGTTATATACATTTGCATTTAAACGGTAATGAGACACGTTTACGTCGAAATTCGGTCCAAACATCAAAAGTCATAATATATATGATAACATTGATGGCGCGATATAATGTCATCTTCGATTCTGTAGCAGTATATTTTATCTGGTTCACCGCTGTCGCAATCTATGGCGCCCATATAGTTTCGTAAGACATAAAAACTTTACCGTACACCGACACTCGATCTTCCACAATAATAAAAATAATAATAATAATAATAATAATAATAATAATAATAATAATAATAATAATAATAATAATAATAATAATAATTATTATTATATATAATATTCGACAACGATACGATTTATATTCCCGTTCTATAATGCGGTAATACTACGCTATACGCGTCGTAAATCTTCTAATAACATTAAAAATAGGTCACGGGAATATTACGACCTTTTATATTACAACTCGTCTATATTATATCATTATACGGTCTGTACACATACCTATATAATACATAATATATAGGTACCTACGCATTGTATGCAAGTAGGCACACGAGTAATAATAATATGGAAACGCCATAATTTTTATAATCCCAATATATCACAGATACCTACCCGATATTAAACGCAAACACACACGCGTCGCGTCTGATTTTCAAAAAAAAAAAATACTCGTAAAATAAAATTCCGTCGTCGCCATTGATATCACGCCATAAATATTATGCGTTTACATAATAATACTGACTCGGGTAAACTGTCATTTTACCTGAAATTCGTATTTCTTCATCACTATACTGCAATATAACCAAACATTTGCCGTTCCAATCGGCCAAAATATAGTCATAATATTTTAGACATACATAATATTATTATAATAAAATAAAAGGTATTATATTTTTTTTTCGATATCGCATTGCTGTCGAAAAAGCTAATTTATGCAGGACTTCGTAAGTATAAATACATAAGTATTATATTGTAATCTGCAGCCCGCAAGATCGGATTACTATATATGGTTTTCCAAAAAATCACGAATTTAAAAATACGTTTGAAACTATGATGGTTTCGAATTCGTTTATGAATTATGACGTGATAACGATAATGTTACGATGAAGTGTAATACAGTGAAATATTATCGTATTACACGTCTCTGGTATCTCACACGTTTGACATAATATTATTGTTAATAATGTATTAAGTATATGAGTATACACTGAAATAGTATTTTTGGATTGCAAATACGACGTTTTCAAACGACCTTCAAAGTGGTGAAAAAAAAAAAAATTAAAAAATTATATCAAACTGTCAAATCTAATAATACTATACCGAACTACGTACCTATATACAAAAAAACCTTGATTTTTTCGAATTACGAAATCTACACGGCGTATACGTATTTTGCCATGGCCCGAAAAATCGCATTTTATATTGAAATAATATTCTAATTAGGCATATGTTTTCAATATTTTGCTGACTGATCCATGACGATCGATATATGCGAGTCTCGTACACGTGTGTGAATATTGTGACGTGTTGTATTTTGCAAATTTACTGAGTGGCGCCATAATATACATAATATTATAATAACAAAATATCATTATACCTATATATGTATATGTAGGTATATTAATAATATGGTTTATTGGTTTGGGCATTGTTGTTTGGTATCACAGTGAAACAATATACTTTATAGGTACTTTAGATACTGCAATTCGTGAAAAATTTTATTTTATATTTTGAAAACCAAAAAATAATTTTAAGTTTACGTCTTCGTAATCAAGTTTTTTGAATTTTTAGCTATAACAATATAATATTACGAGTACATGGAGGATGATTTAGCGAATTTAATATCGTACGAGACTGTTAATTATCATTAAAAAATATAAGCTTTCCTCGGATATTTCATCCCAATAATAAATATACATTTTTTATAATACGAATTTTATTTATTATAGACAATGACTATATAGTTTAGTAATATTATTAATTAATGTGAACAATTATTAGTAATTTCTAAAAGTGATGAATCAAATAAATTTACGTTAGGATGACAAATTTCAAAACGTGTATGTTTTATACATATGTTAATATACAAATAATATTTGCAATATATATTATATATTATACAATTGCTATTAATATGGTCGAAATGTATTGATTTTTATTGAAATTTCAATAAAATAATAAAAAAAAAAAGAACATTTTACATCGATGATAGTATTATAATAAATGCTTTTTTTTTTGTTTTTTTTTTTTTAAAAAATAAATCGCCGCCACGTCGCAAAATTATTATTATTATTATTATTTTTTTTTTTTTTTGACGATCGACTACAACAACAATCATAATGTGTCGCACGCACTATAAAAATATATCGCGCTTATCTTCACCATGCCCTTAATCCTATACTTATTATGCACATGTATAATAATATTATTAAAAAATATTATTATTATTATGTAGGTAGTAATATTATATGAAATGAAAAAAAGTAAAAATAAAAAAGTACCTACATAGTATAATATATAATATACGCCTCGCGTAACGTGAATGCGCGTGTGTGCGAAAGACGACGACAAGAGTTGATTAAATTTCCAGTACGGTTATTATATTTATATACTATATATATATATTATATATTATATACTATATACGAGCAGAGCCTGCAGGCTTCTCTCTTATTAATCTAGATTGTAATTAACCGACAGACAGTAGGTGGGCTTCGAGGTACTGACGGGGGGTCCGGCTAAATTAGGACGGCCTAAGTGCACCAGAACTCGGAGCTACTTGCACGTATTATACGCGCGTATGCGTACACATCGACCGCCGGTGTAATAAAATATTATATATATTATAAAAATATTATTATCGCGTACATCGAATGTGTGTGTGTGTGTGTAAACCATTGTTATAGTTACAATATATATTTTAATATATCGTGTGTGTGTGTGTTATTGTATAGTGTTATATTACGCATATAATGTACAGATAAATAAGTAATAAATTATATTTTTATAAAACAAAAACAAAAAAATAAAATAATAATATACGAAGATAATAACCATGTGATGAGCAACACCGGATTTGATTTTTTTGCCATTTATTTTGTATTTTTTAATTCTAACAAGGAGTGTGCCTAACCTAATCGGGTATAAGTTGGGGCAAGTTGCGGTATTTCAACGATATTCGACTATTTATATAATTTATAATTTTATCCCCTTTCACCGGCACCGGCGTGCGAATTATAAGAAAAACGAGTAGTCGGACAGAAAATTGTAATATCTATAATATTATAATATTGTATAGGAGAAGTTAAGATTTTTTCGTATTCGGTATATATATATATATATATATATATAATATATATTTAATACTTTATGGTATAAAATCACGAAAAAGGAAAAACTAATGTCAATTGTCAATATATCAATCTCGCTAGTTTTTAATCACACTTGTTTTGATCTTCCGAAAAAAATTGTATATAACATTATGTAAAGTGAATATTTTATAACTTGACGTCTTTTGCTTGCACATTGTATGTTATACTATAATATGGAAAAACATTATATTTTTTTTTTATAATTTTTTATATTTGATTTGATTTTCATATTTACGTTATGTGTTTATACGTTTTAATTCGTTTTTTCTCTATATAATTAAATAATAAAACAAAAAAAATTATTTGAGGATTGAGGGTTATACAACGCGTTATATTTCTTATAAATCGCACGATTACAACTATTTACTTTCTTAAATATTTTTAATATTTACATGCGTATTGGTAATTTATATAATAAATTAAAAATATTTTATATATTTATTGTACTTTTTTTTCAGGTTGAAATCAACGACTCGGAGGTCGACTTATTTGTATGTTCCATAATACGTCCATGACTGATAATAATAGTCATGAATTCATAATTGTGCGGTATAATCGCAAATGTGCAAGAGTTTAATGGTTGCCTTTTTTCTAAGTTCCCGTTTGGAATAATGTGGAATAATGATGACATAATATTTTTTATGCGTATACGTACCACTGTATACGCTTATTGATATGAGTACCTACCAAACTACCAAGCAATATGGAATATTCGAATCACTTTATGTATACGTTAACTTTGATTTGTAATATTATTTGCATATAAATTAACGAATATTGTTATAAAATAATAAATATATTTAAAATTAAAGTCTACGTATATCATAAAAAAAAAAAAAATGTGTTATGATATTGGTACTTTAGCGTTAATGAATATAAACAATGTAATTATCTAATTATATTATTTACAACTTACTCCCACTATTCAGGTCCAAGGATTTAATAATTGCCTTAATTACTTGCAAAGGTTACGTTACGTTTCACATAACATGCGTACCGCGAACATTATACACTTATACAGTAATTTATTTTTATTAAGATATATTATAAATTAAAATATATTATAAAAATAATTATAATAATATACTCATTTTATAATGTATACGTATAAGCGTTAACATTGTACACTCGTAAAAAAAAACAATATTGTAATTGTAGTAAATAGGAAAATATAAAATGATTAAATACATGATAATATGATTAAATTAGTTTATTACACATTATTATAGGACATAAAATCGTTTTCTAATTTATAAACACATTATTGTTTAGTAAATAAAATATATAAATTTCATTGTAATTACCTAATAATTTTAAATTTATTATTTTTATTTTGATATTTGATATAATATTTGACTTAATTTTTTAAAAATTTCTTCGAAACATACATAATTAAGATTTTAGTTAAGTATATTTTTATTTGTTCAATTTATAGACAAGATTTTTTTTTTTAAATTTTTTTTTTTAATTTAAACGATAAAGAAATCAATTTTTAATCGATTAAAAGTTGAAGAATTTATCAGCAAACATTTAGCGAATATTATCATAGGTACGTTCCATGTCAATAAAATACGTTTACATTAATAATTCGACCAATTAAATTGTGTGTTGTCATTTATCAGTTAAATTGGTAAACAAATTATAAACACGATATGATCGATACTTGATAATGTAAATACGCAGTAAAACAACTCAGTGTTGGAATTTAATAAAATATTTATTTCGTTCGAATTTTCAATATCTAGGATATATTTAAATAAAATTTAATTTTTAATTTAGGATATATTTAAAATTACGTTTACGCATATGAAATTATATTAACCGAGGACAATCTGTTTATCTATACGACAATTACGACGTTATGTTTGTACGTAATTTGTTTGAATATAAATTAATAATAATAATATTATTATGATCGAGTATTCAAGCGTATATTAATATGATATTATGGTAACTCTGTACATTATAATATTACTATACACGGGGAAATAAAATAAATAAATATTATAAATAAATTAAAAAAAAAACAATAACATAATATATAGTAATATGATTGTAGCGTATAACCTATACGTCATCAATCAATTAACATCGTGTCGCGCTCCCGTCCGGTAATTATTTGAGCGTACGACGCGTAATAATAATCGTAAATAAATTGATAACACGATACACAATAATGACCTAGATAATAAAAAAAAAAAAAAACATTAAATTTTCGAGTTTCCAACGAAATTAATATAAAAAAAAAAAAAAAAAAATCCCACCGTATACACACGTCAATTATTATTGCGTATATCGGAAGGCACAAAATAATAAACGTAGTGTATTATTATTATTATGTATACGGGCGTATTCTATAATACCGACGTAATATTATTATTATTGTTATTATTATTATTATTATTATTATTATTATTATTATTATTATTATT
>JAIUCT010000011.1:7194473-7204787 GCA_021307375.1 Tetraneura akinire | reverse complement strand
ATATAATTATCTAAGAAGTAAGACTTAGAAGTAATAATGGCTACTACTATAACTAATATTATAAATAGTGGATATTAATTATTATTGGCGTCTTTAACACAAAAGAGAGATATCAATTACCTTACTTTACAGTTAACACCTACACTAAGCCACATAGCTATAGTATATTATATTTATTTATGCAAAAGCTGTCAAGGGCCACGCATATTTTATTCTTCCTACAAAGTTGGTTGCTTCGAGAGGAAGATATATCAGTTAGTAAGTATCATCAGTTATCAGGGCTAATGAGAATAAAAAGAAACAATCTATTATTTGTACATCGCTCTCTGCTCACTCATAGGACTTTGTACCTTGTTGTTCTGTGAGTGACGAGTGCGATGCTTAAATATGAGATTGTAAGTACTCCAATTCTGTTTACACTATATATATATGAAGCAACAATAAGCCACTTAGTCAGAAGGGCATATAATCGATTAAAATAATGAAGCTACAACTTTTATACTTGTGCAGGTTTTCTATGTAATTGTATTCTGGTGTACAATCAAGTAGAATTTCTGCACACAAATAGGACATTACGTTTATAAAATATTACGCACTATTATAAAATATTAACGTACTATTAATTGCTTGCTCAACACAATCTACAATTTTGTTCACCAATAACTAACATCATATTGCAATACCAGCAATAATTTTCCATTTGATCAATAAGCAATTATTTTTGGTACTAACTTTTGATCAATATGACAATATCTTTTAATGGGTATGTGAATTTAATATTATTTATGTTGTATTACTTTTTAAAAACCATCTGACTTTATGTATTTGTACTGCTAACGTTTTATACGCTACGCATTTACCATAACGTTATTAGAAATTTTTCATTTATTTTATAAAAACTCTCTAAATTTGAGTAATTGGAATTATTTATCGTTATTAGCCTTTTGCTTGAAGAAAGTTAGAATTTGTTGTACGATTGAATTGAAATTTTTCAACTGTATACTTTTAGATTGCAACTTCACAGCGAAAGTATTGAACATTTAAAAACCATGTTATTATTACATACCTAAATATATTGTTAAACAAATAATTGTATTAATACTCTTATTTTATTAGACCTACATTGTTACTTAATTATTTTTAAGCTTCAATTTAATTTACTAATATACAAATTAAAAGATGTTTGGCTATTAGCTAGTAATTTTATAATAAAAAAAAAACCGATAGTTTATATTTTAGCTAGTTTGCATGCTTTTTTCAATACCAAAAATAAATAATTAATAATAAAGGATAATAAATAAAAATATATTATCTTAAAATTGTTATATTATGCCATATTAAACTTTCTTATTTTCTATATATATATATTTTAATATTCTTAATTACTTTATCAATTATAATTTTTTTAATAATTTTTAATTTTTAAATTTTTAATTATTCGTTAATTTGAAAAAAATAATTATAATATTATATATATATATATTATAAATTTAAAATATAGTATTGTGCTTTTTTCACTGGATAGGTTTCTTCATTCTAATATCCTAACAAATTTATTTTGAGCTCAAACAAATAATTAGAAAGAAGAATGAAATTAAAACTATCTCATCACTAGAGCCTGGATTTCAATGAAAAGTACATATTTTTTAGGTTGATCTTAAGTTGATTCTAAGTACATAATGCGTTTCATATAAGGTGGGTTTCATTTTCATAGCTACAAATTTTATTTTACATTTTTAACATTATTGGATCATTTTATGGTTTTTTAATGCATATTTGCTTAATATACGATAAAATTTAGCCAATATTCAAAATATTATCTGACGATAAATTATTAATTTTCAATTCAATGCTCAAAATTTAGTAAGTACAATCATCTTACTTAGAATTTTAATTTTACATAATGTTATTCGTGATAATCGGACCATTATTTCTGATAGTAAAAGTGTGTTATTCATTCTTAAAAACAAAAAAAATAAAACAAACAACAAGACACACATCATTGTAAAACCAATACATTCTTCGCTCAACTCAGAATCTTAAACTACGTTATTAGGACAAAATGAATTTAATGGATCGCAGAAATATCAATTATTATACCTACGTATATAATAATTATATCGGAACGTACACGTTTTAAACTACAATAAAAAACCGAACATTGTGCGTTTATAGTTATATTTCGTGGGCGGTCGTACACTACAACAACTATTAATATCACCAGTTTTCGTTTATAGCATAGAAAAAATTTTTCACGTATACCTATATAATATGACCGAGAGGAAAATTACGAATATAATGAAAAAATAAAATAAAATAAATAATACTTTCCCGCGTGACATTGAAACGTCAGTATATAATATTATGAGTAATATTTATACGCGTTTTTTTTCACAAGAGAAGTCTGTGAAAATTTTTATTACCGATTTCATTTTATTTTGCTATATATTATAATATATACATTAGCATGAAACAATACCAATATATGAAATACAATATCAATGTGGTGGATTTTAGGGGGGCATAGGTGTATTTTTTATTTCCAATGTTGATTGTTGATTTTCGAATGGAAAATAGTTTAATATGGAAAATATTGTAAACGCGATAATAAAATTAAAATTTGTAACGTGATGGAATAATATGAAATTAAAAGGTGATAGATCCTAATGTTCTGTTATGATCACAGACATATTATAGATTATAATATATTATGTTGTTACCGTCTATGCCTATGGTCTGTGGTTATGACATAATCCTGTTAATCGAAAAATTCTTATCATTTTATCAATATTCACCTTACTTAATATCATTTATTAATTATAATATAATTATTATAATATTATTTATTTAATATCAGTTTATATACCATAAATAATTGCCCCCCCCCCCCGGTATAAAAACAAAATTCGCCACTACAGTATCATAATTATAAATATAGATAAAACGATTGCGGATAAATCAGATTTGTCATTTAGTGTACAATAAAATGTTACTTAGAAATGGATTCCTTACTTTATATGCACGTAGAATTACTAGAAAAAATAAGGATTTAATGATTTATGAAATCGATGACTCCTTTCTATTGAACCTAGTTAACTTTTTAAGTTATACTAATCACAATAACATTCGCAATAATCTTTTTTTTTTTTATATATGTTATATATTCATAATAATTCATCTCAAAACTACACGTTAAGTTTAAGTTGAAATAACATAACTATATTAGAAATTATTGGACATCTGTCCAATGTATAATCAATTAATATAAATACTCGTGCGCGATTTAGCAAACCGTATAAAATATAATATTACGATTATTTAATAACATCGATCGATAACTATATCATATTATTTATTAATTAACTTTTTATTCGCGATAAATATGTACTCGCGTTATAAGAAATGTTAAACTAATAATATACGAAATTATTCCTCGAACCGTTGGAAATCTTCAACAAGTATAATAACACAACATACCGATAAATATTTTAAATTTTTGCAGTAAACCCTATGAACACAAATAAATTCATATTATGCTGTTCATAATATTATGTCCGATTCGTCTTATACAATTTAATACGATTAATATATCGAACGATAAACCGAAAAAAAAACGTGATTATTTCTTATTTCAACCTTTCCATAAAACATATTGAGTCAATAATATTAAGAGATTTCCATTTTTTCGCTTTTGAAAATCGTTAACGTCGTGACGTAGTCTGTATAATTATACAGCGCGGTGTTGAAAACGATTTGACCCGAAACACGAGCCGCCGCCGCCGTCGCCACCCGAATAATCCGCGCTTATAATATTATTAATTTTAATTTTAATTTTTTCATTTTCTCTAAACTCTCACACCGGTTGCAAGATGACGGACAAAAATGATTATTTTCTACAGACATGACTTGCGTTTTCCGCGATATTTTCGTGCGAGAAATAAACACACGCCGCATAATAACTATAATTTGTGATATATTTTCATATTTTTTTTCCTCTCTCTCACCTTCTGGCCGAATATTATTCGCGTGGGTGTAATAACATTTTTTTCATTTAGGTATTACCTAAACGAAACTAATGCAAAATAATAATAATAATAATAATAATAATAATAATAATAATAATAATAAAAATAATAATAATAATAATAATAATAATAATAATGATAAAATTATAAAAGCTTGTGGTTTCTTCGTCGTTATACTAATAAATAACTATGTATACTGACTGCGAGTATAATATCCGAATGTCTTTTGTCAACACTAATCAAATATTAAATTTCATTATAAACGCTTCGTTTACATAGCGCGCTCGCAGCCTCCGAAGAAAAATAACCCGTTGGCGGAAATTTTATATTAGGTACATATTTATAACTGTTTGAAAATAATGACGCGGACGTACGACGTTACGAAAGTAAACAGTAAGTATAATATATTATTATTATTTTGGACTACGGTTATGGTATAATATGGTAATAATAATAATAATAATTATGATCTAGAACGATTAATAAATGAATAATAATATGATTTAAGTATCTAAAACAATAATACTTGGATTATAAGTATAACATTTACAAATTACAATAATTATTGTCACGTTTAATATAATATGTTGACGATATAAACATTTATAATATAATATTTAACTATACTCGTCGATTTATAACGTTGTTATACCTCTTCTCGTCGCGATAAAATACGCCTATAAACTTGTATTATATTATCGTATGTGTAAATATAATTCGCGTTATCACAAATTAATTTTATTAAAAGAAAAAGAACGACTTTAGCCACTAGGAATGAATAAAATATATATATTTTTTTTATTGTTTTCGTCAAGTATTACATAAAAGACGACGAAACCGACCGAAGTGATACCTACATACAACAATACTCGTATTATTATTGGTTTGTTTTGTAACTAGAGAAGAAGAATAATATGACACGTGTAATGTTTACGTTTTTAAAAACAATACGTCGTACGCGCGCGTTCATTTTTGTTTTCGCCCTCGAGACGTTTACACAGTAATTGGACCGCAATAATAATAAAGTATACAAATCGAAAAATCCACCATTAGCAAAAGATGTCATACCCAATGAATACACGCGTATAAATTGTATAATATACACTTTAAATCGACTTCTTGTTCATATACGTTTTTGTTTAATAACAATATTAATATTACATTTTATCGCGATAAATATATTTAAAAAAAAAAAAAAATGTAAAATTTCGATTAGGATTCGATTTATTCATAATTATTATTATAATAATATTGTATGTATTAAATTTGATTAATTGATAATGATAAATTGATAATACGAAAGAAAATGATATGCGCAAAAATCGATATAGGTATATATTATACCTATTATATGTACGCATTATTAATTACATTAATTATTATAATTACTATATTATTTTACTTGTCGAGGATCGTGCGGGGATCTCACCTGCATCATGATGTACGAACAGCACAACATCAGATATGGTCTATTTTTTTAATATGTATTTATATAACGTATACGATATTATTTTATTTTATAATAATTTACTGCGTTTCCCCTCTGTATCTTTTCCTCTTCAATGTAACATATCTATTTTTTTTTTCGGACCCAGCATCGAAAAACGATAATAATAGACGTGTGTGTGTGTGTGTGTGTTTGTGCGTGCGTCATCATCGTAGTACTCTGCGTTGATTAAATCACGTATAGGTGTCAAGAATTTGGAAGCCATCGCACGACAACGACGTCCTTGATCGTCAAATTGAATTCTATCTCATACGTGCACACACGTCGTGGTCTCGTCGCGTGTATAATAATAATATATAAAACGAATACGTGTAACTACCTACATATAATACGTATACAGCCTCGGTCGAAAAAACCGATTGGCAATATCTTTTTTTCCACACTTGTATACATTATACACGTATATATAGGTACCTATATATATAATATATATGATATAATGCCACGGGCGGCAATTGATATACAGTATGTATATAATCCTGTGTCCTGTCCTAAGTCGCTTATATAGGGTGTGGAAATACGAAATACCGTTTTTTTTTTATAATATTCTTTCTGATTTTTTACCCAGAACGAACGCTGCACATTATTATACTGCACGTATATATTATATTATAATACCGCGGTTTCGCCTTTCTCGCGTCCGTGCTGCTTTTTTGGGACCGAATGCGGTTTTTGAGTGTATATACGTATATTATAACATATGAAACAATCGCATTTATAACTATTATTATCCTGCAATAAAGGGATAGATTTCCCTTTTTAATACTCGGGGAAAAATAGAATATATATATATATATATATATATATACGCATACCAGAAGCGAAAATTATCAAATTAAGACACCCTCGCCGCGTTAGGTTAGGTATTCCGCACCCCGGATTTCTTCTTCTTTTTTTTTTTTTTTGGCGGATTTTCATTTTTTTCTACCCTCTAAATCCTGCCCGGATCATTGTTTTTTATTATTTGTTTCCCCGGATTTTTATACGTTTTCGTCCCTTTGCACGGACCCCGCGCGCGCATAATTGTATGGAAAACAGATGTACCCTATATATGTTCTCCTACATATATAATATATACACGATATAATATATAATACGCGTATGTATAATATATATATGCATATATGTATATACACACTGCGGTAACGGCGAGCAGAGAATATTTTTATTTTTTTTTTTCATTGATGACGAAGGAACTCATAAAAAGCAATTCGCGATCCCTCCGACCGCACCCAATCTTATAACTCTTGAACCCTCGAAAACATTCATTGGCCGTCCACACAAATTACACCAGTTTTATTTTTTTCATTCTTTTCCCGGTTTTTATTATTTATTAGTATATGGTTTTATTACTTTTTCTCCCGAACATTTCTTTTACATTTTTTCAAACAAATATTGCATTCTATATTATATATATATATATATATATACATATACGTACTGGCTGTTCACTGTCCAAAAAAACGTTTTTACTAAAACGTTTTTTCTCCTATTTGACATTTCGACTCCCCATAAACTAAACCATGTGTACATTATTTAAAATATATTTTAGGATTTTAGTATTTTACCGTGACTTTTATATTGCCACCTACTCTTATAAAAAAAAAATTCTCAGTACCCAATATGGAAAATATTGTTATTTCATTCGTTATTCTTATGAAATAAAAATAAGCTTATATATGATATTTTTTTTTTTTACAACGTATGGTTTTATTATTATACTATACCTATTACCTAATATATACCTAATATGCTTCACACTTGAAATCGTCAAAATCTATAATATTATATTTTATATTAATATAACGTTGAAATATTATATTATGTAGGTATATATATTATAATGATATTACTTATATAGTTATTTGTAAGTTAAATTGTTACACTTATATTATAAATTATAATATACCTAACCTATAATAATCAAACGATAATAATTCAGCGATTCAAATATATTTCAAAATGTCAGAATATTATTATAATATGTTAAAATTTATAATATATTATATGTGGGCGTGTATAATAATATAAGGTAAAAACAAATTTAAGGATAATTCAAATTCCGAATCGACGGTAACTCTGTCGTACCCATATCTACTTAAATTACCTTGTGTGTAATGTGTATATTATTATTATATATAGGTACTATACGTATATTATACATTTATAGTACGCGTATACGAGTTCCCATAGAAATCGTGACAAATCCCATTCATAATTTGACCCACTGTGCGAGGTGGATGGATATCGCATGGATAGAGAACAAACCTTTTCGACGGTATAATATTATACACAATACAACAATCAACGATGCGGTAGTGTTATTGTCATACTATATAACTGAATAACACCTGTTTTGCAGGAATCCTTCATTTTACATTTCATATAAACGCACGAAGACACCCCTCTGCCGTGTTACATTCGACGTGGTCAAAGTAATGAACCTTATGGCAATAACAAGCTTTATTTTATACAATAATATTATATTATTATAAATTATATAATATACTATTATTATTATTATTATTATTATTATTATTATTATTATTATTGATTTTAACGAAAATTATTAATTTATTTTCGAATTTCGCGAGTATAATATTATTATTAAATTTATCGTTGTATATAAAATATATTAAAATATTTCCAAATCGCAATGATATAAAGGTTCGATGCAAAAGTGTTTGCTTGCCTTTTGTCGAAAAAAAAAGTTTTGACGTAAAATCCCAAAACGTTTAAAATTCGATTTTTCTTATTATATTTTCCCTCTCTGAGATTATATTATATATATATATAACGTATAACTACCCGAATCACGCGAAACAAAGGGGCCCAAACAGTATATGATGGCTATTTCAATTTGTCAAATTGGTCACCCGGAGCAGGTATGACAATATGATCGAATGATGTATGGAGGTATGACGCCACTTTGTGTTACACGAGTCCTTGTGGTCACGGTGAGTCGACAAATAATTATATAATATATTATTATTATTATTTGTTTCATATAATTTAAAACACTGCTCTTGTACTACAAAATATTACATTATATGTTACGTATGTAGAACGTTGTTTCAATCAACGTATACGACACTATAATATAATCGATACACCGCGAATTATTGATTAAAATAACGACATTGAGTTTTCGTATTCCGTTTCTCGTATTTATATGTATTGTTATCATTCTGTATTCAATATTCATATTATTATAACACGTGTGTGTGTGTATAATCAACGGTCAATTTACATTTATGTGACTTACATATTTTTCTTATTATTACTTTTTATCATTTCGAAATTTTCAGTAGTTCCACGCTATATATTATTACATATATAATGATTAATGATCAATAATAGTACATTGGTACGTACTTATAATACCTATTTATCTCAATGTGTCGCGATTTAATTTAAAAATAATATTCGCGAGACAATTATATATAGTTATCCGAATAATATGATATTGAATATATATATATACCTAGGTATATGTGCCTAATATAAACGTGGTCGTTAATTCGAAAATATCCAACTGGCGTATATACCAATATTATATTATTATGTATAACCTAAATACGACACGGATTTATGCCTATACGTACATAATAATCATTTTTAGCTGTATCGATTCTATCTCTCCAGCGCGATGTCCGGTTTCGTACACGGTTTATTTATTTATTTTTTTATTTTTTCGTTTTTTTTTTTTCGAAAATATCGTGCGGAAGTATGCTCCGCAGACCGAGGAGATTTCGATCTACGCCGCACAACAACGCCACAGCGGTCGTGTGACGGCGGGTCACACAGCGGGAGAGGAAGTAATCAGGAACGCGACGATAGTACAAAAACGCAATTACCTCGGTTGTGTTTTTGGAATTCGTTTTAAAGAACAAAGAATATCAACGGTGATATATATTATATATGTAGTACGTATATACGTTATGCAGGTAGGCATATAAACGGAATTTCTCGTCTATATATTTATATTTTATAATTTTATGCGACGATCCGTGTTCCAAACAATAATTCATAATACGTCTTATAATATTATAATGTGTATTGGATACGTCTTATATTTAAATTTTTGTACGTGTCGCGTAAAGACGAGAAAATTGTTTGGTAAAAAAAAAAAAAAAAAAAAAAAAAATATGTATAAAAAAAAAACACTCACGCACGTATTATTAATTCTGAGCATTAGCGTATTATCATTTTTTTTTTCATTCAGAATGAAATAAAAAAAAAAAATCAAATACGGTCAAAGGTCGAATATTAATACATTTATTAAAATCAAAACTAACGAACGTCGTTTTTACGATTTGTAATTTGTAATTTGTAAAAAAAAAAACAAACAAATAAACACTTTGAAGTGTAATTAACTTGGAAAACGTAAAGGCGAACACATTAAAAAAAAAAAAAAAAAAAAAATATTGTATTCAGTAGCCGACTAATTTTTAAAACGTTATACTTACCTATTAACAAGCTGTCATTGTGACGAAGGTTACCCACACGATAATCAACCGTTAGAAAATTACTAAACCATTACCAAATTATTTTATTCAATACACGTTATTATAATATTATCATTTTAATTAATTCTTGAATTTACGCGAGAGATAAAAATTGTAATATTAATTAAAAAAAAAAAAACTCGAATGATTCAAGTTAAAACTAAGTTATTTAAAATTAAATTATAATTTAATTAAAAAAAATATATTCACACCTATATATTATTATAATTATTATTATTATTATTATTATTATTATTATTATTATTATTATTAT
>JAIUCT010000011.1:7168728-7191531 GCA_021307375.1 Tetraneura akinire | reverse complement strand
TATTATTATTATTATTATTATTATTATTATTATTATTATTATTATAGGTGTAATTCATCAACCGATATTTATTTATACAAATTAGTCCGTGACGACCGCGCGACAGTCGTAGGACCTGTAATGGACTGTGAACGATTGTTTTTTGTTCCGTTTTGTTTTTTTTTTTTCGTTCTTACAATAATATAATATTATATTATTATGTTTATTCGTCACTCGTCGCGAGAGTAAAACCACTCGGGCGAAGAACCGCGGTGAAAAAAAAACCACGAACGATCGTTTTATCACCAGTCATATATTATTATTATTATTATTATATTTTATACAATTCGTACAGTTTAACGTGATATTATATTATATGGTCACAGACGAGTAATATGCATGTAATAAATACAGATCATTTCCTACTCGTATAATCGTATATTATCTACATAATACTCGTGTATTATACAAATATATATACGATATGTATACAGTGCTGCAACTACAGTCGCTATGAGGATGGTGTGCAAGTTCTCAAGGGGCCCTAATTGTTTATATTTAAACCCGGTGAGCAATTTTTGAGGAATATATTACAGAATATTTACCCATATTGAACCTCTAAGAGTCTAAGAAAATATCTACTTTTGTATATATTAAATAAATAAAAAAGAATACTTGATACTTCTGCTGCAGAGATATAGGTGTGCAAATCATAGTGTTTAATTTTAATTAGAATTTGAATGCAACGATAAACCATCACATTTGAAAAAAGGATTTTGAGCGAAGTTCAGTCAGATAATGTAGTTATGGATTCTAATTTTGACATTTTTTATTAAATTTTTAAAACGCAAATTATTATCACACGTGCGAGTATAGTATTAACACATATAGTATATAAATGAAAAACTATAAAATATTCAAGTCGCTAAGTTCAGTATAACTGCTTATAAAATCCTTGGTCACCTAAATGCCTATATCACATACATTTTTGTCAATTTCTCTTAATATTATTGTAAAATATTGAAATATAATAGAAGGAATAAATATAAATATATTAAATATTAATTTTACTAAAATTTCAAATTTAAACATCTATAAAAAAAATTGAGTCATGATATTTTCCTAAACTTTTGAAAATTCTATAAGACATATGTCAGTATGCTTCAATCAAATTTTCAAATTTTTTATCTTTTCTATCAAATTTTTATTGTAAAAATATAATATTATATTATATATTCAAATACAATTATCTAAGAAGTAATAATGGCTATTACTATAACTAATATTATAAATAGTGGACATTATTTATCATTGGCGTCTTTAACAAAAAATAGAGATATGGATTACCTTACTTTACAGTTAACACCTACACTAAGCCACATAGCTATAGTATATTATATTTATTTATGCAAAAGCTGTCAAGTGCGAAGTGCCACGCATATTTTATTCTTCCTACAAAGTTGATTGCTTCGAGAGGAAGATATATCTTCGCTATATATACGCATTATCAGTTATCAGGGCTAATGAGAAGAAAAACAAATAATCTATTATTTGTACATCGCTCTCTGCTCACTCACAGGACTTCGTACACTGTTGTTCTATGAGTGACGAGTGCGATGCTTAAATATGAGATTGTAAGTACTCCAATCCTGTTTACACTATATATATGAAGCAACAATAAGCCACTTAGTCAGAAAGGCATATAAAAGATTAAAATAATGAAGCTACAACTCTTATACTTGTGCAGGTTTTCTATGTAATTGTATTCTGGTGTACAATCAAGTGGAATTTATACACACAAATAGGACATTGCAGGTACTCTACGTTTATTTACACAATTTATTATATCAGGAAACAATCAATAACCTAGGTTATATAAGAGAAATATGAAACAAGTTAAAATTTCTTACATGTATGTGTATTTCTTTATTGTACTCGTCATAAATGACGAAAAAAGGGTTCGGTTCAAATAGCTACTTGCAAGTAGTCAACTTCTGGTTACACTTTATACGGTTACTTTATATACGGGTCAGTAATCACGCTTTAATCCTTATGATCTATTAATTGAAATACTACTATAGTTAAGTCATTATTATAAGAAAAATTAAATAAACGTAATTCTGAAATTACGTTATAATTAGATAAATAATAACAAGTGTTATTAAATTACAGTAAAAAGGCTCAATATGGATTACTTTACACTGTATGCACTACGTATTTAACCAAAGTTTGTTAATTGGATGGTTGCTTGCTCAACACAATCTACAATTGTGTTTACCAATGACTAACTTAACATAGGATAATCCACCACAGCGAATTTTGTGTTGCGGGCAATATTCATTAACCTGATTTGAGTCATTGTGTTTCCAATATGGGATTTTTTTTGTATGTAATATTTATTTCGCTATTATTAGAACTAGGTAATGATTTATGAATATTTGATATAAAATTAAAAATATAATATAATACTAACAATTCTAGTTTATTGTTTTACAAAAGTTAAAGTTATTATACTATTAAATTCGTAGTTGTCAGAATATAATAAAGCATCTGTCGTCATAAATTACTCTACCTAACACACTACGGCTTTTTATTCTCAATTTGATATAGAGGAATCTACAATAAAGTATCCTATATAACATTATATCTCCACTATTTGTAATTGCAGCACACTATAATATCTAAATGTTGGACGAGTTAATCAAAAATTGTATTGTGGTATTTTTACGAGATAGGTTTCTTCTTTCTCTCATACAAAAGTTATTTTGAGCTTAAACAAGTAATCAGAAAGAAGAAAGAAATTAAAACTTTCTCATCACAATAATTTATACTTTCCTGTATAATCTATAAATATACAGTATATGGCATGCAATATAAAATATAGCAATCCAATATAATATAATTAATTGGAATACTTTATCTAATGCGATGAATTAATATTATACAGTATGGTGTAAAGTAATGTTAATGTATACTATTTTGTAATTATCATAGGTTATAAAATAATACAGCATTTTAACATTTATAATAAAATAATTTTTTTTTTTTTATAAAATTAATTTAATTGCTTGTTCGTCACTATCTAAAATTGTTTTCACCAATTACTTATTATTATTGTTGTTGCAAGACCACTGGCCTATATCAAATGAGTCGCTTGGAAGACAAGGGGTGTAAGTGATATTTTCGAAAAAAATGGAATTTATTTAGCGCATAGCTGAACTACAAATTTTTCACTTAATTGTGTGGTATAGAAATATATTACCTAGTAAATTATTCATAATATGCTACGATCTATTGTCAAATCACTTATAACGTAATAACTTATAACTTATAATTATTATTAAAATAATACATATTTTATATCTTTGTATGATGATTCAGGAAACAATATGTGAACTATTTGAGCTTGCGATTATTTCGAAATTCAAATAATGTCATTTATTGTACCCCTAGCATTCTAAGCGCCTCAAATATATGTGTGAGATGACAGTTCTTCGTGACTACTTCGAAGACACTGGAACTTCGTCTCGATGCCTGTGAGTATGACATGTTTTATAATATATAAAATATATTGACTATATAACGATCGAACAATTCTGTAATCTTATTTGTAACCTATAATATTCCAAAAAACTTTAACGCCCCTGGGTGCTGGATTACGGTATAGCGAACATATAAACTAACCTAACCAGAAAACCTTCCCATGAACATTGTGTATCTAAATCTAACTATAGTACCTAACTGGTCCACCCCTGATCACGTTACAATATTATTATAGAAACCTAACCTATATAAATTCGTATATTTAATTAACGTATATGAATATTATATTATACAGTATTCTGCGTTCGCTCGGAGATCTGACGACACAATTATTTTAATAATAATACACTCGTACGTGAAAAGTATCAAGAACAATGATCGTAAACATATTATAATATTAAATACGAGCAATAGGAGACGATCGCATGTATACACCGCCGCGGGAGGTGTTCTCGTGAAAGACTCGTTGGAACGTCGCGCGCGCGGAATTTCGCCGCCGCGGCCGTAAAAAGTAGATCACGCGTGCGGTTAAAGTGGCTCAGCCGTTGAGACATAATAACGTAACGGTCGTCATCACCGGATACCATCATCCATTGTGTGTGTCGTGGATTTTCGTTTCCAAGACAAAATGTATATTATTATATTATATACGAATTGCCTTTGAGATTATGAACGAATTTCGTGAAAAAAAAATCCTCAGCACGATTACGGAATAATACACGGAATAATACACTCAAAGTCGTACTATATTAGATTATTTTTGTAAACGCATTTTATGATATACAAAAAACAAAATTGTGAATTTTAACACGACACATGGAATTCAATTTACATATTATAATAATATGAAACAGACGGATGAAAAATTATATTTAAATCGGATGTCTTATTTAGATATAATAATGAATCTTATACCTACTGCAAGTTTATATATTTCATTATTACTAGGTACTTACAGAAAATAATATTGTTTAAAAATACCATAAAAATGGCGAATATCGGTCATAAAATAAATCGGATAAAATGGCATTTGACATTTGTCAAATAATTACAATGGGTTCGGTCTTCGGTCAACATTTTATATAGTATTGATATTAACTGTGCGTAATACAATATTTATAATTTTCCCGAACGACGTCTTTTACGTTAATTGAATTAAAAAAAAAAAAAAAATTAAAAATGTAAAATAAATTAATCAACGCTAATATATTTCGCGAATAATTTGTTTACATAATAGATATATACTTATTATATAAATATTAAATAGTAAAATAGTATATATTTATACGAGTAAACCGTGCAATAACTTGGTTCTATTCATAGAAAAATCAATTTAATTTTCTATATCGAAATCGTGTTTTTTTTTTTTTTTCATCGATTCAACTATACATTTTGTAAACCCTTGGACGACATTCGTATTTCTTTAAACTCTTATCACCATTTCAATAACAAGAATGTAGAATAAAATATTAAACTATTTGCTATCGAGATGCATTTTTTTTTTTTTATAATTATTTGCTCTATTCGAATAAACAGTGATGCGTTTTATCTTTTATTGTCATACTTATACAAGATCGTATAGTATTATTGACATATTTGATTAAAACAATAAATATTAAATTATTTGTTACTTTCATTTATTTATATATATTTATTAATTACTCCTATTATTAGAGTACCTAACTGTAATATTTATATACCTACCTATGTAAAATTATTATTTATAAAAAATTACGATTTGTCAATCATAAATAATAATTATTAAAATTATACAAGTTCAAAGTGATATCCATAAAGATGTCATAATTTTACTATATTACATTGTATAATTTTATGGTTGACTTTGCATTTGACTAATCTCATATTATAGTGTCAGCTATTGAATAGATAATTCTCAAAATAGATAGTTACGTAAATAATATTATGATGATTATATTAAGACGTTAAGTACAGTGAAAAATGCACGTTAACTTTTAATCAGAATATTATTACAATTTTCTTCACCGGTATTATAATTATTATAATATTTAATATTACCATTACCACGGTATCATCGGTATAGTACCTATATTAATTAAATATTATATATTTAATAATATGTATTATATTATAAATTATAATACCATTGTTTATCTCATCCTACAAATTACAAATGTTCGATCAATCGAGAACACAATATAATAATATCATATTATTATACTTAATTTAATATATTATAGTGGAGTGTCTTCATGCGGCAGGATATAACGGCTTCTAAGACGCCGTGAGAAAGCCACTACAAAAGGGCGCACGTGCTCCGGGCGTTAAAATTCACACGGGCATTTCTAATGTGATAAACGCGTAAACACATAACATGCGACGTATGTTTGTGTGGGTATACGTTTGATGCGTAGTGAGATCCAAAGTATAGAATCGGAGCAGCGTTATGAGATCATTTTTCGTTGTCAGATCCGTACCCCTGGATCTCATAACGTTATCATTCAAAATCGCATTTTTGAAGCAAATAAATGATATTTTGATTAAGACTTGGTCGGATCTAAGAATACCCTAATCATAAAATTTTGGAGTATGTATACATACACCGTTAAAGAATTATCACGATCTACTGTATGTATTATAATTGTTCGGTAAGTCATATATGAGATCCATAGGACGGCAACATCGCATTTGTAAGTTTATGTGTATTTTGCAGGTAACGGTTAATGAGTTCTATAATACTATTTCACTATTTATTTTATGGATATTTCATTATTATTATGAAATACCTACCTGTATAGTGTGTATATTATAAATTATAATACAACTACAAGGCCTATGAACATTTTACAAAATTTAATTTTATATCGTAATAGTCACCTATATGGCTATATTAAATTAATTCATTAATAACTATTAATTAAATTTTATTTATTTTATTAGTTTTATGGCTTAATTTAAATTAATTTTAATAATATAAAATATATAAATCATATTATTTATTACAGTACTTAGTACCTATTTATATTTAGTTTTAATATTTCATTTTAATAATATAAAATTAAATTTTTAAATTTAAATATAATATATTATTATCTACTTGAGAAAATATTACATTTTTAGCAACTTATAAATTACTATTTATATTGGAATAATGAGTAAAGTGAGGTCGTAATATTATTATATAAAAACATAATTGTGATTGTGAATAAGTATATAGGTACGTAATGCCTATGTCGTGTAAATGAAATAAAAACTCAAATTACCATATTATGACAATAATATTTTAGTATAGATTTCTTTTCATATTACTATATAGTATATAAGGTATATAATGAAGTTCTTACTATAATTATAATAATATTATATTATTATAATTTATAAAATATAATTATGTTATTTAAAATTAGGTATTATTCTGATACTATATTTTGATGGAAATGTTATTTTAAAATATAAATTAAACATTTCTATTAATTATGTAGGTAGTAGTGTTGTAGTACTATGTAGTACGACTAGTACGAGTAGGTACAACTTACTACTTAGATTTAGGTACCTATGCAATTTAATATGAAGGTTCTAGTGTAATAAATATATATTATGTATATAAAATGTATAAGTTAAACACGTAGAGAAATACCGTATTAACGTAATAACGTAGGTAGTGTTTTTATTATAAAATTTTAATGTAATAAAAGTAGCATTGATAGATTGTATATAATTGCAATCGTCCTAATTTGCACCACTAATATTGTAAATACTTTATGGGATCTATGTATTCAACACAAAATAACTATAAATAAAGTTATATAAACAAATAGGTACCTAAAACGAAATAACGTTAAGAGATCCGGTGGAGAACATTTTACATCGTTACAATCGTTACATAATAGGTGGTACACTGTACACATAATTATTATTTTTACACGTTATAGTGTAAAACTGTAAACTACTAAACTATAGTGTATAAATCATATGAGTGTGTATACCAAGTGCCAACTTGCTAACTTAAAGAGATCTGACATTTTAGTTTTCTATTTAGGTAAATTGTGCCGGATGTTCAAAGGTTTCTAGGTGTCCTTCACAGTTGACACGTGCTCGTAAAACCAACTTCTTGTTTACTTGTTTTTCCCGATTCCCAACTAATATTCTTAAAATAATAATACTGAAAATGTTCCGTATTAACGTACCTACCTACAAATTACAATTGATAAAAGTATTAAACCTACCATATGAGATCCGTACAAATTATTTCTGTTTGGCGGCAACTTGGTACAATACCAAATAATAAATAGTAAAAGTATTAAATATTACGTGTTTATATGTGTTTATATTATGTATTATTATACTTGTTTTCGAAGTACATTTATCTGTTATTCTGGTCATTTTATTACCCATCTATTTTTATTTGTGAAACTATTGTCATATTAAATGAATTAAGAAATATTATTTCAGTTTTATTATTATTCGTGAATCGTGATCGTTAGTCTTACTTCATTGTTCATTCGTATATGAGTCTTTCGCGTATAAACACGGATTATTATTGCAAGGTATAAGGATTATTAAATAAAAATATATTTTGTTTAGTTTTCTATACTTACTTACTCGAATTTATTTATAATATGCCTAAAAAAAAATTTAAAATTAAAACTTCCAATGGTAAGTATTATTTTATACGCATTATAATTTACCTACTTATAATTATTCTTGTATGAAAATTAAAATATTTTTTTTTTATTTATTATCACTTATTAGATTGGATAGTTGTTCGTTTTATTGACGACAATATAATAAAGTTATATCCTGGCAAAAGTTTTAAAAAAAAAATTGATATTGGTCAACAAGAATATGTTAAGTGGGATGATGGACTGAAATATTTGGCAGTAATTATTAAAAAAGGAAGTGAGTTACGTATATTTCGATTAGGAATCCCTATTTTTTAATCGAACATTTTTTTTTTAAATTTCGTTAATAATTTTAGTATTGAAAATTGGAATTACATATTAAATGTAAATTTGTTTACATGAAATAATGGAAATATATTTTATCTATACGATATCTAATATATATTAAAAATAAATAGATGATGAAATATATTCCTACATAATATTATTTTATATTTTTTTAAAAGGTAAAAATGATATGGAAACTTATATAAAAGAAATTCAAAATAATGTCCAACCAAATAAAATAGTTAAAAGTAATATATATCCTTAATAATCTCTAATGTTGTAAATGTTGTACTTATACCTAGTAAATTATTAAATAATTTTGTATTAGCTACTAATTCGAGTATTGGAGATGTGGAAATGATTAATGAGGATGACAGAGTATTAAATAAGGATGCATTTGATGAAAATGGTATAAATATATCTAATGATGGTTTACAAATATTTACAAGTGTTGTGAATGATAGAATAGTTTTAAAAAATAATGCTGAAGTTGAAGGTAAGAATTTTTAAGGTACCTAATAATAGGTATCTATAATATATATTTTATTTGTATTTACATAGTGACTTATTACTTATTACTTGGGTTATTTTTCCATATTATTTTGTAATCGTAATAGATTCTGAAACAATGAGCTGTTGTAATATATTGATGAATTCTTATGAAGTAAATTTGGATATGATTAATGAGGATGACAGAGTACTGAATAAAGATGTATTTGATGAAAATGGTTTAAAAATATCTGATGACGTTTTAAAAATATCTACAAGTGTTGTGAATGATGGAATAATTTTAGAAGATAATGCTGAAATTGAAGGTAAGAATTTAAAAATAAAAATATTATTTTTTAAATAATATTTAGGTATATATTAATGTTTAATGAATAGTCAAAGAGGTTTTTAAATGTTGACTCTGATGTTACATTTCATTATAATTTAAAATAATTACCATTAACTATAAATTATTAGAAATTTTAATAATATTTAAATCTATTAAGTAACTATTATTTTTAAAAATTGTAGGTAATAATCATACTGAAAACCTTGATTTTTTCTTAATTCCTTTAACCACTTACCAAAGATCTACTTAAACGACTATTATTCTGTTAATAATTTTTATTTTTAGTTTATAATATCCTCTCAAAAAATGAGTTCTTGCAATTTAATGATGAATTTTAATAAAATGAATTTGATTCAAAATAATAGCAATTGTGTTGTAAATAATACAAATAATAGAAATTTTTAATAAAACTTATGATTGTCTATTAAAAATTTAAAGACTTTGATTTCAAATTATATTCATAATTTTATAGGACAAAAAAGTTCTTCCTTTGGTGCATTTGATCCATATAGTATTGAAAATGAAGATTTTTTAAATGAAATAGCGACAGGTATATCATCAGCAATATAATCTATCTATCTAAATTTGTTTAACTTAATTTTTTTTTTATATATAAAAATATAGTAAATAAAACATCATATGAACATCAACCTAATACTAAAAGGCATATTGGACTGTACCCAAGAAAGTGCAAAAATAAATCAATTACGAAAGAAGTGTATTCAGACAGTTCTATATACTCAGATTATAATTCAGGTTCAGAATATGAACCTCCAATTAAAATTCAATCTGAAAGAATAAATTTAGAATCGAGTGATGAAATCTCAATTGCATCGACCATTGATTTAGATCATTTTGTTAACAATAGTCTTCAGGCTGATGAAACACCATCATCTACATCAAATATTGAAAATAACAAGATAAATCAATCAGACAGCATTCTCAATAATGAATTGACAGAATCGACAAAATTATTAAAAAAAGGGTACAACTTTAATGGAAGAGTTGAAACTTCAAAATTTAAACAAATTAATAATAAAAGATCTTGGGATAAAACAAGTAATTGTATATACTGTGAAAAAAATGTAACAAATTTCACTCGACATATTATAAGAAACCATTCAACAGAAATAGATGTTGCTCGATACATTTCACTTCCAAAAGGATCAGAAAGTAGAAAAGTACTTGCAGACAATATACGTAAACGGGGTAATTTTTTATGTAATGTAGGTGAAGTAGAATTAATTAAACCAGTTAGACGACCAAATGAATACTCAAAAATAGTTCCAGATGCCTCTAATTATTTACCATGTAAACATTGCTATGGCTTGTATAAAAAGAAATACCTATATAGACATGAAAAAAACTGTAAATGTATTAAAACTAAACATGTTGGAAGAAATAATGCTCAAGCTGATGCGCAAAATATTTTATTAGCCTTTTCAAATACAGATCAAGAATTAATAAAAAAAGTATTTCCAAGAATGGCTGTAGATCATATATCAATTGTTGCAAAATCTGATGATCTAATTAAAGCTTTTGGATCAAGGTATTTAAAGTGTCACAAAGAAAAGCATTTAATAAATGTAGTCTCTCAAAAAATGAGAACACTTGCACGTTTACTAATTCAAATGAAGATGGAGGACCCCTCAATAAATACATTTCAAGACTGTTTAATGCCTAAATATTTTGACTTAATTGTAAAAAGTACCAAAATCGTTGCTGGTTATAATAATTTAAAAGATACATTTGGAGCTCCTTCTATTGTTCTTAAAATAGGAAATATGTTAAAACAATGTTGCGATATTGCTGAATTTAATTTATTAAAAAAAAGTGATCATTTATCACTTAATGAATTACAATCTAATTTACAAAAATCAATTGTTAATATGAGGTCTATTATTGATAAACAATGGTCATATGAAGTATCAACAAATGCTGTCAAAGAAATATTCCAAAAAAAATGGAATAAACCTGCGTTCCTACCACTAACTTCCGATATAAAAATTTTTAGAGATTATTTAATTCATGTTCAAAATACAAGTATAAATGAAATTAAAAACTGTCCAAATAATCTAAATTCTTATAGAAATTTACAAGAAAGTGTACTGGCACAACTTATTTTATTAAATCGAAGGCGATCTGGTGAAGTCCAACGTATTCTTTTAAATACATATGTATCTGCACCTACAGAAATTTCCCAAGAAGAAGTAGAATTATCGTTATCAGAAATGGAACGTCAACTCACAAAAAAATTAAAAAGAATTGTTATTCGTGGAAAAAGAGGTCGTGGGGTACCTGTTCTTTTTACTCCTACACTTCAAAAAGCAATACATGTTCTCCTTAAAACTAGAGACGTAGCAGACTTCATACATAAAAATAATCCTTATCTATTTGCATTGCCTCACTCTATGAACTGCTTGAGAGGTTCTGATGCAATTCGTAAATTGAGTATTAACAGTGGTGTAAAAAATCCTGAGAACATTACATCAACTAGATTACGTAAACAAGTTGCTACTATTGCACAACTGTTAAATTTGTCTGATTGTGACATTGAACAAGTATCAACATTTCTTGGTCATTCTACAGATGTCCACAAACAATTTTATCGCTTATCAGAAAGTGCATTTCAGGTAGCCAAAGTAAGTAAATTATTGTTAATGTTAGAAAAGGGTGATGGACAAGAATTTAGAGGAAAAAACCTTGATGATATCAATATAAATGTAGATGCTTTGGTATCAGATATAGAAGAAAATGAATCTGAAGAAGACTTACCACTTGATATTATTGAAAGTTCAAATTCAATAAAACTAAATGATATACAAGAAAATAAAAAAAGTGTTCAAACAAATAAAGAAACAAAAACGACAACTTCTAATAATATAATATTGTTAGATAATAAACATAATGAACATGAATTTTCTTCAAAGAGAAGTTTAGTATCAAATACTAAGAAGTTTGTGAGAGTGCCTTGGACTGAAGAAGAAAAAAATGTAACTATGGAATATTTTAAAAAACATATTTTACTCAAAAAAGCTCCAAAAAAAGAAGAATGTGATAAATTAAAAGAAAAATACCCTGAAATTTTAAAAAATAAACCATGGAAAAAAATAAAAACTTTCATTTATAATATTTACAATTGTAGATAGATCTTTATTTTGAAATTTGTAACTCTTTAATATTTACTTAAAATATTAAATAAATTTAAAAAAAGTTTAATGTATGCTTTGTAGTTAATTTATATTTTTCTTTGATGGGTACTTTTGCAGTACAATAGAAATTTATTATAATTTTTAGATTTTAGGTAGCAAAAAATGGAATTTTAAAGCTACTATAAAATTAAATAAGTCTATATAATATCTTATATTAAGTGTAATAAATTATATAGGTATAAAAATTTTGTGTATATAATGTACTAGTATATTATATTAAATATTTTATTATTACAATTTACAACATTCATTTCAGTAAAGGAATACAATGGTGTTCTGTTCAAGTAAAATATATTTATAAAAATAATTACATTTACCATACATAATACTCTGCTAATTTGTAATTTACATAGGTCTTATATTTAATTAATTAATACATTAATAATTATTTAATAGGTACCTACCTACCTAATATTATAATTTCATATTACTAATGTTATGATATCAATTTAATTTAACATTATTGTATTAATTAAGCTATAAGGGGTCTACTGAAAACAAAATATAATATCTTATATTTTAATTATTTGGCAACGTTGTATGGATCTAATAAATTGTGTGTATTAACAAAAAACATACTTTTAGATCTCGCTTTGTATGAAGTGATTTTATATATACACTGGATCCCAGAAAGATAGAAAGACCCAAAATATTACCATGAGTATAAAGGATCATTAAACACCGAATGAAATATAAAATTGTATTTTCTAATTTTAGTATTTTGTCCAATTCTTTAAAACATAGGATAACTGATGGATCCCATATCGACCAAGTTTACTTACGGATCTCATTATATACGTTTCGTAGGTATGTGTGTGTGTGTGTGTGTGTGTTTAATGTTTATTATACTTTCCACTCAAATAAGTATAAAACAAGAGGGAAAAAGGGATAAGAAATATTATATAGTCCATATAATATGTAAAGGGAAATGTAAAGTCGACAATATTATTATTAAAAACTTACGCCATATAATTTCTTATTATATAATCACGTTGAAAATAATTACAAATATATTTATTATTTCATATTATAATTTTAAACTGACCGACTTGTATAATAATTAAAAACAAATATACCTAATATTATTATTATGCATGACGACGTGATGTTAATTAACACGAAAATGTGATTGTTATTTATCGCAATAATATTGAAGCACGCTTTATATTGTACTATAAAGTTCAGGTAAAGGTAAACAAACAAAGTTCGGGGAATAATGCAATTGATATTTTATCATATCATAATGAGGTGGATCCAAATTGGCGACTTTACGTTTTTCGTGTTACCCTCTCTAAATCATTGACGTAAATTATAATTATTTGGAAACCAAATACGAAATACCTACGAGTAAACCGAGCCGAAGAACTATTTCGACATTTATAACATAAAAATAACTGATGAAAAATTATTACGACTGCGAAACGCTATTAATCTCGTTTCGTCTTCCGCATGGGGACAAATACAAAGTATAAATTTCAAAAATTAAATTTCTCGAACTGGTCTAAGAGATCTATCTTTTAGGCCACCGACACTATTAGTCGCGGTCAAAATAGAGTATAATTCTCGTTATTTTTGAACATATATTAAATAACATATCGTGGCACTTTAGAAAAGGCGTGCGTCGAAGCATAATATTATAGTCTGGTTAACTGGTTCGTGGCTTCCGATCAAAAACCAAGATTATAAAATATACAAAACGCGTTAAAACGGATTTTAAAATGCTATCATTATTCTATAATTGTATTATTTTTCTTATTATTCCTCGAGCTTCGAGCGGTAAAAAAACATATTAATATTATTTAGATGTATATTATATATTTAGCGAGCATTCTTCGACAATCGCTCATTCAGAATCGAATATCGGAATAATTTCATCAGGCTAAAATCGCAAAAATCGTAAAACCTTAGCTTTACAAGTACGTAACGTAAAAGAGCTAGTCCTACTGTTTTGACAATAGCAATACGAACGGAAACGTAGTTTTAATCAAAGAAAAAATATTTTGGAAGAAACGGTTTTCGTTAAAATTGATAGTTTGTATTTTATAATATATATATATATGTGTTATGTATAAAGAGAACCGATAAAATAATATTTGAATTATAAATAAAAAAGAAAAAGAACAATTGACGTATCGATGTTTAAGATGCTTAAATGTTGATGTTTTGATTTAACTTTAATAAATTTCACGCTATAGTTTCAGGTGAAGAGTATGATTCCGGTCGAGTCCTTTATTGTGCTCCCATTGTTTCCTAATCGTTCGTTTCCTGATAATATCTATCATATATTTTCAATGTTACATTCATAATATTATTATTGTACTACGATTGTAAACGCAACAATAAAATTATGTATTTTCAGGTTAGATACTTTTGTAGTTTGTATATTATACCGCGTAATATTTATAATTTCGTCACTATCGTATAATATTTATTCTTTGGAATTTTACTCTTATTTTCTGAAATCAGTTTTTATATAATATTATTATAAGAAATGAAATATATTAAACATGCGTTTACACGTCATAAAAATATTTTAAGATTAAACGTAAACCGCGAGACCGTATTCAAATCGTAACGCGTTTCATTGAAGAAAATAATACGATTATATAGGTATAAAATGAATAAATATATGACAGTTATCATACCTATCCTTATTATGTAGACCGGCGTCAAACAGGAGGATAGAAAAAATAATAAAGAATTTTGTGGTCGAATATTTTTGTCAGATCGGTTGGAATCGAGATTAATGCACGAAGGCAAATATTACACCGATTGACTTGGCGTAGCGGACGCAGGTAATTATTTTAAGACTTTACGAGTAAACCATAGTGACCAATACCGGGTGTCTGGTATATGACGGTCATTCGTTTTTGCACAGTCATATGATGTGTGTTCGTAACTTAAACACCGTCGTACAATGCATTGTGCGTATATAATATATTATATATAGGTTAGGTTACACTACTACAGGTACCTAAATATAATAATACGCCTGCCATATTTCATTATCAAATGAATATAATATATCATACGTAACTACACAATATTATATTATACACAACATGTACAACTCGCGTATTATTATTATATAATAAGCTGCCGCAGACGGATCAAGAATATTTTTAATTATATACGACGCATTTGGCCGGCGGAGTCTGTCCACGTATATTATAATTATTTTATATATTATTATTAATTATTATTAGTTTATTTATTGTTATGTAGCGAATAATAATAAAAGAACGAATAAAAAGCAAGGGAAAGGATACAGGTGTAAAGAGGATAGTGTTGAACATTGATTATAATTTGAATGCAATGATAAATCATTAAATACGAGTATAAAGAATTTTATAAAAATTTGAACTTTAAACACCTAAAAAAATAAAATTGAGTATTGAGATTTTTCTAATATTCTGGAAATTCGTTAAGATATATTGTATCTGTATGATTCAATATAATTCTTAAAAAATTTCCAATATTTTGGGTTTTGGGTTTTCTATTAATTTTTATTGTAAAAGTATTGAGAAACAATAAGAAGAATATTCGTATGGATTTTAAGATTTTCGTTAAAACTAAAAATATTTATTTTGAAAATCTATAAAAAAAATTTGAGACTTAAAATTTTTATAATATTTTGATATGATGTTTAGCAATTTGTAAGTATATTTCAGTAAAATTTTCAGATCTTAAAACCCAAAACTTTCAATTTTATCAATCATCAAATACATAAAAACGAGAATTTTACGAAATATTCAAAGTCCTATATTTTGTAGAAAAATTAACATAACGGTTCCAAAAATTTACCACATATAGTACATAGTGAAGACCAAAAATAATTTTCCACTCTCTAACTTTAAAATTCCCTGAGCTATAGAGAAATATTCAAATCGAATGCGTCGAAATTTTAGTCTTCACGAAAAAGCAGTTTTTTTATCATTTTATCGTTGTATTTTTTGTCCCAAAGAGCAATTTTGAAGAATTCGAAAAATGACGTAAATAAAGTACCAACATCCACTTTCCAATAAAAATCATATGCTATTCGTTGAATTAGGAGTTTTATTTCGGGTATAGTAAAAATGTCTTCATTGACACATATCGTTGTAAACCCAATACATTTTTCGCTTCGCTTAAAATCTAAAATAATAATACAGTATATGCTCTAGTATATGTTCGTGCATAAAAGTAAATTTAATTAAAATATTTTTTAAATTACCATTGTCAGTCCTTAGTCCTAACACATGTCCAAAACGATTGAGAAGAAGTTATTTCTCCACTATATAATTTATTTTTAAATATGAGTATATAAACATTTTCTTTAATATGAAGACCTAACAGAAACTCATTAAAAAAAAAAAATTCATAACCTCAATTCAAATGACGTAATCAGATTTACATAAAAACGAGGCTCATATGGGGAGCACAGAGGTTCAACATTGGTTCAAATATATGTATCTTGCATTACATACCTACTCACAATGTGCCGTTTTTGTGGATAAGATAGCTGGTTACTTGCTCAACACAATCTACAATTGTGTTCACCGACGACTACGACGACATAGCCACTTACAAGGGGAGATTATAATTACATCAAAAAACAATATTTTCTGTAATTGTTTATAAATGTATATATATAGATTAAGTGTCTAGGCGTCCTAAACATAAAATACGAGTATATAATATATCTTTTACCTTACGCCTTCACTAAGAAAATAATAACACAGCAACTATTTTTAAGATCTGTATTTCTTCCATAAAAGAATAACCTCTTCTTCTTATCCACTAAACAGATACAAAAAAAAAAAAAAAAAAAAAAAAAAAAATAGTAAACGTAATATTCACAATTATATGGAACTGAGAGCAATAATATGTTACTTCAAAAACATTTCTAAATTCTTTATCTATTATGCTTAACGTTATTATAAAATATTTAAATAAAATATTAAACATACTTTTATGTATTCGTATTCTAGTATTTTCGTTTACACTAAAAATTTCAACTTCGATCAGCTATTAAATAAATTGAGACACGGGATTTTTCTAATATATTTTTATCATGTTAATTAATAGTTGAATATACATCAGTAAATTTTCCAGAATTAAAATCCAAAATAGACAATATAATCAAATATTATACAGAAAAAAACGAAACTTCAAAAAATATTTAAAGTATTGCATTTTCTCAAATAATTAGCATAACGGTTCCAATATTTATACCCTAATATCGAAAAGTAAAAATGACCTAAATAAAATACCACCAATATCCACTTTCCAACCAAAAACATAGGCTATTCGTAAAAAGCGGAAGATTATTTCTGGTCGATAAAATATCTACATACATAAAAACATAACCTAGTTCAAATAAAGTAATCAAATGTACATAAAAACGAGGCCCGTAGAAGGAGCACAAAGATTCAATATTGGTTCATGTATACCTCGAATTACATACTCACTATGTACCGTCTTAGTAAACTAGAAAGCTGGTTGCTTGCTCAACACAATTTACAATTGTGTTCACCGACGACTACGACGACATATCCTTTTTTAAGGGGTAGAGCTTATAATTACATTATCAATAACCTTTTTTGTATTTTATCTCTCTGGATATGTAAGAGAGTAGACATAATATTATATTATATATAATAATCTAAGAAGTAAGACTTAGAAGTTATTATGGCTATAACTATAGACTAATATTATACATAGTGGACATTAATTATCATTGGTGTCTTTAACACAAAATAGAGATATCAATTATCTTACTTTACACCCACACTAAGTAATGTTACATTTGTAAAAAAAAATAAAAGTTATATACTCTGATATACACGTCTGAAAGAATTTTTATGGGAATAGATACTTACTATACTGCGGCCGACGAGAGAGCACTTTTGGGCGGCGACCAAAACTCGTCCGTTCTCGCGCACTCCCACCACTAAACCTCCCAAACTACTGGCCGCCGACATCGTTGTCGCCACCACCGTTTGAAATTTGGGTACAAAAGCACGGAGCTCGATCATTTGGATGCGCGAAGGAATAGTGCTCTCTCGTCGGCCGCAGTATAGAGATTCTAATCTAATATAAGATTTTATTCTTCCATCATTACACCTACTGGTGATTGCTTCCTCAGCAAGTTGGTTGCTTCGAGAGGAAGTTATATCTTCGCTATAAATACGCATCATCAGCTATCAGGGCTAATGAGAAGAGAAAGAAACAATCTCTTATTTGTACATTGCACTCTGTTACTCACAGGGCTTTGTACCCTGTTGTTCTGTGAGTGAGGAGTGCAATGCTTAAATATGAGATTGTAAGTACTCCAATTATGTTTACACAATTCAAGCATCTCGCCATCTCTTCCAGTGCTCTCTTCAAATCATGTTCATTATTAGCTAGGAGTGCGATATCGTCAGCGAATCTTAAGAAGGATATTATTTCTCCACCCACTTTTATGCCTATTTTATTTCTGAGAGTGTTTTTATAAATATTAAATAGAGTTGGTGAGGGTGGACATCCTTGTCTTACACCCTTCCTAATTATCGCTGTCTCTGTTTTATCTGTGACTTTTATTGTAGCTGATTGGTCTTTGTATAAATTATATATTATCCTTCTATCTCTGTAGTCAGCTCCTATTCCTTCTAAAGTATAGAATAAATCTTTCCATGGTACCTTATCAAAAGCTTTTTCCAAATCTATAAACGCTTTAAATGTGTTTTTATTAACTTCTATTTGTTTTTCTATCAATATTCTTAAGCTTAGGATTGCCTCTCTAGTACCTTTGTTCCTTCTGAACCCGAATTGGTTGTCGCTTAACTCTTTTTCTACTATGCTCTCAATTCGAATGCATATTATCTTTACTAGGGTTTTAGCTGCATGTGCCATTAAACTTATTGTTATGAATTCATTACATTTATCCGCCGTTGCTTTTTTAATTTTAGGTATAGGTACTATAATACTTTCCTTGAAGTCTTTTGGGATCTCTCCTGTAGTGTATATATCATTCACTAGTTTGAATAGCTCGTCTTGTAATTCTGTACTCGCATTTTGAATAAGTTCCATTGCTATGTTGTCTATACCGGCTGCTTTACCTGTTTTCATTAGCTTTAAAGTTTTGTTCAACTCGTCTCTTAAAATTACTTTACCTTGCATATCTGGATTATTGAGACTAGCTGCTTCTCCTGTTAGATAAATAATTACAAGTATTATTAAATTGCGATAAAGAGGCTCAATATGGGTTACTTTACTCGGTCCTCACTACGTACCTAATTAAAGTTGGATAATTGGTTGGTTGCTTGCTCAACACAATCTAAAATTGTGTTTACCAATGACTAACCTAACATAGAAAAAACCACCACAGCGAATTTTGTGTTGCGGGCAATATTCATTAACCTGATTTGAGTCATTGTGTTTCCAATATGGGATTTTTTTTGTATGTAATATTTATTTCGCTTTTTATTACACAAATAATATTATTTTAAGCCGGCGAGTGATTCCGGGGGGCAACGATAAAAATCTGTTGGAATTCTCATGGAAATAAAAATATAATAATTATATATACCTAATACGGCTTTCGATAAATATTAAATTTCGCGCGCGTTTAAATAATAATGATATTAAATTAACCGAACACCGCATAATATTATATTATTGTATTTTCGCGTGCGTGGAATGTTATCCGCGCAGACCGATTCAACAAAAATATAATCGAAAAATAATATCCGTCCGTTGATACTCACCGAATTTCACCGTAACGACATCCTAAATTATTGTTTTCCTCAAATTACATAGGCGGAGGGTGACTTTTTTTCTCTTCTGTTTCGAGTACATGGCAATTGAACAAATCGTTGAAAACTACGATTACTCGGTTATTTCTTGAACGACGTAACGCTCGAAAGCTCTCCCCTCTCGGCCAGAGTACATATACATATTGTTCATACAAAGGGCGCTGAAACGTTTTATTTTTTTTTTTTTTTAAAAAAGACAACTTTTAAATGTATATTATGTCTGGGATATAATACGTGTCTTGTTTACAGTCGTCGTCGCTGTTTGTTTGCTACATTTTCTAAAGATAATCGACGACGGGTTCAACGACGAAGCCGGGACACGCGATTCCAAACGCTATGCCTATTATACGAGTATAATATACGTGGACGCATAACATAAAATTGTTTTATACGCGCACTCTGTTTAGAAGTCGCGAAATCGAGTCATTAATCCGAGACACAAAAAAATTTAATTATTCACGAAGATATTAAAAAATAAATTACAGTAAATATACTCTAATGGATAAATATAATTAGATGTGGATTTGTTATTTGTGTATATAATATAATTATTATATTATAATAAATATATTCACGTCGTTTGTATAGATATCGTTACAAACATTACACAGGTATAATAATGTTGTAAAATGTAACTAGCAATATATTATTATATCGCTCGAAAAATGCCATCCGCATCAAACAACTTGATAGATTATTATTATTATTATTAAGGGATTATATTTATATATAAAGGGATGCGGCTTTTTTTTAAATAAAATTTTCCCAATCCGACCCGTCACGGAAGCGTTCTTCCGCGACTCTGCGTGTGCACACGAGAGAACTCGAGCTGGTATAAAGGTATAAAGAGCGTTGGATATTATATTATTATTTCTAGCGCGCGAGTGTCGGGCGTGTCAGGTGAAATTCCCTAGCGCGACGATCGCTTGACAAATGATATATATTTATGTATATGTATGTATATATACATATATATATTATATGTATACGCGTGTGGAACCGACCGCCGTTGTTCGTCTATATATATATATATACCTTCGTGTAAGCACCTAAATGTACAATATATTATATATATATATATATATATACTACCCTCGACCGCACTGACCATGACCAAACGCGGTCCGTCGAACTACCCCTGGAAATTTATATATATTATATACCGAGGTATATATACGATATGATATATGTGTGTAGAATACCGTCCATCAACCCCTTCGACCATATACGTATAGGTATATACCAAGCTGGTATATAGTGCTTTGGTGGTCGTCGTACACCATTTTTCACGCCAACGTTCTGAAAAGAAGATAGCCAGGCATATTACATAAACACATATATAATACTATAATGTATAGGTACTACCCCCGTCCCTTTCGTGAACCTCGGTGCACATTTATATAATATATATATATATAAATGTTTTATAATGTAATATGTATATAATAATATGATAAATGGACCTACGCGTCATTATTGATAGTTTCAGTTATACACGTACGCAGCAGCACCTCCTCATCAATGCCGCAAAATCCTTTTGATCGGACGCGCGCAGTCGACTTATATCGAATTATCGTATAATAATATGCGCATTACGATATTATTATTATTATTATTATTATTATTATTATTTTTAATATCCGTATAAGTATATATTATGATATATAGTAGGTATAATACTTTTTGGAGAAAACAATTGATTTTTTCTTAAAACTATAATACGTCGACGGGGGTGTGATTTTACTGTAAAATAATATTTTTATAATGTTTATTATCGTATCGTACAACGAATTATTAAAAAAAAAAAAATGTATTTCATCACGCTTGTTATAAAAATAAACAATCGTCGTTATAAATGGCAGAGACTATAGACTGGGGATCTAGTAACGCCCGACGTCTAGCGTAATAATAATAATTATATTTGAATATTATTATATTAACGTTCGCGGTTTTTGCGTGATCGACGTGTCAGGTGGACGCGAAAAGGAAGATGCAATATTAATATTATAGTACCCGTTCGAGATCGAAATATTATTTTTATTTACGATTTTTTTTTTTTTAATAATAACAATACGATAATATCATTAATAAACCGCAGACAATATAATATTATTATTATCATAATATGAAGTTATATACGGTTCGACGAGCGCATATTGTTGTATATAATAATATTATTATTATTATTACGATGATGATTATTATTATCATAAGTCGTCGACCGACGCTCACGTATGTTTGACTCGTGATAAACAGATTAGCGAGTGCCACCGTGGACTTTCACCCCTCGTGTCCTCGCCGAAGAATTCACTTACACATATTGTGTATCTATACAATAATAATATTATAATGTATGTGCGTGTGTGCGTTTGCTTTACATGAACATAAACGCGTCGACGGGATGATAATATGACGGCAGTGGACCCGGAGGGAATAAATCCGTTACCGAATCAATTACCGAGACCTACTTGTTATTAATATTATTATTATTATTATTATTATTATTATTATTATTATTATTATTA
>JAIUCT010000011.1:7086181-7097103 GCA_021307375.1 Tetraneura akinire | reverse complement strand
TAGTGTTATTTATATGATAGGGGACGTCACCGACGCCCCGTTTCAACGTTATTGGTTTTTTTTTATATTATGTTATTAAGAAATATCTTTATAATAGGTATAATAATCGTGTTTTTTTTATTTTTTTTTATTTCGTTCGCATTTTTATTGAAAGTTTTTACTATTTGTATAAATAATATATACGCGTATACCACGGACGTTATCTTTATATCGTGGTAAATATGATAATATTATCCAATATAAAAATATTATTATATCGGGTTACGCGTTAAATACAATATTGAATACGCTATATTAATACTGTAACATATTATATTTTTATAATAATAATATCATATTAAAATTAATATTCAATGCACTCGCGTGTTGTATGCACTGCACAGTGCACATACAGCATAATATACAAATCATAGTCGGATGTGATATGGAGTAGATGTCCATTTAACATTATATTATTATTATATTTTGATGGGCGATGATAATAAAATTTATATTTTTGGCGGACGATTCATATATTATTATTATTATTATTATTATTATTATTATGATTATTATTATTATTATTATGATTATTATTATTAATATTATTATTAATATTATTATTATTATTATTATTATTATTATTATTATTATTATTATTATTATTATTATTATTATTATTATTATTATTATTATTATTATTATTATTAAAACGTGCATTATAGATCTTATAATATTTTTATATAATATAGTGTACAGTCGTATAATATCGCTCCAGTATATTATTATACTTTAATGTATATAGTATTATATCAGAGGAGAGAAAATTGTTCCGACCATCTTTCTCATTGTGTGCGTTTTGGAATTGTTATTTCATTTATTTTATCCGTCAACGAAACCTATATATAAACGAGTTCTAGTGGCTTATACATCGGCAGCCGCAACGACGACAACGTCTGCGTTCAATTGAATGACAAAAGCCCGAGGAGGCTCCAGTCAGGCTCTTATATAATATATTATATTAAACGGGGGACACATCACATTAAATAATATTATCTATAAAAATATAAATAATGATAATAATATATTATAGATAGTATAATATATTTTATAAAATTTTTAACCCGTTCGAAACTATTGTGTTCACATTTTACTACTATATCTTAATCATATATAATATGTCGTAGCCTTAGAGTCAAATCATGTAGGAAAAACGTAAAAAATTAAGTTCAAATACAAATTTACTATATTTACCTAGTAATTTAACTAATTGTCCAGGTATTTTACTAAATACCTGTTGTGAGTTAGTCAAATAGTAAAACAACTTATATTATTTTACAGTTGTGCACTGTACCTATTTTTATGTATAATTATAAACTATAGTATAATTAACCATAATTAACTATAATTATTATAACGTGGTATAAGTATGTTACATAAAAATATATTCTACTCGTATTAGGTAAACAATTTGTAATATAGTAGGTAATTAGTAAACATTTATTTTAAAAGTTTACAATTTTCTAGTGTTCAAAAAAGTAATATAAAAAAAATGGACTGCTGATTTATAACTTAATAAACAAGCCAAAGAAATAGTCAATACATAATATTAGAGTTATCAAATTAATAAATTTTTAGTATTTTTTAAAAAAATTATAATTATCATGTTATAAAAAATATATTGTAAATATATTGAACATTATTAATAGTTTGTAATAATTAATTTAAGCCTATTCGAAATACAATAGTTGTAATTTCTTGAATTTTATTTTTTATTCGATAATTATTTATTTATTTACACGAACTAATTTACAATTATTATTTATAATGGATAATATCAGATAAAATACTGTCGTTTGTTTTGATATTTTATATACTTCTATAGATTATTGATTGAAAATACCAATTTATTATACATAATTTGTTAATAATAATTATTCTAATGTGATTATCTCTGGTTAGGTTATCTGCAGGTTTACTTCATTATAAATTAGTAGTAATTTTTTTTAATAAGCCTAAAATAATTATTAATTATATTACCTATAATAATTCATATTATTTTATGGATTGTAAATTTTATACTTTTTAAAAAAATTTAGAAAAATTACAGTTACAAATATTCTTTACCTACCAGAATACGATTTATATAACATACGTCTTATACTATAATTATTATAAATAATAATGGCTACAGCCTACAATATTGCAAAATAAGTATTCTTTAACTATATTTGATTAATGCACAACAGGCATTTTTAGTCAATAAAGTGACTATGCAAATAGTAAATTTGTATTAGAACTATATTTTTTTACTATTTGCCTAGGCATTTAATAAAATGCCCGATTTCATTATTTGCCTACGACATAATTACCTAACTTTTTTTTTGTTACGTGTAATATTTTTTAAAGTTTTACTCGTAAAAAATGACGTATGATCGGAAAGACACACACACATATATATATACGCGTACAAAACTCTAAACTGTAGTTTTAGATATTAACTGTGTAGGTATATATTATGATTGTGATCGCAAACGAATATGATTTTTTACGTCAAAAATGATTAAAAGACTGCAGATCTGAACGCTTTATGACTGAACTCGTTCATTATTCTATATAAAAATATAATATACTAAATCTTAAGTCGACAATATGTTTGTGTATTATGTAAATAATAAGTTCTATCGAAAGTGTGTCGGACATACAGGTATAATAATAATAATAAAATTATTATTGACTATATTATAGTTGTAAAAAAACTGTGGATTAAAAAATTTGCAATTATTATAATAATACTTAAAAACCTTGAAAAACATAATACTATCTGTATAATACTCATTGTTATTTAACGAATAATATTCCTGTTTATAATTTTTGTCAAAATTCGTTTTCCTATCATTATAATAACATGGTACCTATATATATAGTGTATATGGTTACCTATACCACGGTGTAAAGTAAACCATTTATCGAACAACATAATATTATTATTATTACTATAACGTATATATAATAGGTACACATTTTTACGTTTCACGGCACGAAATTTATCATGTACATTCATAGACAACAAAATTAATGGATGCTGCGCGTTTCATAACGATAATGTTTCCGCAAAAACATCGTTTTTCGGTTACTAATTACCATTGTGTGTGTGTGTGTGTGTTCGCATGCACATGTACCACCATTACCACGTGAATAGAATAATATTTAATTACCCCGTTGGTGGTAATTAAATTACGACGAATATATTATTATATATATGCGAGAGTAATATGTGCATTGCAGGCTTGACGGGATTTGCGGAGCGCAATTAGAGGCAGAGGATAAAATGAAAAACTATTTTTACATACATATATATATATATATATACATTTATATATCACGGCAACGTTCTGATTAATGTACGCATTGTTAGATCGTCCGGCGACGATTGTGGGAGCGCGTGGGCTCGATCCGATCTGAATTCATCAGCTAATGGACCGCACGAGAGAACATTTCGCTAGTCTGCAGTGTATATACACAACCGTGGTTGCTGTACATATACTAACGAGGAGTTTCTATATATATATATATATATATTTTATATAAAAATTAAAATCTAAAAAAGGGTAGAAAATTCGTTTCTCCAGTATAATATTATTTTTATACACTACATACACTGTAATGAAATTAATACGAGCATATTATATATTATTATATGTACCTATAAATAAACTGAAATTAGACACATTGTATATGTATACTTTAATATATTACGGTACAATGTTGGCAACACAGTGCATGTTGGTAAAAACATATACATTTATATTAATTATATTTCGTATGTTTGGACCCAGTGATAATATCGCGTAAATAATATTTACGATGAGGTTTTTTTTTTTTTCAATAGTGTCCCTCGTCAGATTGATTACGAAACGATATTGTCGGTCCAGATTTTATCGACATTATGGTATATATGTCCTTTATATGCGTATACGTCGTGTTGCAATTGCAGTGTGTATTATAACGTTGTATGTTATACACATATTAAACGCAACGAGAGCGGAACAATATACAGGGTGTACCGTTAGAATTTAACCATTTTATCTCGATATCATATTATATTATATTATATTGAACGATAATGCCTGCGCATATTCGTGATTCGTTCTTATTGCGTATAAAATGTAGCCCAAAATAATAATTATTTCTTTCTACTTTTATTTTATTTATTTTTTTTTTTTGTTATTAAAATATCGGATAAAAGTCGTTTTTAGAATATACTAAAACGTACCAACGTATAACAATCGATTCGTCATTAATGCTATTTAATATTTTAAAAATATTATTTACAATTTTACATTATATTGATTATTGATGATACACGCGGAATTTATATTTTTTTATGGGTATATTTACGAGATACACACGTAGCATATATATATATATATTGAAATTTGAAATATTTGTGTTCTTGTTCCCTTTTTAAAAGGTAAAATGCTTACCAATTATTGTTGATTCTATGTAAACCGTCTACGATTAATCAGTCGTACAGTTTAATTGGGAAACGAACGAGTATGTGATTGTGTACACGCGTGTGTGATTATAACGTCATCATATTTGAAGACGGACTCGGTAGGACTGACATATATGAGTGGTTAAAGGGTCAAGAGGTATACCGAAGAGATTGACGTAGAACTAGCCAAACAGTGACGAAGGTTATAATATTATGCGTGTGGATCAGAAGTATGGCGGGCAACAAATAAAAGTGTTTTTGATTAATCATCTAAGGTTGTTTTCATAATTTTCATTTTGAAAAAAATACATATGTTATGTTCACTTTTAAAAATAATATTAAAATTCATAGCAAGTATTTAGTAAATAGTAAAAACAGATATTACAGGTAATATTGCTTCTAATTATAATTATTATAATATATTATTGTTAAAAAAAAAAAATAATAATAATAGAGAATAATCATATAAAAATGCTACAGTAATGATTTAATATCTTATAAAATTATATACTCCAAAAATAATATTCAATAGCTAATTAAATCAGAATTAATTTGTTATCATACTTTATGTAAATATATTTATGATCACAGTTGTTCGGCGGAAGATAATATTTTGTTCCATTTTAAAATTATAAACAAATATTAGCATGCGTACGTTTTGGTGTTGTAAATAAAAATAGTCTTTATTTCTATAATTGAGTAGGTACCTACATTATGTATTTATTTAGTGTATAATATACTTACATAAAATATTTCCAAAACCGATGGGTTTAGAATTTTTTTAAAACGAGTAGGGGAAAATTTTATTAATTTAAAAATTCGAATTTTCTGAATGTTTATTATAATATTTAGTACTTACACGCTGATTATGTCTATATGAATATTTTATTTCGGCCACGCGGAGTAGGTATGCGACATATTATACTATAAAATAACTAAATAGCTGATTTCGGTATTACAGGAGAAGTCGACATACGTATGCCAACAGGACAATATTTACATTACGTGATCGATGACCTTGCAATCGAAACAAATTTTTAATTATTATAAATTAAATTTATAATTTGTCGTAATAGAATATAATCTATATGCATTATTCTCCATCATTTTTTATTTATCGCGAAATATTTATGCAAATGTAAACAAATATTGTGTCCTTTGGGAAAATTATGGTATCTATTATCTTCCAATTCGTTCGAAATGTAATATTGGAAATCGGATATCCAATTGTTTCATAATACGTGTATTTGTTGTTTCACCATACAAGAATAAGGAATACACCTGCAAATTAAATTGCAAAATTGTTATTACAAAATGTTAAATATTATAATATCAGTGTAGCTAGGAATTATAAATAAATTGTTTGTTGATGTCGAAATTAATTTTGTACTTTTCTTACGGATTATTATTGTACTGCCGTTAATATAATATTACGAGTATAAAAATAGTGTTTCCAGAAAAACAGAAAAAAAAAAGAAAAGAAATATACTCTAATCATAAGTATATACTAATCAATGGTGGATCTAGAATTTTTTCATGGAGGATAACATAAAAATATTACGTACAAACACTTTATTAATAAAAACAAGGAATAATTTATAATACAATACATAATGTGATTATCTGGAGGACCGTGCCACGATATGTCATATAAATATAATCACGTGCGTATTGTGTGTGGATAATAAAAAAATATTTTATTCCACTCACCGCGGTTAGATTAGGTTTACGAGGAGGGGGGGAGGTAAACCTAACCTATGGTATATGACACCATATCTCCCAGCCTAAATACGCCACTGATACACGCGTATTCTTTATCCATCCGTCATCGTGAGAACCCATAATGCAATTCTCGTAAATTTCTAGTTATTCTTCAGCGTAATATAATAATTATTTGAGAAAGTTATACCCTCTTGGACGCGTCAAGCCGATGACTGCAGCACCAGTGCAGGTCATTGCAGTGCGCAACGAAAATAACAAGACATAACATCATATACACGCGCGATAAGAGATGGTTTTATTATGCGGACTCGGGGGGAAAAAAACACTGTCGGACCGTGGGGGGTAGCCGGCTCGATTTCGCGTTATCGGACGATATAATATATATTTTTTAAGTGACCTTTCCCGGTGTCCGGCGAAAAGGGAGAACTCGGCATATCCGATAGCAAACGTCATATGTATATATACGTATTATATAACAGCAATAATAATACATATAATATCCGCGCGTCCGTATAATATATTATATAATATCTGTCCGGTCGGGGTGCACTTAGGAAACGATTCATTTTCCCGAATTGCTTCCTCTGTCTCTATCCGGTCGGACGTAACGCACATCATATGCCCCTTCTTCCCACGGGAACAATGTATTCGGCGGCCCAGGTCAAGGTTCGTCCGCCGCCGTCGCCATCACGCCGCCTCTGATTGCCCCCGCGGAGACGCGCATATATACGACACGACACGACGGTGGCGGCGGCGGCGGCGGCGGCAGCAGTGGACGGGGCAACGCAATAATAAGCGGTCGTCATCGCCGCGGCGAATATTACTTTCGACAATCTGTCGGCCGTTTCCGACCGACCGTGGACCCCGCAGCAGGGTTCGGACACTATTTTTATTATTATTATTATTATTATTATTATTATAGGGTCATTCATACTCTTATTTATTGCATCATCCTTCCTATATATGTATAATATAGGAAGAATCGCCTGGGCCGATTTTTATTGTGAAAATAATATACGTATATACATATATAATATTATATAGTATTTTTCGTGTTGACTTCCGCAGTAATTTCTTCCTCATAATAAGAACAGTATACATACGTTTTCCCGTCGTCTAGAATTATTAGTGTATCTGTATACCCTCCGAAACTTACAAGTCCATTATCGCCGCCTGACGATTAATGTAATAATAAATAATTATATTATATTATTATGTACCAGAGAACAAATTTCGGAAGATCAAATTTTTTTGAATTTATTAAGTTTACAATAAATTGTTAAAACTATGGGTAATATTATAATTGTTGTAATGTATAGAATTGATACATTGAATGAAGATGACATCTACAAATGTCGGAATATAAACAAGTTTTTTTATTTTCCGTGGATTTTTCATCACCGTAATAAAAAATAGACGCAGAATTCATATAACGTCTAATATTATAGACGTATAATTTATTAATTTAATATAGGAGAACTTGAAAAAATCTAATTATCCCCCCAAAAATATGTAAATGGGTAGAAGTATACTCGAGAAATTGAAATGAAAATTAAAAAAAAAAAAATCTTCCCTATGACCTATACAGGAAACAATAAATAGATATTCGCCACTGGGTCACGCGGCCGGATATCACGCAGATATACCTAGGGTCATTGGCACAAAAACTGAGTTTTAATAACTTTTATTATTTGTAAATTTTTAGTTTATGTAATATAAAATATTTTATTATCAGGGTGTAGCGTACTTTAAACATCACGATCGATGTTAATAAAAGGTATAAAACCATTCGAGTATATATTTATTGTTCAACGTAGCGATAGGTTCGCAGATATAAAATATACGTATGTAGGGTACATCAAAATATCAACGTAAAAATTAAAATATATAATATATATTCGTATAATGAAAATATGAAGATTAATCGTTTAATGTACCATTATATAATATATACTAAATAAAGAAAAAAAAATACGTATACGACTTATAGAGTAATAAAGTGATACGCATATTATAACCCTCTGTTTAAATTATACCTATAATTTCGTCTGAAGACAGATTAAAAATATGTCATAATAATATATTAATTTTATAAGTAATTTCATTAATATTAATAAAAAAAAATTATAATAAAAATAAAATAAAACATTTTGAAAAAAAAATTGAAAATTTGATTGAAGCATACTTGCAAACATTAATTATTATATTAGAAAAATCTCAAGTTTCATTTCTTTTTATAACTGTTTAAAGTTTAAATATATAAATATATACTATATATATTAATAAACTCGAAATTTATGTCATTTATATGGATTCTTTTTATTATTTCTCAATATTTCAGAATAATGTTAAATAAATTTGACAAATAATTTTGAAAAATTTATTGAAGTTCAAATATATATTACTTAACCCAGTTTCAAATTATTGTGAATATTACAATTACAATATTTTTTTTTTTTTTTTTTATAGCTATTTAAATTATAAAAAGAAGAGCTGATACTGTTGTGGAAGGGATACAGTTGTAAAGAGGATAGTGTTGAATTGTGATTAAAATTTGAATGTAATGATAAATCATTCGAAAAATAATTCTGATCTAAGTTCTGTCAGATTTGAGTATTTAAGTGACATTTTGGGGTTTATAGGCATTTAATGCCATTTATATTGAACCTAGAGACTGTATCAAATTTTAATGAAAATTCAACAATATCCTCTCTTTACACCACATCTATCCCATTCACTTCAGTATCAGCTCTTCTTTTTTCGTAATTACATATTATAATATAATACTAAACACTTCTAACGTTAATGCACAGAATATTATTAGAATTTATATATAGGTAATAGGTAAGTGGTAAATATTAAATACCATTACGTGGGTATTGTGTATGTAGGTATTACAGGGATTATGTAGAAACTCGTAGCCGAATCGAACATTTAGACGTTTTCTTGTCCATAAATAAAACATGGGGTATACAAAAACATGATAATAATGTAATATACGGCTGTCATCACAATGATCGTTCTGACACGACCGCTGCACATAATAATTTGCATATTACAATATTATTAAAATATAATATAGTCATTTGAAATCAGATCAAATGTCATGGACACAAATACGATCGGAGATACGACACCGTACGTTTAATCGTTTTATATTTTGTATTGTTCTTTTTTCTCGTCATATAAACAATTGGAACATTGTCGTACTCTGAGGACTTCACAGGGACGCCGCGGTTATGAAATACAATCCGATTCTACTATTTTTCTTCGAATTTAATTCGGAACAATGCGTTTCTATATTTACGATATTGTATGCACAAAGACGGTCGAACGGTGACGAAGACGACGCGATGTATGACGTGCGGTGTTATATGGTTATGATTTAAGAAAATTTCATTAATACATCGAATTCACCGAAATACGTGAATAGAAATATTATATACTTATTATAAACGTATTTACACGCAAAATTTATGAAAAAGTATAATATTTGTATGCCGCATGTACGGCATTATATTACAATGAACGAAAACTACTTCCGAAGTGTATACGCATAAAATACATTATACAATGAACGAAACATGAATTTTTTTGAGGGGGACAAGATTAAAATATATTTTAATGTTTCGCAATTCGATTTTTTCTACTATTCACCTTAGAAAATTGTCTCAATTTTCGAATAAAAAAATAATTATTTAAATCGGTCAAACGATCATTTAGGTTAGCGAATTTTAAGAAATCACACGTCCAAAAAAATTTTTATAAACCTAACCTTAGAGTAAATATTTAATCCTAAACCGTAAACCGTGTGTGTAAATTGAAAAATTCAACTTTTTAATAAATAGCAATTTTACTATATTTTTTTTTTTTTTATTCGATTTTATTAAATCGACAAATTTGGGTAGAGTAAAAACTATATAACATCGCAATATAATATGAATAATTATGCTTGATTTGGTGGGACGCAGCCTTGCAGGTGGTCGGAGTACCTCCACTATTTTTTTTTCTTTTTGAACCGTACCCCTACTAATTTTTGAATTCTCCATAATATAGTATATTATACTTAATCATTTTGAGGGAATCCTAGATTTTTTGAACAATCCCTTTAATTCTTATTTTTCGAAACTAGCCCTGATATTGTAATAATTGAATCCTGTATTAGTTTTCTAATAACGTCACATTGTATAATACGACGTTTGGTTTTCGAACAAAATCGTATATTACATTATATATTATACCGTATTAAATACACGCGTCCGCGTCATTCGATAATAAAATATTTTATAATAATATTATGGCGTTCAAAAATAATAGCGTCGACACGTCACGCGGTCGCGGGGCGAGCGATTGACACACGACTATATTATTATTAATATTATTATTATTATTATTTTTATTATATACATCACGACCGACACGAACGTCAAACGTTATAAATATTTTGACAGCTGTAAATATGCCGTCGTGGAAAAACTTACGGGGCGGGCGCGCAAAAGTGTACGGATAGAAATTAATTCGAATATTATATAAATTGATAGAGAAAAAAAATTAAAACGCCACACAACAACAATAATAATAATTTTTTCGGACTTGTACCTATGTATTTATGTATGGTATAAACGTATTACGGTGAGGAAACAGGGTCGTTGTTGTGACGCGACGGTAACAAAAACATAATAATAATAATAATAATAATAATAATAATAATAATAATAATAAT
>JAIUCT010000011.1:7056182-7086171 GCA_021307375.1 Tetraneura akinire | reverse complement strand
ATAATAATAATAATAATAATAATAATAATAATAATAATAATAATAATAATAATATATACACATACAATTTCACGTTATGGTCACGCCTACGAATTAATTTTTTTTTCGCCCGATATATTTTCTTATTTATTTTTTACCATGTATAATAATACTACGTAACGACCGAACGAGGCGTATACACACGTGCACAGTCGTGATTTTCGATTTTTGAAGTCCATAATATCGCGTTTGATATTGATTTTTCTACATATTATTATGATTATTATTATGATTATTTTTATTATTATTATTATTATTATTATGCGCGAACGTAATAATATATGCGAATATTATAATTTGCGGCGGCCGTAATGAATATAATTATTATTCCGAACGGGAAAATAATAAATTACGACTACGACGACGACGGTGAACCGTACACATCATATACGCGTATATAATAATATTATAATATTAATATATATAATATAATATATATATTCGTGAACACACTCGGCGAGGGCGGAAAATGCCTTCCCCTAAAAACCACCCCCGCGTACATTGCGCGCGACGGTGTTATGGCGACGACAAGCACGACGGCCGCGTTGACACGTAGATGCGCGCGGTAATAATAATTGCGTCGGACGCGCCGCGGTCGAGGACGACTGGTTTTGAATATTATCCGGCAATTAAAAAAGTAAAATAAATAAAAAAAAACCGTGTAAATTATATTGTATTAAAATATAATATATACAGGGTAGTTTTTTTCTTCTCTCGTCGCGTCGCGTTTATAAATCTAATCCCCACCAACCCGTGAATACGACACGACGCATAAAATATATTCATATTGTATTGTGTTGCACGACGAAGTGATAATAATATCATAAAAATAATACGATTAATATTTATCGAAAAATAAAATTCCGAGATAACGCTGGAATATTATAATAATATTATATTTATATATACGTACGAGTAGAAAACTGCAATTTGCCGACTCGATTTTATCAATTTTTCAAATCTCCCCATGAAATAATACGAAATATCAAATATGAATGAATATATTACGATTATATTTCGCGTGTTGACAAAATCAGACGTGCTGAATTAACAAAGTTATAATAATTTATATTATATGATTATCCAAAACTGGTACAATTGATTGTTATACGTATTGTGATTTCAGAGTTTTCGACACGTGGCGTATATTTTCTATGCAAATTAAATACGGAAGCATAGAGTGCTACCTATTATGTTACCTACAAAAATATGGTAAAATAATATATTATAAATAACACATAAATACATAATTATAATATTTATAATACGTTTACGGTTGGATTTGATTTTTTTTGTTCGGTAACGTTTTTTTTCAATCTTAAGAAATAGCTTAATCCTTAAATCACATTCTACATAATATTATATGTACAGGTATAAAATGACATACTATGCGACATTCGTGTTGGGCTTTTTATATACACGAAATCGTTTAAAATTAATGAAATATAAATGTTTTTGCAAACGATTTTGTGGATTTACATAATGTTGCATCCAGTTTAACAAACTAACAAAATATACCTACGTAAATATAACCGAATCCAGTTACGCCAATGGTATTCAAATATTGTTTATTTACTTTGTAAACTTCCGGAGCCTGTGTACGTATTCAATCATAAAAATGCATTCACAGGTTTCGGAGTTATTCGAATCAATTATAATATAATACAAAATAATATCCACAAACTTAAATTTCAAAAAATGTTTCAATATATAATATATAGTATAATATATATTATTATATTATTATTATTTTAGAATGTATTGGTTTTACAATGATGTGTGTGTTTTTTTTTTTTTTTTATTCCGAAGGCACTTTTCGTACCCGAAATAATGATCCGATTTTCACGAAAAGCATATGTTTCCCATTGGTACTTTATTTAGGTTATTTTACAAATTTGTCAAAATTGACCCTCCGCCATAGAATAAACGACGAAAAAATCACGAAAACTAATATTTAAACGAATTCGATTTCAATATTTCAGGATAACTCGGGCAATTTTGAAGTTAGAGTCTTGAAAATTTTATTAAGCATTCACATACGTCTTATATATATGTGGTAAATTTTTGGAACCGTTACGTTAATTTTCTACAAAATATAGGAATTTGAATATTTCGTAAAATTCACGTTTTTATGTATTTCATGTTTGATTAAATTGGAAGTTTTGGGTTTTAAGGTCTGAAAATTAACCTGAAATATACTTACATATTACTTAACCTGACATCAAAATATAAGAAAAATATCAATAAAAAACATAAACATAAAAGTAATATTCACAATTATATGGAACTGAGTTAAATAATATGTTCTAGAAATAAAACATATTTCCAAATTCTTCATCCATTTTACTTAATGTTATTATAAATTTTGAAATATAATATAAAAATATATGTAGGTATAATATATGTGTATAGTAATATCAATATGTATTCTTAGATTTTCGATTTACACTAAACATTTCAACTTTAAAGAGCTAAAAAAAATTGAGACGTGGGTTTTTTCTAATATTTTTTATCATTCTAAATAACACGTGAGTATACATCAGTAAACTTTTCAGAACTTATAATCCAAAATAGGCAATTTAATCAAACATTATACAGATAAATACAAGACTAGGAAATATTTAATGTGTTACATTTTCTCAAATAATTAACATAACGGTTTAAATATTAATGCCCTAATTTGGTAAAGTCAAAAATGACCTAAATAAAATACCAATTACATCAGTTCATTTTTTAATCTAGTAAATTGGGCGACACAAATGTCGCCCTGTGAAGATAATTTATTAACTTGTTGACTGTAATTTTTAAAGACTGGGCGACACACAATTTATTAAAGAAGAATTTTCATTTTATGCATAAAGAAATAACATTACAATCTTCCAAAACCAAGAAACGTATAAAAATCGTACATTCATAAAAAGTTTTTTGAAAAATATATAAAATTTTTAAGTCTAAATATAATTTGGTAATACTTCATCAATTTATATTATACAATAAAAAAGTAATCATATTATAAATATATTCGATTATATAATTTAATATAATAAATTATATATATTTTTTTATAACTATTACCTACATAACATATCTACCCACTTCTAGCATTAAGATTTATTTTTAATAATTATGAGGGGTGAACATTAAATTTTACCTACTATAATGAATATCTATTTGAGAAAACATTTTTTTGTCACCTAGTTTTTATCCTTAAAAAATGCCCTGAACTTTCCATTCGGAAACATATATTTATATATAAGATAATATGCTATTCGTGAAAATCGGAACATTGTTTTGGGTCGAAAAAATATCAACACGCATAAAAACATAACCTAGTTCAAATGACGTAATCAAATGTACATAAAAACGAGGCCCGTTTGAGGAGCACCTATATTCAATATGGGTTCATGTATACCTCGTATTACATACTCACTGAGTTGTGGACTAACGAGCTGGTTGCTTGCTCAACACAATCTACAATTGTGTTCACCGACAACTACGACGACAAAGCCACTTAAAAAGGGCGGAGCTTATACTCACATCAACCAATAATGTTTTTTGTAATTGTTCTATATGCATATGTAAGGGAGTCTAAATAATATTATATTATATATTCATATATCATTATCAAAGAAGTAAGACTTAGAAGTAATTATGACTATTACTATAGACTAATATTATACATAGTGGACATAATTATCATTGGTGTCTTTAACACAAAAGAAAGAAAAATATATAATAATTACCTTACCTTACACCTTCACTAAAAATATAATAACACAGCAACATTACAATTGAAAAATAAATAAAAGTTATATACTTTGATATACTCAACTGAAAGAATCATTATGGGAATAAAAACGCAGTAGAGATTCTAATCTGATCTATTTAATTATTCCTTCGTTACACCGACAGGTGATTGCTTCCTTAACACAAAAGATAGTATTATGTAACTATATGTAATACTACATTATATTTATTTATGCAAAAGCTGTCAAGTGCCACGCATATTATTATTCTTCCTACAAAGTTGGTTGCTTCCAGAGGAAGTTATTTCTCCGCTATATATATGCATCATCAGCTATCATAGCTAATAAGAAGAAGAAGAAATATTGTTATATTTGTACATCTTTATCAACACCTTTGTACTATGTACTCTGTTGTACTAAGGTGTTGAGGAAGATGAATAAATATGAGATTGTAAGTACTCCAATTCTGTTTACATTATATATGTGAAGCAACAATAAGCTACTCAGTCAAAAGGGCATTTATAAAAAATAAGAAATAAGCTACAACTCTTACACGTGTGCAGGTTTTCTATGTAATTGTATTCTGTTGTACAATCAAGTGGAAGTTTTACAAATAAATAAGAAATTGTAAGTACTCCACTTTTGTTTATACAATATATTATATAAGGAAAAAAACATATGCCCAGTCATGTAGGTTATATGAGAGAAAAATGAAACAAGTTAATATCTCTTATTGTACTCGTCATAAGACGACGAAAAAGGGTTTGGTTCTAATAGGAAATTACAAGTGCTCAAATTCTGGTTACATTTTGTATAGGAGTCAATAATCATGCTTTAATTCTTATGCTATAAAATTGAATATACTACTAGTTAAGTTATTGTTATAAGAAAAAGTAAATAATCGTATTTCCTATATGTTAGATTAATAACATCAAGTGTTATTAATGTACAGTAATGAGGCTGAATATGGGTTACTTTACACTATCCGCATTATATACCTAACCAAAGTTGATAAATTGGATGGTTGCTTGCTCAACACAATCTACAATTGTGTTTACCAGTGACTAACATAACATAGGCTAAACCATCACAACAAAGTTTGAGTTGCGGGCAATATTCAGTAATCTGAATTGAGTCACTGAGTTCCTAATACGAGATTCTTTTTGTATCTACAATTCATTACACGATTATTAGAATTAGGTAATGAGTTATGAATATTTTATATAAAATATAAATGAAAAAATATAATATCATAATCAGACCAGTCCCTTCAGTTTGTGGGGCCCATATTTATATATATACGAGTATAGCCTTTATAGATAAAAACTGGAGGCCTGTTTAATCACGAAAAAGCGCGGGGCCTGGGGTGAGGGCACGGCTCGCCCAGCCCTAGGGATGGTCCTGATCATAATACTAATAATACTACATTTTTTCTACTACAAAAAATAAAGTTTTATAGTAATAAATTTGTAGTTGTCAGAATTATAATAAAACATCTGTCGTCATATATAAATCTACTAAACACACTACCGCTTGTTATTCTCAATTTTATGTAGAAGGATAAACAAATAAAATAAGCTATATAACACTTTCTCTCCATTATATGTAGACAGTAGGACACTAAAATATAAACGTAGGGTGAGTTATTCAAAAATTGTATTGTGCGTTTTTTACTGGTAAGGTTTCTTCTTTCTGTCCTAACAAATCTATTTTGTGCTCAAACAAGTAATCAGAAAGAAGGAAGATATTAAAACTATTTCAACTTAACATGTATAATAATAAAAAAGTGTTTTTTATTATTATAAAATTAATTGCTTGCTCAACACAACCTTCAATTGTGTTCACTGACGACTACGACGACATAGCCACTTACGAGGAGTAGAGATTATAATTACATCGAAGAATAATGTTTTTTGTAATTGTTTATAAATATATATATATATATATATATATATATATATATATATATATAGATTAAGTGTCTAGGCGTCCTAAACATAATATATATATATATATATATATATATATATATATATATAATATATCCTTTACGTTACGCCTTCACTAAGAAAATAATAACACAACAACTTAACATTATAAAAGTAAATAAAAAATTTATACTCTGAAATACACTTATGTAAAAAGAACTGATACTAACGTGAAAAGAATACATATGTAAAGAGGATAATGCTGAATTTTGATTTAAATTTATATGCAGTATTAAATCATTACATTCGAAAATACTATTTGAGCGAATTTTATAAAATAATATATATATATATATATATATATTGATTATAATATATACCGTTATACAGTCTCTACGTTAAATATTAATGCCCATAAAACCCTTTAATGTGATATTTAAATACCTAAAGCTAACTGTACTTCGATTAGAAGTATAGTATCAGATTCAAATATAATGATTTATCATTGCATTCTTATTTTAATCAAAATTAAATAAATTATTCATAAGATATTTTTCATAAAAGTATTAGTTCTTCTTTTTAACCACTAAACATATACAAAAAAAAAAAAAAAAAAAAAAAAAAAATACAAAATACAAAATACCTACACAATATAATCAAACATTATACAGATTAAAACGAGACTATAAGAAATATTAAAAGTGTTACGCATTTTCTCAAATAATTAACATAACGATTCAAATATTTATGCCCTATATTTGAAAAGTAAAAAATAACCTAAATAAAATACCAACAACATCCACCTTCCAACCAAAAACATATGCTTTATTGTAAATCAGAACATTTTTTGGGGTCAAAAAAGTATTTACATACATAAAAACATAACCTAATTCAAATGAAGTAATCAAATGTACGTAAAAACGAGACCCGTTTGGGGAGCACATAGATTCAATATGGGTTCATGTATACCTCGTATTACATACTCGCTATGTACCGTTTTTGTGGACTAGATAGCTGGTTGCTTGCTCAACACAATCTACAATTGTGTTCACCGACGACTACGACGACATAGCCACTTAAAAGGGGCGGAGCTTATAATTAAATCAACCAATACCGTTTTTTTTTTTAAATTATCTATATGCATATGTATGGGAGTATAAATGATATTATATTATATATTCATATATAATTATCAAAGAAGTAAGTCTTAGTAGTTACTATGTCTATTAATATAGCCTAATATTATATATAATAAAACATTAAGTATCATTGGCGTCTTTAACACAAAAGGGAGAAATGTATATATATCAAATTACCTTACCTTACACCTCCACTAAGAATAAAATAACTCAGCAACTTTACTTTTGTAAAAATAAAGAAAAGCAATTTAAGTCAAATTACATCCACTTTTAAATAGAGGAATCATATGCTCTTCATGAAATTCGGATTTCGGGTAGGTGGTAAAAATGTCTTCAGACATAAAAAAAAAAAAAGTAAGACACACATTGTTGTCAATCCAATACATTTTTCGATTCGTTTAAAACCTAAAATAATATTACGGTAAAATGAGCTATTGTATATTCGTGCATAAAAGTAAATTTAATTAAAATATTTCTTCAATTACCGTTGTCAGTCCTCAGTCCTAAGACCTGTCCAAAACGTTTGAGAAGAAGTTATTTCTCCACTATATAATTTATTTCTAAATATGAGTATATAAGCATTTTCTTTAATATGAAGACCTTACAGAAACTCATTTTAAAAAATATAATTCAAAAGGTCAATTCAAATGACGTAATCAGATTTATATAAAAACGAGGACCATATGGGGAGCATAGAGATTCAACATTAGCTCATGTTGCATGACATACTCACTATGTATCTTCTTTGTGGACTAGATTGCTGGTTGCTTGCTCAACACAATCTACAATTGTGTTCACCGACGACTACGCCAACATATTCACTTACAAGGGGTGGGAGCTTATAATTACATCGACCAATACTGTTTTTTGTAATTGTTCTATATGCATGTGTCAGAGAATATTTCTTATATTATACTTACACTAAGAATATAATAACTCATCAACTTCACATTTGTAAAAATAAATAAAAGTTATGTTCTCTGATATACACATATGAATCTTTATGAGGATGAAAACATACTAGAGATTCTAATGTGATATATTTTATTTTTTCTTCGTTAAACCACCGACAGGTGATTGCTTCCTCAACACAAAAGAGAGTATTATATAACTATATGTTTTAGTACATCACATTTATTTATGCAAAAGCTGGCAAGCTCCACGTATATTTTATTCTTTCTACAGAGTTGGTTGCTTCCAGAGGAAGTTATTTCTCCGCTATTTATATGAAGACACCAGCAGCATCAGCCATCAGCCATTAGTGCTAATGAAAAAAAGAAGAAACAATCTACAATTTGTTATATGTACCTGCCTTTTACTACTTTGTACTTTGTACTCTGTTGTAGGTATAAAGTAGTAGAAGGTCAGGTACAAATATCAAACTGTAAGTACTCTACTTTTGTTTACACTATATATTATATAAAGAACCAATGAAATACCCAGTCATCAAGGTTATATGAGAGAAAAATGACACAAGGTAAAATTTATTTTATGTATTTGTTTTTCATAATGTACTTGTCGTATGACGACAAAAAAAGGGTTAGGTCAAAGTAGGAAATTGCAAGTACTCAACTTCTGGTTACATTTTATATACGGGTTAGTAATCACGCTTTAATTCCTATATTCTATTAATTGAAAATACTACTAGTTAAGTATTTGTTATAGGAAAAAGTATATACTCGTAAATTCCTAAATGTTAGATAAATAATAACAAGTATTATTAAATTACAGTAAAGAGTCTCAATATGAGTTACTTTACACTGTCCGCACTACATACTTAACCAAATTTGGTTAATTGGATGGTTGCTTGCTCAACACAATCTACAATTGTGTTTACCAATGACTGAAATAACATAGGATAACCTACCACAGCAAAGTTTGAGTTGCGGGCAATATTCAGTAACCTGAAAAGCCACTGTGCTCCCATTACGGTTCTTTTTGTATATACAATTCATTTCGCCATTATTAGAATTATGTAATGATTTATGAATATTTGATATAAAATAAAAAATACAATAATATCATAATACTAACAATTCTATAAAATTCGTATTATTTAGGATATAATAAAAAAATCAATCGTCATAAATTTATCTTCCTAACACACTACGACTTGTTATTCTCAATTTTATGTAGAGAGATCTACAAATAAAGTAACCTATATAACACTTTCTCTCCATTATTTGTAGACAGCAGCACACTAATGTCTAATCGTTGGGTGAGTTATTCAAAAACTGTATTGTGCTCTTTTGACTGTATAGGCTTCTTCCTTCTGTCATTCAATATTATTTTGAACTCAAACAAGTAATCAGAAAGAAAAAAGTAATTAAAACTATCTCATTACAATAATTTATACTTTCCTATATAATCTACACTTTGTATAGCATGGAATGTAATATTTTTCAATTCTATATAATATGATTTATTGGAATAATTTATCTAATGTGAAGCAAATTTATTATGCAAGGCGGGGCAAAGTAATGTTAATGTATAGGTACTATTCGTAGTTATCATAGGTAATAAAATAATACTGCATTTTAACATATATATAATAATAAACATTTTTTTATATTTATTATTATTATTATAAAATTAATTTAATTGCTTGCTCAACACAATCTAAAATTGTGTTCACCAATAACTAACATCATATCGCAACACCAGCAATAATTTTCCATTTAATCAAAAATCTGCCGTCGTAAATTAATCTACCCTAACACATTACGGCTTGTTATTTTCAGTTTGATGTAGAGGGATCTACAAATAAAGTATCCAATATAACACTTTCTCTCCACTATTTGTAAGAGCAGAACACTAAAATATCTAAATGTTGGATGAGTTATTCAAGTATTGTATTGTGGTTTTTTGTGATTTCGGGTAGTAAAAGTGTCTTTAATCATAAAAAAAAACACACACATTATTGTATAACCAATACAATTATATTACTAATAGCAATTTTAATGTTTAAAATCTAAAATACAAGTAATTCTATTTATTTACATTTTATGTGCCATCGATTGAATATTTTGTCTAGTAATAATTCCTATTCTATTATACAGCAATCGTGATAATAGTGTAACGAGGTATAACCTGTATAATATATTTTTTTATGACGACGCGTAAGGGAATATTTTTTTTTAAGTTTAATCGATTTGATTTGGTTTTATACTTCATTCAACTATACTTTATCGTTCTCTTATATAGAGTCATTATATATTTTACTATCAAAAGCACAGTTTTTTTTTTTTTTTAATAACTTATAAATCTATCGATACTCATTTATATAAATTATTATAATTATTGCAAAACGTGCAAATACAATAACCCAAATCCATACGATATACACTGTATTATAATCGTAACTATATGTGTACAATCGTTACGATTACATGACGTTATTCTAATTATTTCTTAGTGATATTATTTGTATTTATTTTATACATAATATAATATTGAACTCTTTTTCGCTTTATTTGTGAAAACGCCACTCCCGATGATTTATATTTCAATTTATATCGTTTATAATTTATTTGAATGCGCGAATGTCGTTTTACTACAAATTGCGTTGAATATTATATTATCATAATTTCGCTTTTAAAATTTCATCTTGTTAATATTTTATATATTATTATCTATTATAATATCAATTCAAAGTCTAATATACAATACGACGTATTTGTATATTGTTAGTTGTTACAATTAATTATTTCTTTCGCGCGATTATGCAAACCATTCTATCGTATTTTAAATTATCGGAGATCATGGATATATGATGTATATTGTATATATTATTACATCGTATTATATACGATTCGTATAACCCTGTAGTGGCATATTTGAAGGGATTTTTTTTATTATGTGTATTATTAATACCCATATTACAACAATATAAAGAATTAAGTATATAATTATTGTTTTAACTATACTGTTATAAAATTAGTTTTAGAAAAAAATAATAAAAATAATTTCACTAATAATGTTAATAATAATAATGTTTCGCCCATCAACCATATGCAATCAGCTAAATAATTTTGATTTTTTTTTTCCATTCTTGTACTGCATTAAAAACTTATTATCATAATAATTCTTATTATCATAATTATTGTCTAGTGTACTTTTACCCCTCGGGGTGTTGTTATTTTTTTATATACACATATTTTATCGTATAAGTAAGAAATAAATAAATTTATAATAATACTATATAATATATAATATGTTATTACAGTTACTTTTTTTTTTTTTTATTGAGACGAGTCAGGCACGTATTTAAGGGGGCGATAGGGGCGATCGCACCCCCCCCCCCCCAAGGACCGTATAATATTATACAAAATTCAATACTTAATTAATTTAATTTTGTAAATTAACTCTTTTTACGTTACAATGAAGTTGAATACCTGAATAAGTCTAGATATATATTTGTAACATAATATAATAATACCAGTGGCGGCTCGTGATCACTGATCAAGGGAGTGAAACTTTAAATATCTCTCTTTATATGGAAAATAATAAAACATATAAACATACAGTTAGTATATACAACATATAGTTTATGTGTATTTATTTTAATTGTTTATAAAGTATAAATATATGAATCCTCAATTAATGATATAGATATATTTATAAAAAAAATCGCCCCCCCCCCAAGATCACGGTCTAGATACGTGCCTGAGATGAGTAAATTATTTTGAGGTATTAAAAAAAGGAAAAAAAAAACACTACCACTACCACGGTTAATCACATTCTTAAGTCAACACGGAGTATTACGCGTGATTTCACGTAGGTACGTGTAAATATGTTGTTGTTTTTTTTAGAAATAATTATAATAAAACGTATGTGTTATACTCGCACATAGGTGTATGTATGGTGTATAATATTATACATACAGAAATGTATACGCGAAATAATATGTCGGCGGGTGGTTTGGCCCCGCGTAACCCGTTTTTTAATTTATATTTAGAAGAAAGAAAAAACCAGAGGCGTTAACGTATTATTATTATTATTATTATTATTATTATTATTATTATATATATATATTTTTACGTATATAATATATCGTAGTAGTGGCAGATTGCCGCTTCTATATATATATATATATATATATATAATATACGGGATCGTTCTCGCGAAATTCCTCGCGTGTACGTTTGGTTTAATTAATGTCGGCACCAGCTCTGCGCGGTATATGTATATTACGCGCCGCCGCTGTTGTAGTAGTACTCGGCAGACCCCTTTGGTTACGAATCATTTGTTTGAGCTGCAGCTGGGGTTTCCCTCCCTTTTCCACTCCACGTCGTCCCTAAATACATACACACACACACACACTTACACACACACATATATATATATATATACCCCCCTGGTCGATTTTCTCTCTCTTCTTCATCGCCCCACGTTCGTATATATATATATATTATATGTATTATACCGCATACATATATAGACTCTGTCCGACCCTTCCCCTATATTTTATATAATATCGCCATCCCTTTCTCCGCTCTTTATCCTTTACCACTCGATCTCTCTCACTTTCTCGTTTTACCTTCTCCGCCGCTCGTCCACAACCCGCACTTTAACCCACTCACGAACCAAACGTATATGTGTGTGTGTGTGTGTAATCCCTCGGTTTTTCGATAACGCGTATACACTACAATCGTGCGAATGCGGCGACCAGCTTCAGATTTTCTATTAAACTAATAGGACGTATCGCGTATTATATATATTATTATATAGTCTGCAGGTCATATTTATGAATGAAGAGAGCTGGGCGAACAAAAAATTCACGAGTGATGAAAGTTTTTTTTCCACGAATCATGTACAATATATATATATATATATATATATATATATGTGTGTGTGTGTGTGTGTATGCGTATACTCGAACGAGAGGCGATAGAGCATAATTTTCGAGTACCATATTATTATATACCGATGCGGTCGGGGGTCGATCGACCTACGGCCGTGTATAATACATTATTATATTTACGTATTATACCGATAACATGTAAATTAATATATTATTATAATATGTATATATATATAGACACACTAATTTATTAATTTCGCTTGTCACATTCGTCGCGGTTTTTGGCTATAGTCCGCGAGATTTTTTTTCACCCTTCCGCGGTGACACGTTTCGGCGCGCAAAACGAATCCGAACCACCCCAAACGAATCGACAGCGTAATGTATAATATTATATTGTTTTACACGCACGATAAAACATAAATGTAACATTAAATTTCGATTTTTGTGGGCGATTACTGCATTGACTCGTTTCACTATATAATATTCACATATATCGAGAATTATAATAATAATAATAATAATTGCCTTCGTCCAAATGTAATGTACTCGTGTATATTCGCATTTTGCATCGTTATATTATGTACGTATCACGTAGGTATGTCATCGAGAATAGAAATTATCAAAAACACGATCAGCTTTTTCGACACTAATCTATAATAATTATTATTCTGATTGTCCCACCATCATACAATATAAATAATATTTAAATGGAATGCAGCACTTTGATTCACGACTCGATTGGAAACATCCGTGTTCGTCAGAAAATACTGAAAATTAAGGAGAAAATACTATATTGGCTGGTTGTATTAAACACTCCGAACTAGACTTTACCAGCGGAAGTAAATTGTACGTAGTGATAATATTAAACCAACCTGTGGACCCGTGGAATAGAACTATGGGGTTGTGCCAGTAGGTCCAACATTAAGACTATTCAACGCTGCTAAAATATTGCTTTCCGTACTATTGTCGCAACATAACGGTACGACAAAAACGAGATTATCTATACCGAGATTTGATGATGACCACCGTCTAGGGCAAGATCACTAAGTTTTCTCGCAAACAAGAGATAAGGCTGGATCAACACATCAATCCAGCAGAAATACAACTATACTCGATAACGATCAAGTTATAGAGACGCCTCAAACGTCGAAAACCATATCCATATGACTTAGTAAAAATTATTAGATTATGATCGGGGCATATTCACTTGGAGTAATTCCCCAAACATGTTTTGTATGTATAACTATCAAATATTTAAATTATGTATTACAACTTTATTTGATATTTATGTACATCTTTGTAATGTATTGTTAAAGATCATTGATGGTTATAATAAAACTTTCGGGTGGTTAAAAAAATAAGTAAATAATAGGTACCTAATTAATTTATATATTTTATTAGAATAAAAAAAAAAGATCATAAAACCAACCCGTGGATTTAAAATAAATTAACGTTTTGATAAGTTTGGGCATAAATTTATTTATTATATATTATATCAATATAAATATTAATAGATAAATTTGAAAAATGTTAGATTTAACAGTTGTTTCGTGAAATTTGATATCGATATTATATTATATATTAACTAATTGAGCGGTCTTACGATTTATATTTGTATATTATAATATACTCGTATAACCACCGTCATCATGCGTATTAATGTATTATAAATAAATTAAAACAGATTTTAGTATACTCGAGAGAATATGTGGAGAATATATTGATATGCATAAAATCGTGATTATTGATTGGATGAATAATTAATACCTACATTATAATATAATTATTGTTAATAACGGATTTTATTATGCACATAATAATACACATTACATTGCAAAAATGTAGTTTAACATAAAACCTATAAAATCAATACCTAATCAGAATAAATCTGCATATAGTTGTATATTATTATACACTAATATAAATAATTAATAAGTAAATAATATATTATGTAACTAATCAATACGGTTATTTATGAGTTATGACACAAATGCAATTTGGCACAATATAGAAATGTATATTTAAATTATTTTTGAAATTTTGTAATTTCAGTGATTAGACATTACATTAGTTCATCTATATAGGTAATATGGCTATATACGCCTTATGTAATATATCAGAGGACAATTTTTAATTTGTTTTCAAAAGTAGTATAAAGTATTATAACTGAGTACGATATGGCGATATCATTAATTTTCGTCAATAAATAACATCTAGTTTTATATAATATAATAATATGTAGTAATATTATAGTGAAATTTGAAGTCAACTACAAATAGGCTCTGTTGTTTATACTGCTCGTTTGCAGGGCTAGATTATAGAAAAATGCTCCTCGAGGCAATGGTTTTACCTGCGCCCCATACCTTAAAATTTTGTTGTACCCTGCCCAATAAAGCTTGACGTTTATAATAACTAGGGAACGGACTTTAATGCAATAAAACATAAGAAAAATGTCCTAAAAAAATACGACTTAATGCCTTAAAAAATGCTTTAATATCAAAAAAATGCACTAAAAAAATGCCCCAAAAAACTTTAAAAATGTATTTAAATTCAATAAAAACACAATTTTGAACTTAAAACTTATAAAAAACATAATTATGTAAAACTTATCTGATAGAAAATATTTAAATACAATAAAAATAAAAATTAATAGGTATATCTTATCTCATCTTTAGGTACTTAATTGCGTGTAATAATATGTTGTAACTTATATGTGACTACACGTGTCAACAATAATTTCGTCTGGGTTTATCCTGATCGGTAAAAACATAATAAATATTTATTTTTATTTTTTTAGAACGAATGTTTATACATTTTTATCAAATTTTATCCATTCCTATATAAAAATGACTTAAAAACATATAAAATGCACTAAAAATGTCAAAAAATGCTCTAAAAATGTAATAAAGTCTTAAAATGCCAAAAAATGCAAAATAAAAATTACATTTTTTAATTCCTTGATGTATGAAATGAACTTTCTGCTTGGAAAGCAATGTTTTCGAACATTCAGAAAAAAATGCAATTTGCATTCAAATCCGTTCCCTAATAATAACATTTTATAAAAAATTATTGTTATTTTGTACATTATGAAATATTCAAATAACACAATAAGTATTATTATAATGAATGAAATATGCCATATGAGAGTACATTGGGTCACTACCTATAATATTTATAGTTACAACTTATGGGATACTTATGGAATAAGCAAGTTATACCAATTTCAAGTTCATAAATTAGAATTAGTATTATAGAAAAACTAATCTAGTATACCAGCTATCCACTACTTACTCGGGTAAGTACTAAAATGTATATCTATTTACATTAGTAAGTTATATAACAATAATAATTATAATAATACAAAAATATTTATATATATTATATATATAAAACCCCTAAATTAACTCTCTATATAACCAAATCAAATAGGACGTCGCTCATAATCGTTTTTCGAATGGAATAATTTATTATTGCATTCAAATGTTAATCAACATTTAACGCTATCCTCTTTACACCTGTATTCCTTCCACAACAGTATCCCTTCTCTTGCTCATTGTACTTTAAACAGCTAACAAAAATATATACAATTAATTAGAACTGAGTTAAATAAAATGTATTTGAACTTCATTAATATTTTCAAAATTTTTGGTCAATTTTATATAACATTATTGTAAAATATTGAAATATAATAATAAGAATAAAGAAATAAAGAAGAAAAAAGAAGACATGCATGATTGTAAAACCAATGTATTTTTAAAATCTAAAATGTAGAAAAATTTTCATTAAACTTGTATATATAATAATTAATAATTATTTTCGTAAAGTAAATCTTTATACAAGTATAATATTGTACGTATTTACACGATTGTTTAGCACTTTTTTGCACGTATAATTGAGGGTTTTTTGTTGTTTTTTTTTTCGTTTATTATTTTATTCTGTTTATTTCCTGTAGTATATTTCCAAAAGTCATTCAATCACCCTCCAATGCATTTGATACGCATGTACGGAAGAATCATAACCTGTGTATTCCATTTACCGCTGCTGCAATTGTCTACAAGTGTGCACGTTATTATAACGGCATACATAATAATGGATAAACTACCCTAATATATTATTTACAATAAAAAGTCACTTGAATTTCAGAAAAAACAATAATAGAAATCGAATACTTATCTAAATATTGATGTGTATAATAATGCGTAATTATACGCCATTATCAATATAATATATTATTATTGCTCAAAAGTTTTTACAGTGTAACATTTATCAACGGGTAAAGATAATAAAATTGTATACCATAGTATTATTTGTAATTATTGATAACGTGAATAGAACCTATAATATTTATTTTAAAAATATACGAGTACTAATTATTTTTTTAAATTATTTTTTCTAAAAAACAAAGAACGACTGTAATTTAAATAAAAAAACAATATTTTATATTAACTTGACCAAATTAATAATTATATACGGTAGGTACATGAAATCCGTCTATACAAACAACGATGAATGATTGAGAAAGCTATTTTTAACACCTGTATAATATAATACGTATAATACTATAAACACACAGAAATATTTAACTTGTACAATAATTATTATATTATTATAAAACCTCGTATATTATCAATAAAAAAAACTAATAAGTAAAGACTATAATATAATATATAGAAAAAGAAAAAAACGAGAGAAACTATAATGTAAGGAATGGACTTAATTCTGATTTCTGACGGAGACAGAAAATGTAATATATATGTATAATGGTAGATGGTATATATTATATGGGAAGAGAGCCGGCGGATATAGGATTGGAAAAAAAGACTGGCAAATAAAGGATTCGTCGGGGAAAAAAAATAATAATAATAAAGTCGGAAACGCGTCTATATATAATATATATTATAAATACAGGCAATGAGTCATGGTGGAAGAGAAATATAATATTATATACGTATATCTATATATAAAATACGACACGCGGTTAGCGACGTTTCCTATACGGTTCCAGCTCCAGAGCTCTTGTCATCCGCCCGTCAAAATCGAACCCCTTCAGACAGGAATTTTCCAACAGCCCTCCCGTGCCAATACTCTGATTATATACTTGCATATTGCATATAATATATATATATATATATTTACTTAAAATGAAAGCGAATCTTTCGACGATGATTACGACTGATAAAAATACACACACACACAAGTCTCGAGTGCGTACGCCACGCGGTAGTCCGACGCAACGACGGCGGCGATGGTTATCTCGCCCTAAAAATGTCGCACGGTGTATACGCGTTTATTATACTCTGACGAAAGTCCTCGTATACACGCATAACGTATCTTCGCATCTGTATATATAAATAATATGCAAAATGTATAGTCACGAATCCGATACGATAACGGGATTATATATTACGCGTCGCGTGTGAATTTTTATCGCCATTTTTTAGTACCTAGTAATAATATAGGTTAGGTTAATAATAATAGTCTACTTGTCCGAAATGTCGAAATTATTATAAAATAAAATAATAAATCCCGTATGTGTAGATTTTAACAATCTAAATATATTACATATTATCTATATAAATAATCAACCAACTATTAATACGGGTTGACATTTATTTATTTATTTAATAATAACGGACTGGGCCCAATGAATACAGAATAAGCATAGTAGTTTTGAATAGGTACATAATAATAATTTAAAGATGCATAACATTATAAAAGAAAAGAAGAACTTATAGAAAACAATAAAATGACGAAAGAAAGAAAAACAAATAATAAATATAATAATTTAGGAGAAGAATGACGAATCCTCATTGGCAATCATTTTTATCATCCTGGAGAGTGGCTCATTTCTTAAATAAGAGAATATTGAGGTATGAGAAAATATAAGCATTATTACGTTTCTAATAGGTACCTTTATATATTATTGATAAAGGAAATGAGGGAAAGGGAGTCAATAAAGCCAGACAGAAGTTTACGAAAAAAAGATAAATTTTGTTGGTAGAGAAGATCAGATAAGGCGGAGAGATTTAAAAAACCGAAAACGGGAGTGTATGTATAGTCATAAGATTCGCACTTAATATTGAAATTAAATTTAACGAAGTGAAGAAATATTCGCTGGACACGTTCAAGTTGTTTGGAAGCCTCAGTGGTCTGAGGATTCCAAATAACAGAGCCATATTCTACAATAGGCCTGACAAGTTATAAATATTATAATATTATTATTATTTTTAATTTAATTTTCTTTTGGCACACGACAAAACCACTCTCAGCATCTCAGGAAAATCGATTTCTTTCCCTAATTTTTTATATCTCTAAAAGTTAATTAAAATCCGCTGTAATATAAAGTTTATCCAAAAACTATATATATATGACAAATCGCGTAACGTATATAGGTATAAGCAAAAAATAAAAAATAAATTAATGCTTTAAACGCTTTTTGTTTGAAAACTTTTCAATTTATTTAAATAATATTATACAATCTTTATGAAATATTAAAATAAAAAAAAAAATTAATTTTCTTCGCGTTCTTGTTTAGAACTCGCACCCTCCCCCCCACCGCAGCCGTTCGTCGCGCATATAACAGCGCTTGTGTATAACGGCAATGTATACGTAAATACATTATAAGTCTCATAAAACTTGAAACAATTGATATATAAACAGAACAGGAAAAAAATATATATACTTCTTTGTTGAAAAATGGCGCCGGCGTAGACGATTTTCTCATAAAATATACATGCTCCTTGCGAACGTGCGTATTCCGTTTAATATATATTTTTTTCGACGTTTTTCGTAACCGCGGTATATATATATACATTATATATATATACGATGAATGTGCGGTCCAACTCAGAAAAAAAAAATTAAAAGGAAAAGAAATCCCCTTACGCGTCATCGACGAATAGGGTCTACACGCGTACAGCATGCACAAGACAAAATATAGCGGTATATGTATATAGTTTGGATACGGGCGGTACCTATATAAGGGGAAAATTGTACGTGGAACAAACGCTAAAGCTCTTATATATAATATAAGTATATATATAATTTATATATATAGCGTATCGAGCGAATCTCTCCATTTTTTTTTTTTTAATCCAGCGATTGCGCGTGCGGCCGTTCTTTTAACGTACCTACTACAAACGTATAATATATATATATATATATATATAATATTATACCGTAACCACCAAATCAACAACCACGGTTACTGTACGGTATATATACGTATAATGATGGTTAGTACATATTATAATGGTGGTTTGACACGAGTGTTCGCGAACGACGATGGGGTTTTATCGGTTACCACTGTGGTTAAGAAGCCACTAGAAATGGTGTAGACATACACACACACACACACACGTACATACGGGAGTACTTTTCAACGACTGTCGCGGACACGGGGGCGGGTACATTATATTATGTACCGAAACGACGACGGTCAACAACACACACGAAAAAAAAAAGGGAGGTTGTAAAGCGCGTGCAACGAACGCTGTTCTGTTCGAAACCACATCGCACGTGCGTAACACTATATATTCGTATATCGTACAGTAGGGTATAACAATTATTATTAATTATATGTATATACTTATAATATAATATTATAGTATCGAAAAAACGCGTGCAGGAAATAAACCATATATTTATATACCGCGACCGCGGTATTCTCATATACGTATGTCATTACAATATTATAATTATATATGCGTACCTACTTGTGATATTATAGTCGTGTGTGTGAGATATTTTTATTTCATTTAAATATAGTTACATTTTATATATTATATTACATTATTAAGCTGACGATAAAACGCATATCGTATAAGTGCATTATTATAATGTAATTTACTATATAGTCGGCTATTCAACTGGGATTTTATATAAAAACTATAATACATACGAGTATGAGTACCTATAACGATTTTTACGATATATAAAATAAGGAATTTAATAACGATCAGAAGTCGTTATTGTTGCGTTTGTGATTATATTATAATATATAGCATTATTATTATGATTATGGCGATAGAATTGTTTTGAATATTTTAAATTATTAACGAAAAATAACGACAAAACTTTAAATACACGTATTTATTATGTAAGGATACATATTATAATATTGATAATATTAGTCTTCTATCTGAATTAAAGTCAAGCTAAGTTCTCAGTTCTTATGCCTACGCGCGTGTATATATTATATTCGATTATTCTAATACAATGATATATTATATTGTTTTGTCTGAGGATTTGAACGCATTTTCGTCATTCGTCTTATCATATACGCGTAACACGTTTATTATACAATCTTTAGATAAGACGTAGGTACACTAGGTAGGTAGGTATCGTACAGGTATACGACAATAGGGCGAACCAACGTCGTATAATAAATTATAATAATAATTAAATCGCGCAGATATAGGCGTAATATGATTTTACCCGCGTTAAAATGTTATATTTCATATAATATTACCTGTATATATTATAATATTATTATGATGTAACACGTGTCTTATATTTTATTCGACTAGTTGTCACGCGATGTTCATGAATTGCAATCAGTTATACCGACACGTATTATACACCCCGCGACTCGAATGAGTTCGAAAGGGTCGACTTACGCGTGTCGTGAATATTCAATGTATACCTACCACGAAATATGACAACAATATATTATTATGTTATAAAACGCGGTTTTGTCTCTGGCGGACGACATTGAGGCTCGGAGATTCGCATAATAATAATAATTATTAATATAATTATTATTATTATTATTATTATTATTATTATTATTATTATTATACGAATACATTTATATAGGTATATACTTATATTTTATGTAATAACGTGTACTATATATTATAAAATGCGTAGGTATAGCAATGATGGCAACAAAACGTTATCGAAAAAAAAGGGATTGGGCGGTGAGGGCCAGATGTGTGTCATGGAATAAGAGTAATTATACGTATGGGGTCCGTGGAAAATCGTTCAAGTATATACGCTCGTGGAAAAATGAATAAAGAAAGAAAAAAACGCGCAGGTGGGCGCGGACGGCGGAGGTGCGGTGTGACTGTCATTTGAGCGCGTGCTCGTGAGAAAAATTCGTAATAAATGGTTTCACCGCAATCGCGTATTAAGCTTTACCACGTATATACCTAACCGTATACGCCTATATAGTGCCCCAATATATATATAATACAATAGTTTCGGTTTTTAGTTCTACCGAAAAGGTTTCGAAACCACAAAAGTGAAAACACGACGTGAAAGTTCAAAAGGGTTGGAAAAACGCGTGCGAGATAATAATAAATATTATAGACAACCATTATATATTATATACCTATACCTAGGTACTAATTTTTCTGCGACCAAACCGAATCGATTTTATGCAATTTCCCATAATTATAATAATAATAAATAAAATATTATATGGGGACTAGTGCATACTCGTATGTAGAGCAACAGAGTAAACAGTTTTTAATGTAGACTCGAATCCATGGCTATATGAATTAATATATGGATTATTGGTATTAACAAAAAATTGTGAAACACTAGAATAAAAAAAAATTGTTATAGATTTTATCCGAGAGTCGTTTAATAATATAAAAATACTGAAATATCATACAGCTATTACATCATATTGGAAATTAAATATTACGAGTCATATTATATTGTTTTCTACAGTAAACATAGGTACGTAAATTGACGTATTAATTTTTTACTTTTACTATGGTCGTAGAAAGGAAATATACAATTTGTTGGCGAATCACTGAATTTAGGAAATTACGTTTTGTAAAATTTTCAATATTTATTATTATTATTATTATTATATTTTTAATCGAATCGTGAAAAAACGATATAAAATATCTCATTTTGTATTATTTTTAATTATTTTTCTTATTTTTTTTTTTTATATTATTTCAAAAAGAAAATCTCGTATTATTTAGCGTTTATCCCGTAACAGGTCGTATATTTAGGGTCGTATATTATTGTACAGTTTAATATTTTACGTTCACGGTCCATAAGGTAACAACTTGGAAGAGCCCCAAGACGTTATTGCCCGTCGCAAACTATATTATTATCTAATTAGCCGTTAAATTCGATAATGACAATAAAGGGTTTCCACTCTATTCGCGCCAACCGTAAACGCCACCGCCACCGCCGAACCCGTGGAGACGAAACGAGGACGATATCATAATTACATAATAGTACTTATAATATTATGGGTGCAGCACACCAGCATTATGCTAGGACTCGTCCGCCGATATGAAGATATACCTTCATCTCTCCTCGCGATTGTATCGTTTCCGTTTCCGTTTTCCGTATATTATACCGCGCATACCATTGTGCGTATACCACGCATACCTTTGTGCGTATACCGCGCGGTATATAACAGTGTAATTATTATTTATGTATTCGGACAATTATATAATAATAATTGTTGCTTGTTTGTATACATTAATAGACACACACCCTATACATGCCTATAATTAATAATATAATATAAACGCGTATTTAATTATTATATAATACTTACGTATATAGACGCCCTTAAGACGAATTTTAGCCCCTTAGAAAAAAATAAAACGAACCGTTATTGTATACCTACCAATAATTTAATAAATTGAAACTCGTCTTATAACACGAGTATATGCATAAAAATTGGAATCCATTATCAAATGTATTTAAAAAAAAAAAATACCTATTTTAAACGTCCGCGGACGTCACATAAAAGTATATATTATAATACAGTTTACAATATTAACACAATCAAGGAAAATTTATAATAATTTTTTTTTTACGAGTTCTTCGATGTTTTCGTCTTGAAAGTTAATTCATGATATTATACGCGTGTGTCGTTCCTGAAAACGTCGTTATTCGTCAAAATTCTCGTCCGATATATTATATAGATTATATTATATATGTATATACCTGTACATAACCTATATACATATTAGATAGTGTAGACTAAAAGAGGACGAAGAGAGAGACAAATTAGAGGAAAATATATGGACGAATAAAGAGAAAACGCGTGAAGATAAAGAACAGAGAGAAGGAGCGTTAGAGTCTTTTGGGCTTTTCAAAAGAGTCTGGGAAATTACTTTGAGGATAATCTGTGAATGTATATACTGCGCATAGTGAGTCGTCGGTATCACTGAAGCTCTACGGGTATAAGAGCTAAAGCTTAGCGGAAAAGTAAAAAAAAAAATAATAATAATAATAATAAAACGCGAAGAATCTTCGAGACGAACAAATTGCAAAACCTCCCTTCTCGTCACCGTTATCATGTGCGTATCGAAGTGAACTGGTACGTCTTTTAATCCTTTATATTGCAGTTTGTTATATTATATAATATTATAAAGATAAAAGATAAAAAATAATAATAAAAATGTCACAATGATATTGTGTTTTAGAAATAAAAATTACCACACGTTTAAATAATATTATTTAATATTTTATCTGAAGTCGAGTTTTTCGAATAAGAAATTACGAAATCAAATACGAGATTTGATGATTCGTCCGAAATATTTATTTAAGTATAATATATAGAAATCAAAATATTAAAATCAAAGTTAAAAAATACTGTTTAGATATAATATAAAGAATTTATCTATTTTTATTTATTTATTTTTTTTTGTGAATTAATATAGGTGTTTTCGAGAAGAAAGAAACGTTTTTGTTACATTATTAATAATAATAATTTTATACTTAAATGAAATATCATGAATACTAAGAATATGTTTAGTTATCACTTAGATATAATCTTTTATAAAAAATATTTCATATTATTTTTTTAGTTCGTATAATTTAAAAATGTTCAAATATTCGCGGCAATCCTCATTGGAAAACAGACGCACCTTAACGACGACCAAAAAAATAAAAATAAAAATATGTTTTTATATTTTTGTAAACAAGTTTTTCTGTGTATAATACTTATAAGACAATATGTCGTGACATTTTGATATTATTTTTTAATAGTTATTATAAACCCTCTTTTTATTGAGTTCAATTAATCGGAACAAATCCGATTACCATATTACATTGAATTACTATAATGGAGACATTTCCATCGCGTCTTTTATATAAATGTAAATTGACAGTATTAAATTACAGAGTCACTTTTCAGAGAAAATTTCAAAGTTTATTTTTTTTTTCCTTGTGTGTTGTTAACTGAACCATTATATTATAGATTTTTTTTTTTTTTATTCATTTATTGTGAATAAGTACCTGTAAATGTATATTACATTTGTGATAAAAAAAGAAAAAAAAAAAAGAGAAAAAAAAAGAAAAGTTAAATCAATAATATATAAAAAGTTTAATTATGTATATTTATCTCGACTTTATTGCCTTGTCCAGTTGTCCACGCACAGAAAACTAAACGAAATGTTCTAAATATTTAAAAACAAATTCATTGTTTCGTTAAAAACTCCTCTATTAGTCTAAACAAAATACAAACGCATTATAATTGCCAAAATTAACCAACCAAAATGTTTTTTTTATAAAAACAAGAAAACGGGCAAATTTTTCGAACGATTTGGCAATTATTTATATATAATTATTATATCTAGTATATAATAATATTTTATGGTCTGAAAACAATATGCGTTTTGTACATTATTTTAATACGCGTAATTAAAATGGAATAATATTATAATAATATAAAATTATACGTTTACTCGTATACGTACCTTTATTTCGTATAATATATTACATTATATTCGTAAATTATAATATTATAATATACCTCGCGCTCGAAATTTGTTATTCGTCGCGCGTACGTATATTACTCTAAAAGTATGTACCTACCTAAATCTATAATATAAACTCTTCGCGCGTAATGCGTTTACATTCTGTTCTATACGTTCTCCTCGTCCTTTAACCGCGGTATATATTTTTAGAATTTCCTGTTTTATTTTATTTTTTTTCCCAACGTCCGCGCGCTGAACCCTCGTGGCGCCGGGGCTTCACACCTCGACGATTCGGCGCAAATCCGTATATAATACACTGTATATTATTATATATATAACATGTATATACTCTTGCAGCACGCGTCCCTCGCTCCGATCCATTTGTCTTTCCCGCGGGACCGTCATCAGACATTCTCGTTCGACACACATTTTTATCGCCTTCCCTTATAACATATATATAATATTATATACGCGTTCGGCAATTCCACGCCTGTGTGCGCCTGTTCGCTGCGTGCAAAACGAAACGTATTCGTATATATATTTGCCGTTGACTTCTTAATGGACCCTCTTGTGTTTCGTGTGATTTAATTTTGAACTGTTTGCCAACACGGTGGCGGCTTCGAGAGAGCGGATGAGGGTCGGCCCGACCTGCAGAGTTGGCGGTACACACGCGGGCAAATCAGTTTTAAAATCCCGTAGACGTAACGAGTAGACCCGCGGGCGCGAAAGCCCGCGACGGTAGGCGGAGACCTACTACCGTATATACTCGTATATAATATAATATACGTGCGGCATGTACTATATTTTATTCCGTACGCGATATACATATTATATATAAATGTATACACGGCACGACCCGGTATAGAAAAAAGCTATTCGGCCTTATACGGAAGAGTTTTTATTTTTTATATGTACTCGTATATTTTTTTTTTTTTTTTTTTATTATTTTAAACGAGATAGTGAAAATACAAAATACGTTATACGTCTAATGTATAAAAAAAAAAAAAACACCCCTGTCTCTTATCGTTATCACGTATAATACGCAATGGCGCAATCCTATTCGAACTTTAACGTATAACCAAGAATTTCTTTTTTTTTTTTTTTTAATTATAGTATTATTACGAATTTGACAATATTAATACCGTATAATGATTATTAATTATTATACATTTATACGGTCAAACAGAGGTCGTAAGTACACGTATAATTCGTGCGACTTGCGTACATTTATATTATAAAATGATAAATTTATGAGCTTATCATAATCACGATAAATGCGAACGTAGAAGAAAATTCACTGTGGTTTTCAAACAAACATCAGTTACAATTTATATTTCTCTATACATTATAATAACAAAATCGTAATATACGTGTCTAATGGTCGTATTATATAATACACATTCGTGTAAAAAGTCTAAATTTCTATTCAAACACTATACGTTATCGTCTCAACGGTGAATGAATCATTACCAAAACGCTCTTAAAGCTATATCATATTATTTAATACCCATAAATAACAAGAATTACGTATAAATTATTATTATATTTTAAAATTGATTTTTTGTTTTATGATAAATCAAATACTAAGAAAGTGATGTATAAACACTCTATACGTACAGCTTTCATATTATTATATTGATACATATTTTTATTCATGATTAAACTTATAATATAAGAACAGTGATTTTCAAAGAACATAGAAAATATTATTTTTTTTTTAAATATGATGTTTTAATATAAGAATAACGTAAGTACTTTTAAAAAACGTTAACCTCTAACAGTCTAACAGATCGTTATTAAGCGTGTATGTGTATTTATTAGTTAATTATTACAATAATTTATAAAAATATAAAATATGCGAATGAAAAAAAAAAAAATTCAAAAACTATTAATTTCTATATATGGTGTATTGTCTCAACCATTGTCGTATATATACGTATAATATTATAACCAGGCCATAATGTTCTTGAAATTGTATTAAAACCACACACAAGTATTGGTCGCGAATGTATAATAATTGCATTCTACCCGTTACCGGGTAGACTTTCAAAGTGGTTCCCACTGTTTTCGAACTGGTGTGCTGCGTATTGTGTACTCTGCACGCGGTCCCCTCGGAGGAAACCACTTGTTGAATGGGACTGTACGCGAACAAACCGGATCCGTTTTTCAACGGTTTCAATGGACGGAAAAAAAAAAACGAGTACGTACTCACGGCACAACAAAAGTTGTTTGTAGACTATAATATATATACGTTTTTTTATATTTATATTATATATAGAAGTGATGGCAGTGTTCATAGTGCGATAAGATATCATAACAACACTTTGAGCGAATAAAATTAAAGTAGGTATATCGAAGATTCAGAAATTAAAACAAATTTTATGGAAATAAAAAAAAAATTAAATATAGATCGTTGACGTAATGAATGCCTAATAAAAAAATGTTTGATTAAGAATAGTTATAATCGAACACTATTATATATTATTGTAGTTTTTTCAAAAAATAAACTTAACATTAAATTAATTAATTAAGTTCCTACTAATATATTATTATAAATTAAATAAATAAATTATTATTATTATTATTATTTCCATAATATTCGGAAATAAATTAATAAAACGGATAATAATAATAAAAGAGATATGACCTGTAAAACGGTTATTTATATTATACTCTAGTTTCGCCTCGAAAAGATTTTAAACGTTTTTATTGTTGGTAAATATTGATCTTCAATAAACTGTTTGTCATTGAACTTGTACAATAACACTTATTATGTGCGCATAACAATGAATTTATTATCAATGATTTGAGTGGTGTGTATAATAATATAATATAATGTAAGGTACCTACCAAATATTTTATAATATAATATCCGCGGCGTGATACAGTGCTCAGGGGGTCGTATTTACAGGTTATAATGGTTGACAATTGTGCAACAATAACAGAAGCATTGTATTAAATTTTATCCAGGCATAATATTTTACGCATTAGATAATTAAACAAATATAATTCATTACTTTATATAATTAATCTACGCGAAACTTATTATTATGTTGTAAATTATTATTTACAAAAAAAAAAAAATTCAAAATAATATGTAATTTTCCACCACCATCATAAATAAAAAATATAGGTAATAATTTATACGATATAATCGATCACATTAGAGTATAAAATGTTATTACAGGGATTAAATAATAATTATTTATCGAAATATATCAAATTATCGATTAATATATAAATAATATCTATTATATATTTTATTTTTTTAAGTCTATCTTGAATATATAAAAATAATAATATATATATATAGTCCGTTGTTTAACCATAATAATGTGATTTAAACATATCAACGGTTAACAATCATTATTTTTTGTAGAAATTTTACAATATAAGTAAATACATTTTGGACACTTTAATAACATATTTGCATAGAATGCTTATCTCAAAGTTTTTTTAATTTTGATAAAATTCGAATTATTTCAAATAATAATAGTTACTTAAAAAAAAAAAAAAAATGAATTATTCAAATGAGAAAAGTATAATAATTAAGAACCATATAAATAGGTACCTAAATTGGATGCGGATCTAATCGTCTGTAATAATTGTTAAGCTTCTGTAATTAAAATCATTATTTAAAAACGGACATTTTTCATTAACATTCAACCACTACAGGTAATAATATTATTATAATATAAATTAAGAAAATTAAGTCGAATAATATTTTAGTCGTAATACGCATTAATAAACATAAATTATTACGTTAAATATTATAATTTCAGTCATCTTTAGATACATTATTTGGCCTTCGTTTCTATAATAATTATTATACCCGACAAAGTACTTTCTAATTAAAAAAATTAAATGTAATATTTAACATTTAACAATAAATTCAAATGTTTATAATTAATAATAATACGATTGATATACACGTAATAACGGCAAAAAATAACAATAAACGTTGAAATATTAAATAGATACGTTGATTTGGTAATAATGTTAAAAAAAAGTATAAAAAAAAATTATACTCATATGTGTAGAATTAAATAATCAGTTAACGACGAGTATAGTTGGGCAAATATAAAATATTTAGTGTGTAACATTGTGTTGATAAATTGATAATAATTACGATATTATAATATTTAAGAGATAATATTACGCATTAATTTATTAATAAATATTGTAATATTAATGTTTCCATTTTTCCAATACGGATAAGGTGAATAATCGCAACTTCGCAAGTTAAAAAAAAACATAAGTCAAAGTATATAATATAACCGTAGAAAAAAGGAATAACTGGAAGGGACTATAAAGCGAAAATTCGTATAATATACATAATTATATTAAAAAATAAATATAAATAAATAAAAACACTGTAGTTAGGTATGTAATTAATGGTCTAGACTATTCGATCGAATACAGCATCGTTAACGGAATATAATATAATACACACACTACTTCTACACTGCAGTATTATTATTATAAATATAATGTACGTAAATTCGTGCAGGCGATTATTATAATAATTATATTAATATTTTTAAAACTCGCACAACGTGATAATAATATTATTATTATTGCTACCGTATGTAAGTATAAATTTCATAATAATAATAATAATAATAATAATAATAATAATAATAATAATAAT
>JAIUCT010000011.1:7027001-7053513 GCA_021307375.1 Tetraneura akinire | reverse complement strand
CGTCGGTGAACACAATTGTAGATTGTGTTGAGCAAGCAACCAGCTATTCTCTCCGTTAGGACCGAATATGTCTTTCGGGATATATGTTGATTATGAAAAAGAAAATTTATTACTATATAACTCAAGAATCATATACTATTAATAATACTCCGTTTGAATAGCCTTAATGCAATATGTGATATGGTATGTAATCGTAGTTGTAGTCGCCGTTGAACACAATTATTGTAGAATGGGTTGAGCAAGCAACCATCTACGTAATCCTCAAGGACAGAGTGTGTAATGCGGGGCATATATAGTAACTCATATTGAGCCTCTTTAGTCTATATTACTTTTACATAACCTGGTTAAGAACGTACGATGTGACACGACAGAATTTTTCAGAACGCAGGCTAACCACAACATAGTATTAATTAAGAGTCATAATTTGGCAGAGGACTTCTAGATCTAAAAAATCACTAAATATGCACTTAATCATTCAAAATATGCATTTTAAAAAGATTATTTTTATAAAAAAAAAAAGTAAAAAAAATTTCTGTGTAATTTTAATTAATATATTTTATATACAATTTTAAAATTAAAATAAGTATTTTCAGTATATGTACTTTTGCGTTTCGATAATATTTTGTGGCGTGATCAATATTATCTATAAAAGGCTTGTTAATGTAGTAGGAAATAGCCAACCGACTCCTCCTTAACTGGATTGGATTTGATAAATACGACTGAACGACAACCTGTAGGCCTTTACTGTAAGATACGAGGTGTGTAACGTTCTAAAACATTGTAGTATTAAATTGTACATAATCTTACCAATGTCAGAATCTAAAAAACAAACAAATCAAAAACTTTCGACTGATCTTACCATGCTCAGAATCTAAAAAACAAACAAATCATAAACTTTCGACTGATCTATAATAATACTCGTATAAAATAATAATATAATATATATTATATTTTTCCTTTCTGTGTACATATTACAAAAAAAAAATAATAATAATAATAAAAATTTTAGTAAGTAGGTACATAATATATGGTTTTATACACTATTTGGTATTAAATTTTGTTTTATACACCGAGGAAAAATTTATAATTATCACCGTTAAAGTTTTTGATTTAAATAATATTAAAAATCTCGTGCTCGGAATAATAATTTATGTCACGGAGTTTATATGAGTGGTATACGTACGTATATAATATATTATAATATTATGCCGTTAATGCGTAAAGTATTATATAATAAGTGAACGCGCATGCAATATTATGTATATAATTTATTTTGGGACGGCAAAGTGTCGTTATAAAATCAATTTCGCACTAGGTATATACCGTCAAAATACGGGTGAAATATGTAAAACACTTATATATAATATACGAGTATACCTACCACGAATTTCATCGAAATGCGGATCGCATTTTTATATTTCCGGTCCGAAAGTTCAGAGGGTTCTTTAAATGGGTATATAGGGGACGTCGTGGTATTCAATTAAGTTGAATTTCGCGGTATATATATACGAATAGAGGTCCTCGTACAAAATAATAAATCGTATAAAAACGTCCTCGTTAGAGACTTGTTAGAGAAAAGGTGGACGGGCGCTTATTAAGTGAAATACACGTGTATTATATAATGCTCTTTTTATCTTGCGCGCGTATAATAAATTAATAATTGTATGATATGCCATAAGCGTACAAAAAAAAAAAAAAAAAAAAGAGACGTATACGTTATACGATTATTATTATTGTAATTATATAGGTACAACGCGTATAGCGCAAATCTAAATTACAATTTTTATTTATTTTATAAATTCAGGTATACGCGGGAAAATTAACATGGCATCATTGTAATAATATTTATAGGTACTATACGCGATGTAAATACAAAAATAAAACATATATACCTAATATATTATTTATTATTATTATTATTATTATTATTATTATTATTATTATTATTATTTTCATAATATTCTTCCCACGGAATACCACATTCTACTATATTATATAACTACGTCTCTGTTTAGACTCGAATGATGATATTTATAATATTATATAAATGATTGTAGATGTATTGTAGTGCATATTATAGTCTGGCAGCGCGGAATACCTACTATTATAACGTATTTGAAATTTTTTATATTCATTTTGAGTTTATCTTTTTTCAAAAATCTGTATTCGAAACTAAAGAGTTATAGACTATAGTTAAAAATAAATAATCCGATATCTAAGGCTAGTTTGATATACAGGAAAAAAAAAATACTAACACAATAAGCAAATAGAAGGTCAAAATTATAATATATTATATTATACGCGATGCGTACATGGTTACAAATAATATAAGTATTCAAAGTATTATAATATACACGCTATACCTACATCTATAGACGTATCTATATAAGATCTATATATAAGCGTGTAGGAAACGAAGTGATAAAAATTGATTAATAACATACAGCCACAAACGTCAAAATGAAAATGTAGTTACATTATCTAAGTTATATTTACTTGATATTTATAGGGAAATGATATAGAATGAAATTTTAAATATATGTGACAATTTTACACACACGATTCAATTTCATATTTAATATGATATATCATTATTCGTTATTTTCTCTTGTTGGTTATTTAAATTTAACACATTAAAATATTTAGTTAAACTTTTGAATTGTTTAAATGTTTAATTCACAAGCAGACGCGAATGCGAGTATGTAGTATATACATAATGTATAATAGTAAGTGTTAATATACATATTATATTCTGTTTTATTTATTTATTTTTTTTTTGGATAATTATTATTATTATTATTATTATACAGGGGTCTGACATAAAAACAAATTATTATTACTCAGCACGTAAATGTGACATTTCAAATAAATGAGTAGAACATTAAGTTTCACTATATATACCGACTACATTTTTCAATAGTAATGTCACCTTCATTGTTGGAGGGTCATTGAAAAATATTAACGGAAAAAATGAATTCACTTATTGTAACTTACAGTACTGGTTAGCTGTTACCATATTCATCACTACATTATTATAATTTACACCAATCGTTTATGACATAGTAAGAGTATTCTTCGACGAGATTTATTTATATAATTTTATAATAATTATGTTCTTTTTAAAAAAATTATTTCATACAAAAGTTTTTTTTTAAGATTTTTAAGATCATCAAATTTATTTCTACTTAGAAAAAATGTTATTGCACAATAAATTCCGAAACAATAATAATAAAAAAAACATAATACAAATTTTAACATTTATCCAATCATTTATCACTCGATTATATTACATATAATATAATAATATGCGGTTTTGTTAAATAGATATCTATTTGATTAAATCTAAGATCTTAAAAAAAAATTTTATTTCAAAGGTTTCATTTAGTAATTTTAATATTTTATTAAAATTGAGAGTATATTAATAATGAGTAGATTGGATTATTGAATACCTATAGGCGAATAAAATAGTAGTGATAAACTGATAAAGTGATAACCAACACGTTAATAATGATATTTTTCTTTTTACTAATTCGTTATTTTAAATAGGTAATTGATTTATTTGATATTGTTTACGATACGAAATTTGTGTAACAAATTAAACCGTAAATACTTTTTTGATAACGATAGTTCAACAAGTTATGTATACCCAACTATAATAAAACGGACTCGATAAATTACAAATGCGGTCCGAGTATAGTACATATAATACATTCATAAAGTTGAAAACTTGTAACTCATTAAAAAAAAATTATAGCGCCATTATAACCGTGATGATTATAATACATTCGTTTTAGACCAAATAATCCATACATAACACTATACGTATACCTAATATACATGTGCAGTAAACCACCGTAAAGTTTAAATTTATTCAATAATTAAAAAAAAAAAACAAATTAAATTAATTAAAAAACACGTAACTACATTTCTCGTTATAATAATATTATATAACATAATAACAGGTACTTTGTGTAAAGTTTTCGGTATTATGTTATGTAAAAGTAAAAATTAAAAGTTTTAGATAATTAAATGATACGAAATATTACAAAACAAAATCGCGCGTATATTTAAACCCATAAAAAAAAAGTTTATTTTTTAACAGCTTCGAGTGTATATAAAAACGTATAACAAATTTAAAAACTATACGTTTATTATAAACGACAGATTTTTCCACTACGCAAATATGGGGTTTTATATACTCAGTCTCTTATTACGCGTATAGTATTAGCCTGCAACATATTAAATTCCATTTCAATTATCGGCAATAGTTATATATATATAGATGTGTTACTTTCGATAATTGTATTTCGTACACGGATATATGTATTTAAAGACCCCTCCCGGCGCGAGCGTATTCCGCACCCTGCAGACGTCACATAATACGAAATTACCATCCCTTTGAAGCATGCCGTGTGTCACGGAGGGATTACGGATAGACGCGCGGACGGCTCTCATTTAAAATAATCTCTCGGAAGCAGGACGAGTTGATAAGTTCTGCAACTTATCTGATGAAATCTCAAAAATACACAGCTGCCCAAATTCAATGGACCCGCGTAATTCTCTTTACGACTATATATATATATCTGAACCTTTTTGAAAATCAAACCACATTTTCAATAAAATATTTCAATCTGTTCGCATATTACGCTGATTATATATTCATCTAACTGTATAATATTATAATTTATATTACATAATAACATTTTATACAGGCATTATGAATTGTAATAAATATAATTTTAAAAAAAACCCTTTTACTTTTTTATAATTATTAAAAATAATTTTCTAAATTATTAATCTTACATGTAAACTTATATAAATTTTAAATATTATTCACTTGAATAATAATAATAATATCATTTACACATAATATTATCATATAAAGAACCATATAAAAAAATAGAAGAAATCAAAATTATTTTTTTTTTATAAGATATTATGAAATAAAATGGACAAATTAAATTTGATTTTGTCATCTGTTATTATTTTGGTTTTGCAGTATAAAAATTGATAACTAAGTATATTGATTTAATTAGTGACGTAGACGAATAATACAATTATTTAAATTTTATACGTCCATTTTATATTTTATTATATTCGTGTTAAATATTACCTACAATGTTCTTTTTTTTTTTAAAAAAAAAAAAAGTGAATGCTCTATTCGGTTGTTCGTGAAACGAATCTGGTACGATCATATTGTATTTTTCATTCCGTATAGGAATAAATTATATTATAACTAAGTGTCTACACTTTTCTACTATACAGTTAACGTATGCATAATTATTAATGTATACGTGTAGAATGTTTTACAATATGACTGCAGTGGGAAATACATCTTCAGTCCGTTTTCGTGGTCGACGAATCGTTTTTGAGCGGACACTATATACAGTTTTATATAATATGATAATAGTCAATACAAATATTATTATATTATAATAATAATAATATTACATAATAGTAATTGCGTTTTCCGCATGATATTCGTTTAATATAGAAATCATTTTAGAGATAATTAAGATTTATGCTATCGGATTATACATATTGTGATCTTTGCCCGTTTACCCGTTCACGTTTCATAGACGTAATATTATATTATAATTTATAATAAATGTAATTAGGAATATCACGTCGGGATTTTATGACTTTTTTAGTTTTTTATGTGCCCTACCTGCGATTTTATTGAAAAGCAAAATATCATAATTTAATATAACTCGATATTATGATTACAGTATAAATGAATCGCTAACTGCAGAAAGGGAACAAGTCTACTTTTCCTAATTTTTCAGGAATGATCAAAAACCAAATATGGTCATGTTCCCTTTCAACAAGAATTTCCAAACAGTATATTTATTGTTTTGATAATCGGATTTGACTCCTATCTGCAGTTAGCAATTCAAATGTATAATTCTTCAGAGTAAAATTATACAGGTAATAATACGTGTCGACAAAAAATTATTAATTATTGTACATTATAGTACATATGTACCTATTATACTATAAATTAACGCAAGTCTGGACAAGTTGACTAATTTTTTTAACCTAGTTAAGTTTTTCAAGTAAAATTTTTATCGCATTCACGCCACTGAATCAATATAATATAATTATTTATACTGTTCATTTTTAATCATATATTTTTTTTTGTTTGCGCAGTCGATTATTGTTTACTTTCCATTATGTTTCATTGATTAAATAAACCAGAAATCGGTTTTCTTTTTGACTTTGTGAACAGTTTAAATTTTAAATTTATAATATTTTATAACGCGGTTATCGACGCGATTTATAATAATATTTTATTCAGGTACAATAATATTATAATATTATACTAATGGTATAATAACTCAAAAAAATACAAACTATAATATTATAAAATATTACTAAATAATATACCAATGTTCGATTTCGATCTAAAAACGATGATGATCTATACCAGTTAAAACGCGGTATACTTATTATTATTATATACGAGGAAATAATATGAACTTATAAGTCAACGTTTCGTATATTTATGGTTGTTATAGGTATACTGTATAAATTCTCGTGTATATATATGATATATTTATTGTTTAAATGCGTACGACGTTTTAAACAGATTAGATAAATAAGTGTACATTAAAATCGATTGATACGACCCGCAGTCGAAAGGGATTTGTGTGGGTGTTCATTTCGATGGTAGGGACTAGGGAGAGTGGAAAACTAAGTTACATAATATATAAATATATAGTAATAAGTATGCATCCAGAGAACTTCTCTCGCGCGAAGGCAATGTCAACGACGTGGAAAACACCATCACTCCCGAGTAAAATTGATATATTATGTTATATTATGGTATATACGATTGTGAGTGAAATAGTCGGTGGTATTTGCCCTCGATCACATATTATAAAGAGTCCGTGGTTGTCGTGCCGCGTAACTTTGTTGTCGTTATTGTGGCGGTTGCGGTGTTGCTGTCAGATGGGAGGGAAAGATGAATATCTTATAAGCAACGTGCACTAATTAATCACTATGTCATTTACCATAATATACATTAGTTTATATATTTGTGTACGTGTGCGAGAAAAAGGGAGTGCAAGAGATGAGGAAGAGAAAAGAGAACGAGAGCACAAAGAGTTGGAAAAGTAAACTTGATGATGAGTATAATATTATTATATTAAATATATAACTATTATGAATTGTGTTTAAAATTACTTTATTGACATAAATAATAACCAATAATATAATATATAAGATATAATATAATAGTATAGTGTTATACTCGTGTGTAAATAACGACTAAATTTCTGTTTATGTACAAAATCGTAAAAACAGTATTTTAGTCTTATCTTTTGTTTATTACATAAATATATTATTATACTTTTCAAACGATTTCATATTTTTATTTAGAATATTATACTTACTCGTATATAATATATCCATTGCTGGATGCGAGAATTTAGGAGTAATAAAATATCACCCAGTTGGTCCAAATTTTATTTGCGTTTGTGTATATTATGTCGAGAACCAAATATTATTATTACTCTAACGCACAAATTCAGATATTTTATACATATAATATTTTCAAAACTTGCAAATTTTATTTTTCGTTCACGCCAAAACGTTCTGTTTTGACGTTGACTCGTCTTGTACCGAGCCACAAGTTTACTCGAATTATTTTGATTTTTCAATTCACAAACCAAGTATATACAATTACCACGATTACAGTTATTCATTTTATAAATACCGTGACAAAATATATAGGTTTGGAATTTTACCAAGTATACCTTTATGAGCAATTAGAATACACTATAATAATATAATATATTGTTTGTGTTTTACCGGGATAAAATTTAAAAAAAATATTATTAAATGATAAAAATGTCTATTTGTGTGTGTATGTAAATTATTGTCCTCGGGTCTAATTAAACTAAATATTTTAAATGTTTTTTTAATAAATTATACCTGTATTTTTCACCTATATATTATCAAATATCATATTGTATTTTCAACTTTCGCGTTCTATATTGATAACATAATAATATATATTTTATTATTAAACATTTTAAAATAAAATTGAGCACTTGTGATTATTTTTATAATATTTCATTAAAAACTAAAATCACAAAATCGATACTTATAGTAATCGTATAGGTACGTATTTCAACAACAATATTGTCGTCTTAGAAAAAAAAAATAGAAATAACCACATTGTTATTGAAAATTTGGAATACGTATACGATTGTTAAGTATCAATTTTTGTGGTTTGGGTTTTTAATAAAATATATTATTCAACAAAAGTTTATTTTCGCTGAACAATTGATCGTCCTGAGAACTTTCATCGGGACACTGCTTGATGAAAACCGGAGGACGAATGGCAACCCTAAGTATATTATAATAATATACATATTTACAAAACGATATTGATTCATTATAAAAAATTCATTACGATGCGTACGCGATTGTCCGCGTATACCGCGGTACTGGTTTTGACTTATATGCTCGTATTATCGTAGTCCCTCAGAATTATGTACACGCCATCGCATCGTATAATACGTAATAATATATATGATGTTATACCATATATATGTATATACGTATAAGATATACGGTGATGGCGACGGACAACTGATAAATTACCCACTGTCGCTGCAGTCTATATATACGTATATGCAGACACGACGATGGCCTTTAAACGCACGCCGATTTTTTCCTTCGACTATATATTATTATTATAATATATACTCGTATCGTATATTATAAATACGTCTTTTCGTTTTTTCCTCCGCGAACGTAACACTCGTCTTATCTCGGCCATAATACTCGTATATACATAATATTATTTATCTTCCTCGTCTTACATATTTATACACATATATATATACATACACTTTTCCGTCGAACGAACGCGCATACATAAAATATATATTTTCAGACGGTCATTACGTCACTGTTTGTATATTATTTTGTATAATATAATATATATATATATATATATATATATGTATAATGTATATCTTGAAGATGAGGAAGGGAGGATGGTCCAGGGGTAGATGGAAGCTGCGTTGCTCACAATGATTGATTAAGAGATGACGCGCCAGAGACGGGACTTTGTTCTGCCGTCTTGCGTTCGAATCTCTCCTGACTCGCACGACGTGACGACCTAGCACACACATACACACACGCGCACATAATTCTCGTATTATAATAATAATAATAATAATAATAATAATAATAATAATAATAATAATAATAATAATAATGTATACGTATATTTAACAAGCGTATATTATTATTTATATATATATACACATTTATATTATTTATGTGCGCGTTATATACGTGGCAAGAACAGCTGCCGGACGATATTCTGCGGCCATTTTTGGTGACCTTCGCGCTGTACCTCTTCTTTATCCGCCCACGTATATAAAGACAAGACGGTAGATAATATGATATATTATATTCACTTTATAAACCATATTTTATATACGCGTATTATACATATAAATATATATAAACGGAGGAGGACGAACGCGGGAAAACAATTATTTTGGGAGGGGATTTAAAAAAAAATATATCAATGAACGATAATTTATTGTAAAATTCGAATTATCAGGGAGGTCTTGAAATTTTTAACCCCAAAACTACCCCGTCCGGAACGTCAGATTTTTTTCATCCGAAATGTGTCGCGTTTTCATATATTTTGTTGTCTTATAATATACAAGTATATAGGTTCATATTATAATTATAATATACTCGTATAAAAAAACTTAAACGTTTTAAATATTTATTCACTCCAACCTCGTCATACAAGTGCAAGTACAAGTGCGTAATACACATCGTTACAACTTACAATTATTATATTAATATAATATATTATAACACCACTATGCAATTATTTCGTGTTGATATTATAATACATATATATATATATATATACCTTCCTATATTATAATTTTTATTGTGTAAAAAATTCTATACCACGGTCGCGGTATAGTGCGAAAGTGGTTTTTTTTCACGAATTATCACATTGTTCCATAGAAATAATTTTTACAACATTGTGCTTAACGAGCAAGGTGTTGCGAATGTGTGAATACGAACAACTTTCTGAAGGGTGTTATACCGACAAAAAGTATAAGTACTCGTCTACGGCATATATATTATAATATGTATTTATACTTTTATAGTCTATTCAACGTCCTACACCTGTACTTGTCGCGGTTTATATTATTATTATTATTTCGCGTGTATATATTACATTTAATATAGTGTGAAATCCTTCCAATGTTCTTCGCTAGTCCCGAGACGACTTCATGGTTATGATTATATTTAATTATTATTATTATTATTATTATTTTTTTTTTTTTTTTGTTTTGTATTAGACTAAAGACCCTAACGCGACGGAAGTGTTTACGCAATTTATTATATTGCATAATTATCATATTATTATAATATACTGCAGTTCCTACTCGTAAAACGAATATTTTCGTACGAGATTCGCGTAAAACGCAAATAAATTTTAAAATAATTACGCAATTATTTCGGATACTTTAGTACCTCTTTGGAATAAAAACAAAAAGTAGTTGAATTACGTGGATATAATAATAATTATTAAACCTAGGTACATTAATATGCTGCTATTATATTATACTCTTATTATGTCCGCATACACATGCGCGTATACTAATTATTTATATAAATCTCAATGTAATTTCAACAGTATCGTTAATAAATCGCAAGTTCAAATATTCCTGGATGACTATAATATATTATTTAGATTAATAATATTTATTATCGATTCATTCCCGTGGCATTTTTATATACGATATTAATAGTATTCATAAAACGTGTTTAAAATAAAATAATAACGTTTCTCCCTTTTGAAAACTTGGTTAAGTACTATAATAAACAAAACTACTTAACTATATATTATATTAAAAGTTAAGTGCTAAAACGTTTTCTGACAAATATATACGATGGTCACTTTGTATATATGTATAAGAAGTGCTAATACACCTACATATTACATATTATAAAGTATATTATAGAATAATGTGTCAACTTTATATTTAACGTCATTATATATTTCAATAAGAGCTATATTCAAATAATATTTTGTTTTTAGTTGAACGCCCACTAAAATTAATTATTAACGCGACAATCAAACGAGTCCATATATATATACTCGTATTTACATTTTATGTCAAACCCTGAATAGTGGATTTCGTAAAAAATGATAGGACAACGTATGCAATGAATATAAACAAATTATTAACGATCATAATTTTAGATATACATTATATATATATATATATATATATAACCTATCAATTATCTTCGGTGTAAACGTGAAAATAACAAAATAAAATATCGAAAACAAATAAATCGAATCCATTCAAAACGATGTTTATACAATATATTATATCAATTTAAAAAACAATGCGAAATATGGTATAAAATAATAATAATATGTGATGTACCTACATAAAATATAAATAAAAAATTTATGGAAATAGGCAAAATTGGAAGTGGAATTTGAAAAAAGAAAAAAAAATTATCGCAGAACAATACACGGTGGTATACATAATCAGATTTTTTAAAATCAAATAAAGTTTTCGCGCGGACATATTTTACTCGTATTTTTCATTGCCAATTCAATATATTACGTACCTGGTACCTAATATATTATATACGGGTACAATATAAAAAGTCTCTGTTTTCTGAACATTTACCAAATTAAAAATAAAAATATTAAAATTAAACTATTCTTGTCGGATATAACCGTATAGTATACGTGTATAAATTATATACGTTATGATGCAACGACAATAATATAGTCAATATTATATACGAAAGTTTGTATGTAGTATCGTCACAGGATAATAATATTATATAAGTTTCAAGTGACATGAAATAGGAAAATATGCACGATCGAGAGAAAAAAGTGCAGGAGTGAACAATTATAAATTATTGGTGGCGCAACCGTAAGGGGTGTTTCGAGTGTTTACACACCCCTTTGCAACGAATATTTGTACGATTTTTAGTCTATTTAATGCGCCGGAATCTCCTCATGGCGTATTAAGAAATACAAAGGACGGTTATTTTACTTAGGTATATAGTCGTATAGATACCCTCTCGAAAAAATCCTAGTTGCTTCATTATATAGGTAGGTATATATAATATTGTTATAACCGCAACCGCTCTTATTCGCCCGGTAAAAAACACATTATTATATCGTATATAGGTAGTATAAACAGGATTAAAATAGTAATAATATATTTTATTGTCGTTTCACGTTTAGGAAAGTATAGCTAGGTAGGCATTGTAAACACTATACAGCACGTATTATATGTGAAGTGCCCTTAACCGGGGTAACCTGACAGTAACCGCGCGCGACGTATACAAATTAACCCTTTATGAATATTTCCCCTGACGTCCGTCATGTATACAACACATTATATCGCTGATTAAAAATCAGCTAATGTTATATTTAGGGCCCGGATTTTAACGCTAAATGTAATTTTTTTTTCTTTTTTATAGCATTTACAGGTTATTTTATAAAACAAAAATAATTGCAACTTTCGTGTAATAAAACAAATTTGTATTCGTTTAGTGGCATTCTTATTAAATGGCGCATTATTGATGTTAAAACTTGCATTATTTCAGGACATTGTATACGAACAAAATTGTTTTGAACATTTTCGGATAGTCGCTGTACATATAGAGAGCGTTTAAATCGGGGTCAATGGGTCATGAAAAATATTAAGAAATATTAAAAATACGTGCAATATTTACGCGTGTTGTAAAAACAAAATATGTTTTTCTACGAAATATTTGCGATGGCCAATTGCAATAATCGCAATATTTATTATCATATATCGAGCGCGGTGTCCGTGACGACCGAAAGTTGGATACGATTTTCGATTCTCGACCGTTCAAACATTCTTCGTTTCTCGTTCGACATTGACGACGGTGAAAAAGATTTTTTTTTTTTTTTACCTAATTCCCATAAAATATAATATAACACACCATACACTCATCGCCGCGGATAAGTATTGCATAGGTATATGTAATACAAAAACATACGAGTAATACACTAACGAGCGGAGGCCAAAAACGATAAATTATATCAGCCGACCGACCGAGATGTCGGACGACCATCAGACAGACAGACGGGAACCGATGCCGTCACGGTACGCGGCCGACTCCGAGGACGGCCGGTGGCGCAGGCTGTGGATCCACCGAGGCGGCGGTGCCGGCAGCCTGCACGTCGACGACGACGGGGTCGATCCGGAGCAAGACGTGGACGGCGGGTTGCCACCGCTGCCGGACGACATGAGGGAAGAGGGCAAGTACAATGGCCGCTTGCCGGACACCAGTTTACAGCTGCGGAACGGCAACGTCGCCCGTAAAATGTGAAATAATAATAATAATAATAATATTATTATACGAGTATAATGTGAAAATTAACACGAATACGGGCAATAAAAGAACGCACCGCGACATTAATATCGTATAATATGTTAGGTTATCTCATATTAGGTCGAGGTCCGGTCAAGGTGCAAAAACGGCAAAAATCGCCCTCGTTCGAATCGAGTATTTGTATTATTATTGTGTTATTACGATTTATTGTGTATTCTGCGTACGGGGGCGAGAGGGATGGAACACAATAATTTATTGTAATAAAAATGTGACAATTGAGTGAGGGATGGTACCCCTACGCGTGTAAGGGATGACGGAGTTATTGTGATGCGTTGTTATTACGGGCACTTAACCTGCATAATAATAAAATTGTAAAATTTACGAATTTGATATCTAATTTTTTTTGGACGAAATTAACGCTTTCTCTATCAAATTAAAAGAAAATTGATTATTTTATTCGTTTTAGAAATAATACCTAAATTCGCCACAAATCCATATAATAATATACCAATAAAATATTAGAATACCCGTACGAATATTATAAAAGACACGTCGTTTTTAATAATTATTTATTTACGCCTAAATTATTGTGTTAAAAAACGATTAAACGATTTTAAATTATCGCAAATTATCGAATTTAAATTATCAATTTTAAACGATCGCGATGAATAATGATTTATTTACATTATAACGTGTGTGTAAATACGAGTAATAATTAATAAACGAGTATTATTTTCGCGCCCATTTCATTTTTCGATCGTTGGCTATAGGATTAATAATAATAATAATAATATGCGGATTAAAAACATAATAATAACATTAATACACAGAAACATTTCATATTTTACTCGCGCGTTTTATTATTATAATACCCGATAATATATCAGTAATCTACCGGAGCGAATCGTGGTATATACCAAACGTATACCCGAAGGATAATATATTATTATAAAATATGATACACGCGTGAGATACGGTGAAAAAATAACGTTTTTACGTTTTCTTTCGCCCGATAATATTATTATTATTATTATTATTAAAATGCGAAATTTTTTTACGCACACGTCATCTCTTTAAACTACGTATCAAATTATCATCTGTCATTTGTTTTTCAACGTTATAATATTATATATTATACGTTTTATTTTTACGATAAACGCGTTCGTATACACCATATAATCAAATTCCGTTGCCTCTATAATAATAATAATAATAATAATAATAATAATAATAATAATAATAATATATAGGTATACCAACACTACAATACGGTATTACAATTTGGGCGTGTAAATCTTTGGTGTTTTATTTTATTTTTATTTTTATTTATTTTTTCCGCTTCGTCACCTATCTCGCCATAGTGTATTTATATATATATATATATTATATAGTAACCCAAGTAACTGTAGCAATGGAAGAAAAAAGAAAAAAAAGGAGAGAAATATATACAACGTCTCATTATATATTAACTTTCCCCGGCCCGCTCGTTCCCGTACATTACGTTTATATTTATGTTTTTTTTGTTTGCGTCATTAAAGAGGCACAACAGAACTGAAATGGTTGTTTACAGTTAAGGTCGGGGACGAACCGGCAGAAATGATGATTTGACATCCTTAATGTCCGTTATCCTCCCGCTTTCCCCGTATATAACCTGATATTAAGGAACGTTTTAATGATGTCCCGGGCTTGCACCCTATAATTCCTCATTCAAAAGCACTGACACTCCCACCCGACAACTATTTTCACCTACATAATTTATAAGCGTTTTTAATTTTGTTTGTATAAATAAATATAAATATATAATACTAAAAAGACAGAAAAAAAAATGACGAATAAACGACGAAAAAAACAGACGAAAAGCGTGTTCGCCCGAGAATAAAATAATATTATTAATATACATTTTTTTTCTTTTTACGTATGGGGTAATCGCGTTTTATTTCAATCGTTTACAATAAAATATAATATATATTATACGTTAAGTACCCAAATATATATTTACATAATTTGTATTATATTTACCCGTCAAGGCTTCAATAATTCGTATGCTTCGTACAATATTATTATAATATTCCATCGATCGATATATTTTTTTTTTTTTAATTTTTCTAAATAGCGAATTTGTGAAATAAAATAATATTTTGATACCTTAAAGCACACAAGTTCTATGTCCACTTTTTTCAATTTTGCCATTTTGGTATCTCTGAATTCGTAACAAAAAACTGAATCAAATGAACATCAGTGCTATGTTCAAAGAATATTAATATATCGTTTAATGAATACATTTTATTCGTTCGGAATACGATTGTAATATTTATTTATACTTATTGTTATGTCTTATGTCTATTTTATAGATTATTGAAATAACGCGGTTTAACGTTTTTTAATATTATTGTATCATTTTCAAATCGAGGACCAATTTAAAAAGTTTAAAGTCCACAATCACGTATACAACCGTACACAGACAATCACAAACTTTTTGTTCGAATTGTACTATTATTATTTTAAAATGTGATTCGTTTCCCAAAATTAATATTAAAACTGCAGGTTTCGGCGGTATTGAAACATAATATACAATTAAACGGTCGTTGGTAGTAAAAAATAAATAAAATATTCATAGATAATAAAGTTATGGATAGGCCTCTCTACCTTATCATTTTATCAATTTTCTCTTAAACTGTTATGAAAACTGAGGCGAGTTAGTTATCATGGTCAACTTGATAATTGATTATTTATTTGTTTATTTATTTCTTATTAAAATTTCGAATTTAGGTATAACAATGACAAATTGTATTAACTTAAAACTTTATTTAATTATAATTTATAATATATACTAAATACATAATAATAATTATTTACTATTTACTTTAAAATTATTTACAAATGGTTTTCTTATCAATAAAACGTTATGAATTATGATAAATCGCCTCAGTTTTCCTCCCATAAAATTGCCTTTACGGCTCATTATACCTCATATTGTATCAGTATGTAGGTAACCTTACTAATTCTTAGTCCTTTACTCTAATTTCTATGAAAATAGCTTCGTAAATATAACAAAACGAAATAAATATATTAATATTATAATAATGAGTAAAACACGAAAAAAAAATGAATACGACCGGCGAGAGCTCGTGTACGTTATACACGCGTTAGAATACATTTCACATAGAATTACGCGTACGTATATAATAATGTGTACGAACTTGCGTTCAGATTTAAATTAGTTTATAATTATTATTTTTACTCATTATTATTATTAAAGTTTTTTTTTTTTTCGTCGCTGGACATTATAATATTATATATTATATTAAAGTATACCAACTACGCTTCACGAATATAATATAATATATATACCTAACCTATACACATCAACAACGCATCGTACCATTATTATATTTCATATATACCTTGGTATACGTAACGCGAGAGACGTCACGTACATCGGTTGGTATATAATAATAATATACACGTACCTAGGTATATAATAATATATAATATTTTATTATAAGAGAACCAATGACTGTAAAAAATTGTGTTGCAAATCTCGTTTGACTCGAAAAAATAGAAAATGCACGAGCGTGTTCGTCTATTATTTATAATAATACACACAGCACGCCACGTCTACCGTGCGCGAGCGTGTTTGTTTGTGCGTGCGCGCGCGTCGTTTTTTTTCTCTATAATACGTTCACGTTGCTCACCGGAGAATTTCGTGTTGCGCTTCCGACATTATATTTATATATTATATATAAATCATAGTCATTAACGACGACTAGTGCCAGTGGATGATGACTCAGCACATAATATCATCATCCGATGGCTGAAGATCGTGCTGTGAAGTTTATCTCCATGTGTCGGGAAAAAAATAAAAAAAAAAAAAATAAAAATTCATAGTCATCACTACTACCGACATCGAAAACCACATATTTCTACCTATATATATATATACTCTTTATATATATAATATTATCATTATCATTATTATTATACGTCGTTTATAATATTATACCAAGGTATATATAATATTATAATATATATATATATATATATGCGCGCGAGCATGGAAAAAGAAATAAGTTCCCTCTATAAACAGTCTAAACGCTGTCATCGCTCGCCTCTACGCTGTCATTACCTCATTTTGATATCCGTATATCATTTTTTTTTTTTTTTTTCATGACGTTTATAAATTTATAATGTATACGTGTATTATTTTATTTTTAAACCATCCACCACCGAAGGAATCTACCCACCACGCGCAACAAGTTGGTCGTCAAAACTCTTAATATGCGATGTATAATAATAATAATAATAATAATAATAATAATAATAATGACGAACGAAAAATAAAAAATAATACACTATAATAATAATAATTATAATATAATAAAAAGTATAATGTAAAGAATATCGTTAAAAAAATACCATGTGACTCAATGGTATAGTCATTATGGCGCACGTAATATAATATACTAAATCGCAGAATGTATATTATATTTTATATACTAATCTCGTATGTCGCATATTATATTATTATATCGTTTATGTATTTGTTGTTTTATAATAATATAATATTACACATAATATAGATGATATACAGGTAGTAAATGAAAACTATAAGGTGAATAGCAGGGAATCAACGTGTATATTTTATAATCGACTTTGACTTATTGCGGTTAGGTGATAAAATGTAATTATTATAAATCTTTAACTACGTATTATACATAATATAAACGCATTTATATTTTTATATAATATAATGTTCTATGTTTATGTGGTTGAACTCTCGAAATGTTCGTACCGCGGTATACCGCGCGTATACTTAGACCTAGGTAGACGTATCTAATATTATTATATTAATGTACAATAATATTATTATCGGGATCGAATCGTTATCCGTTGCGTCGTTTTTCCACCCTCGTTTTCACACGCGACGCAGAATGATTTAAAAAAAAATGTAGAGATATATTATATGACGTGATACAAATAATAAAAAGAGAAAACACGCACTTACATCCATTCTTCAACCTTATTACAAATTATTATTAAAAAAAAATAAAAAAAAATGGTCGTCAATATAATAATATTATTCGTATCGTAGCGTACACGTCATATACACACGTTATTTCATTTTACACGCCGTATTATACCGCGGTATGATAATATAATAATATTTAAATTCTCGATATTTTATCCGAGCGGACACATCGATGACGATGGTCATAAAATCCTATGGGTTTAATACGGTTTTTATTATGTGGTCTGAGAACCCTTTTTTTTTTTTTTTTTTTTTACATAGTCGCGAAGGGTCCGCGAACGATTTGTGTTCGTGTATAAATAGTGTTATAATATTATCGCCGTCGTTTAATGAACGTAGGAGGGTGTGATAAATGACAATAATCGTATTTATTCATATTATTATTATATTTTTCTCTCCACACAAACCATAATAATAATATTATATTATTTAATAATAATAATACGCCCAGAATTTTTTTTTTTTTATATATACGTATGTTTACGCGCGCGTTATATTCGTTTCGTTTTGGTTTTTTGTATTTACAAATAAATATATTCGTATACCGCATTTTTTATAACACTCGCCGTAATATATTATTGTCACCTTAGGAATTCTCATGTTCGTCAAGTGGTTAAACGGCGTGACCACGCATTTCTCAGGTATATACCGCATATATATAGACGGTATACACAGAACTCGCTGTATAAGAAAGCGTATATATACCTGTGTATATTAGGTATAGATTTATCCACACGATTTTTACTAAACCGCACTCGAACTTTGCATGTTATTATTATAATAAACCAACTGACCATATAATTATTATGAATAATATCGAATGGAATTTAAAATCTTTAAATGACCTGCAATCATGAAAACGTTGATTGATAATATTATTAAAATAATTCGAGATCCTTAAACACTTCGACTCGTGAAAATCTCGATTTTATAAAATATTATTCGTTTTAATTTTAAAAATTTCTGTATATAATATATTATAATATAGATTCATATAGACAGCTTTATATTAATATTGTAGTTCGTGTTGTAACGAGTTTCAATTTCGTGTGATAATTAAAAAAATATATTAATATTATGTTGTTTAGTATCAAAATACTATATTTTAAAAAATTAAAAAAAAACACCTAAATACAAACTAGACTCGATTCTCTACCTACCAGAAACTTATGCTATAAACGTGATAATCGGACGTTATTTCTGGTAGAAAAAGTGTCTTCATGAATTCATGTGTACAAACTAAAAACAAAACAAACATACATCATTATAAAACCAATATTATATTTAAGCTTTGCTCAGAATCTAAAAAATATATAATGGACAAATAAAATTAAATAACTGTGATTACTTAGGTATATATTATTTATTTATTTATTTATTCAGACGGGCGATGCCCATAACAATAAACTAAAAAGATAGTCGTTAACATACAAAATTTAACTTAAATAGCTAGTGCTTTACATGCATTATAATTACATATTAATTATAAATTATTATTAATTATAATTATTGACATTAATAACATCGATTAAATAAACTTATTTTAAATATATACAATACATCTAATCATATATTATATTATATTATATACTGCAGTTTTGTAATTTAAAAAAAAAAATATTAAAATATTAATAATAATTTTACTATTAATTACCAATAAATGTTTTCTATTTTAATATTTTATTTTAAATATGATATCATCATTAAAATAAATAATTAATTTTTTCTATCTATAAGATATAATTAAAAAAAAAAAAAAAAGACAATGATAAACCATTGCATTCGAAAAAACGATTCTGAGAGAAGTTCAGTAGGATAATGTAGGTATTGATTAATATATTGCTGTTTTTTCATCATTTTTTCATCGTTTTTTCTAACGCATAGAATCAATTTTGAGAAATTCGAAAAATGACCTAAATAAAGTACCAAGAACGTTCACTTTCCTACTGGAAACATATGCTATTCGTGAAAATCGGACCATTATTTCGGGTAGTACAAGTGTCTTCAGTCATAAAAACAAAAAACTAAAAATATCAATTTTAAACAGCTATAAAAAAAATTGAGACTATGGATTTTTCTAATATTTTAATATGATGACTTCAGACTTAAAAAAAAAAAAAAAAAAAAAAAAAACGGCGGTCACCCATCCCCTGTCGATGCCTGGCTACGGTGCTTAACACCGAGGTTGCGTTCGGGAATGTTACGCCGACTACACCACACGCGTCTCCCATAGAGCCATGTTTTTGTATAAAAAAAAACTACTAAAACGTGACGAAAATTCAACCAATAATCACGAAACCTAAAATTTTGACGAATTCTATTTCAATATTATTACAATAACTTAGGCAATATTGAAGTTGAAAGCATGAAAATTTTATTGGATGTTCACATAGATACTTTATAAAAGTGATAATATTTTGAAACTGTGACGTCAATTTTTCATGAAAATATAATACTTTGAATATTTCTTAAAATTCTTGTTTTTATCTATATAATTTTAATAAAATTGGCAATATTGAGTTTTACGGAATATGCAAATTTTATAAAAATATAAATACATTAACATATTATTGTTTAACTTATTTTCAAAATATAGTAAAAATTTCTAGTCTCAATTTTTTTATAACTGTTTACAGTTAAAATTCTAGTTTAATGAATAATAATAATTGATATTATTTCTCAGTATTTTCTCGATAATGTTTAATAAAATTGGCAATAAATATTAGGTTTTGAAGTTTGTAAATTTTCTTGAAGCATATTCATATATTATTTAACATATTTCCATAATATTACAAAAATCTCCAGTCACGTTTTTTTTTTTTTCTAACAACCTCTAAATACACTAATATGACCTTCGTGTCATATGACAAAATTCGTAACGACGGTTCCTGTCACACCAGATAATTTTTGTTGAAACTATTAAAAATATTTAACGGATGATTAGTGTTATATTTTACTGTCAAAAACCACCGGTCCTTTTTCCAAAAAATTATTCATTATAATTTTATTTTTATAATGTGTATACACGTTATATTCCACAGAAAAACCATAATTATTATTAATGCGATAGATAAATGGAAAATCGTTTATTCCACCAAATTATACGTATACCGTTTATTATATTAATTTGATAAATAGGTAGATTCTTTCATATTTTACGATTTTTCATACAATTATTATTGAACAATGGTATATAATATTCAATCCGATAAGGATAGGATATATTATAATATTTTGCACCAACACCGATCAGAATATATTCTGCAGATATCATTAAACACTGTTATTATTGTTTCTCGTCACTTTGTCCTTACAGTAAGTTATCGTCGCTTGATAGGCACGATAACGACGCAACGAATGTTGTTATGAATTATATAATATTATACGGACATGAGAGAGACAATGACAAATAAATCATCCAAATGTCAATCCAAATGTCAAAAAATAGGCGAATTTCACATCGACAACTTTACACTTCAATAATCAATATTAAAAACAAAACATATACCTATGTCATACTGACATAAACGATATTTATTAAATAATATTATTATTATATAAAACGATTATTATGATTTAAAATTTTAAAATTCAAAAATTCTAGTGAAATATTAAACGTTTTGAGAACATACACGTATAATTAGAAACAATTATATTATTATATTGTTTTAATAGTAAATATTATTTTCATTCACACAAATAAAACAACCAAAATTTTATTGTAATTGCACTGATTGGAAACTTAAATTTATAAAAAAGGAATACTAAAATAAAATATGAGATGTGACTATAGGTGAGAACACGAGATTTCGTTGTTTTCGTAATATAATTATAATTCGTATAATTTAATCGCATAAAAAGATGGTCGATCGATATTTAACTGGGTATAATAATAGATGATGAATGACGCACAAATCTACAAGTAAATCATTTTTTTGTAAATTAAAAAATTTAATTTAATTAAAAGAGAAATGATTAAATATGACTTTTCACATACACTCATTTTTATGTGGGTAGTATTCCTTCGTGAGACCCGCATATAATAATACGTGTGTGTGTTATTGAAGATAAAACTATTATATTAATATATTTTTGTACGCCTTGGCAATAATTTAATATAAGTACTAAAGTTCCCCTTGTGTTTAAATGTTTTAAAATTATTAAACTTTGGGTGATTTCTTAAACTTGCGTTACTTGAACCATGTAGACTTTAAAAGTATATTGTACACGCATATTATAATATAAAGATATAATTAAATGTTATGTGCTCTTTGAGTTAAACGAAATCTTGAAAGTTTAAATCTGAACCTTTTAGTCGATTTAATTATTATTTAAACATGATAATATAGAGTATACGGTGGTTAATTATACGTACGTGTTAATTATTACATTTTATGATTTTATAACATTTGATAACTTATAAAGAATATGGAATTCATAACACATATTATACGTTCATCTCTCTAATGTACCAATATTTTAATTAAAAATATATGAAATAACTTATAAATAAATATTAAATCAGTGCTAATAAATAATAATTTTTATAATATAACAATATATAATTAATATTATACCGGGCTTTCTATTATTTGTATTAGCATTTGGATGTTGCGCTATAATATTATAAAAAAATAAGTTTAATTTTATTTATAAGATAAACATAACATTTAAATAATATAATAATTATTATACCGAATTATGTAAGTATTTTTAATTTTTGTTATCATGAAATGAACATATTTGATTTTTGAAAACAATTGAATTCCATAATATTGACAACTGCCCAGAATTATTGTAATTACCTATTTACATGTATGTATGCATACAGAAACGAAAATCTATATCCAATTATTATAAAACCAGACGGTTCAAACCGGACCGAATACTTTTACGATAGAGTTCACAATTTATCGTGACATATTTGAAATAGATTAAATTTTTTAAATGTTCTCAACGAAAACGTGGACACCAATGTAGATAAAATTTCAGAAAGTGACAAAAAAAAAAAAAAAAAAAAAAAAGAAATCTCATAATGTAACTACGTTTAATACTCATATACGATAACATTATCATCGAATCTTGCAGTTGGTGAAAATAGTGGTTAATTTAAGACAATCTGGTTTCAATTTTCATATTTATAATATGTTCATATTATAAAATTATAAGTTTGTTTTTATTTTTTCTCCTTTGGCAGAGGACCCCGTTTTGCATGCCCCTTCATGATGGTGCCCAATGAAACCCGTGCTGTATAAGCTCGCGATCTAAATCGTACGTCGTATATTATACATTAAACATGACATAATAAGATCTATATTAAATTATATTATATTTATATTACCCTACCGTATAAAAGTGTAGAACGGAGGAGGCGTTTTCTGTGTATTGGGTGTATATTATGCGCACTGGCACGCGCGTTTGTTTCCAAGTCACAATAACAATAATAAAATTGTCATATTATTATTATAATATTATACTATACACGAGGACTGTCGTAAGTAGTAGCTAAATAGGTACACAATAATAATAATGAAAAGAAAAAATACAATATAAATACATAATAATAAAACACATATTATTATTGTTATTATTATTATTATTATTATTATTATTATTATTATTATATACAGTGATACAGGTAGTTTCGCGGACTGCAGCCACGTTACTTATATTATATTAAAAATATAATATTAATAATAATAATAATAATAATAATAATAATATTTAATAATAAAGGGATCATCACCTTTTCACTGGCAAAGCCAAGTGCAACATTATTGTTCGCGGCGCTCGCGCGCAATGAAACCACGTCATTGTCAAAAATTAGAATAGGAAGAACGATTCAATGGGTTTGATTGTTGTTATTTAAACACACTGTATATTATACAAAACGGCCACCGCCGTGGATTTTCATTCAAACGTTTAATAAAATACTCATTCTTGTGTGCGTTTGTATTATTATATTATAATAATATCACACGCGATTACCTGCGTACACATTGCTTATATAAATACACTATATTATTATGACTATATTACATTATATAATAATAATAATAATATTATAATTATTATAAAGTTATCGTGTACTCACAATTATTATTATTATTATTATTATTATTATTATTATTATTATTATTATTATTATTATGTACAATCGTATTACAATTATATTGTATTTGTACTTTGTACACAAACGTATACAATAATAATAAAACACCGTACGTGGATTATATTATATAGTATACAATATTATGATAGGAGCTGGTATATAAAAATTATTGTACTCGCGGAACAATCGAAATATCGTATTCAAGTGTGCTACCGAAAAGTATAATATAACGTAATAATAAATAATATTTATAATAATATACAATAACGTGGCGCCCGAACACGCTTGAAAGACTGAGCGCATCAATGAATAATCGGTAAACGTTTTATTTCTTTTTTTCTCTCTTTCATTTTGACACCTCTCTTTCCACAGCCACGAGATTTATTACTTATTATTACGAATTGTCGATTCTGATGCGAATCTAATATATAATATAATATAACAATATAAGACGAAAATATTAGCCCGAACAGACCATAAGACGTACAAGGTACACCCACTCGTTGATTTTGTTTTTTAAGATGTTCGCGTGTAAGTATAATTTTTTATTTTATTGTTTTATTATACACTGGGCGTCATCGTTAAAACGGACGTGCACATCGTATACAATAAAACTGTACACTATTTTTCATTATATATACGGGGATTACGTTTTTGTAAACCAATCGTCATAATGTCGCATGAGAATTTCCAACTTTATCCACTTTCTAATCTGAAACATACGCTTTTCGTAAAAATCGGAGCATTATTATGTCTTCAGACATAAAAAAAAAAAAAAGAAAGACACACATCATTGTAAAACCAATGCATTTTTAGTGTCGCTCAAAATCTAAAAATTAAGATTTAATTCGTAAATTTAGCCAATATTATGGGGGGACTCAAGTCTTCCCATTTTTTTTTTTTTTTTTTTTTAGCTATTAACAACTATTTTAAATAGAAAAAATTGTTAAATTATTACAAATTTCATTCCACGCTTAAAAATAAATATAATTATGTATTTTATTCTAACCTAGTCCCTGCAACTTTTATTTGTCGTTAATCAAACAAAAATATAAGATTATAATATATACCTAAAATATATTATATTATTATATTAAATAATACTTATATTACTTATGTTGGATAATGTAATTTGTATTTTATACTTATCAATAAATTAAATTTATAACGTCGCATATTATAAAAAAAAAAAAAAAATAGATTATTATTTTCTAAGAATATTTATCTCTTAATACATTTTAGTATTTACTTTTTGATGTGATGTGACAAACCACGAGCAATGTCTTGTGTGAAAAGTAAGTATAGGTAGCTAAAGGTTTTGGCATTCCATGTATATAAATTTTGAGAAATCTCGATTTATATAATAATCGCTGTTCAATATAATATGTAAGTATACACGTATATAATAATATATATATATATATATATATACTCGTAATATTAAATAAGGGATGATATTATATTTATATAAAATTTTATTATCGAACTGTGTTCATCCGAACGGATCGAAATATGAGTTTTTCAGAATTTTGACTGAACTGGGAGGGATGATCGGTCATTCGGCCGGCCGGCGATCGTTAGATTCGATATACCGTCAACGTACATAATATAACTATATATAATATAATATTATGTTATGTATGGTTGAAATATTTTTGATACCGTGTAATCAAATTATAATATTGAATTTCTCGGTGCAGATGAAAACATCCGTCCTATTCCGGGAAAAAAAAAAAATAATAATAATAAAAAGGTATACAATAACAATACATCAGAGATCGAGATTATGTCGCGAAGTGTCAAACGTGATGGATATCGGGTACTCTTACGGAGTTTATGGACATTTACAATGAAATTCTGTACGGGCTAAATCTCGCGGGATGGCGGAAACCCCTATATAACCTCTTCGCCGTATGAACATAATAATAATAATATTATTATTATTATTATTATTATTATTATTATTATTATTATTATTA
>JAIUCT010000011.1:6963335-7011296 GCA_021307375.1 Tetraneura akinire | reverse complement strand
TATTATTATTATTATTATTATTATTATTATTATTATTATTATTATTACGCTCATTGTGTATAGCAGACGCAACCGACGACAACAGCGGTCAGATCGAATTTCCGAGAACAAACCGCGACTGTACGGCGAAATCTCGTGTGCTTTTCACAATGAAAGACGTAATTATTGTACAAATTTATACAAAAAAATCCATATACATATATTTCAATTTGATATTCACGTTCATTTTAATAATAATTTTAAACATGAAAATCATCATGTAATTTTTACATTCATTATAATATATTATCACTATATAACTAATTCCTGGTAATAATAGTTTACAGTTCAGGAACGTATTAAGGAACACAAATAAATTTTAGAAAATTTTAACGATCTGTAATAGAAATGTCATTGTAAATATATAGGTATAAAATGCCACAGGGAAATAGGTGTGCAAATCATTGTATTTAATTTTAATTAGAATTTGAATGCAATGGCCAATTATAAACCATTGCGATTCTAAGCGAAGTTCAGTCAGATAATGTAGGTAGGTATTGATTAATATATTGCCCATTTATCGTCATTTCTTAGTAGTTTTTTCTAATGCATAGGTCAATTTTGAGAAATTCGAAAACTACTTTTACTTCAGTAAAATTTTCAGACCGTAATACCAAAAATTTCCAATTTTATCAAACATCACATACATATAATAACAATAATTTTACGAGATATTTAAAGTCCTATTTTTTGAAAATTAACGTATCGGTTCCAAAATTTTATCACATATATATATACTATCTATCTGAACACCCAATTAAGTTTCAAGTCTCTAACTTCAAAATTGCTTGGGCTATCGTGAAATAATGAAATCGTATTCGTCGAATTTTCAGTTTTCGTAAAAAATGCCGTTTTTCGTCATTTATCCGTCGCTTTTTCTGTCGCATATGGTCAATTTTGAGAAATTCAAAAAATGACCTAAATACAGTATCAACTAAAACCTTTTTCCAACAGAAGATATATGCTATTCATAAAAATCGGAGCATTATTTTGGGTAGTAAACATGCCTATAGAGATAGAAGCAGGGCCGTATTTAGGGGGGTACAACGGGTACAATTGTACCGGGCGGCAAATTTTTAGGGGCGGCCAATTTTTAGAGGCGGCTATAGTATATAAATACTCCAACATATCTCCTAAAATACGCCGATTTTGGAAACAGTAGTATATGAATAATCGTACATTTTTTTAGAAAATTATTATTCATATACGAACGCCGTTCTGTTTTAAGAATATGCCCATGGGGCAGGGGCGTCCCTGGCCCACATTTTAGGGAGGGGCGATTTTGAAATAAGACTTTTTATTGAAAAAATTCATGTTTATTTTTATTAATAAATTGCATAACATATATCTAAAGTAAAATTTTTTTTAAAAAAAACACTATTTAAAATTACTACAAATAAGAAATAATATTTAAAAAAATGAAAATACAACACATACTAATTGTTTAAACATCACTTGCATTTTATCTTTATATTATCGTAATTTGTAAATCACATTATATCTCAAATTTGTAATAAATATAAAATATGCACGAGACGACACTACGAAAGATATAGATGCACATGCAATGAACATTTACATAGTAGATATAAATAATTTGGTATTTCACTATTTCAGCTGATATACCCGTACAGTCGTACTATAAAAAATTAATGTATGTATTCATAAAGAAATATTATTAAAAATAATAATATTAAGAACAATTTCATGTATTAATAATTATATGAATATCATTAAAAAAATCCAGGGGGTGGCAATCGCCTCGTCACCCCCCCCCCCTAAAATACGCCCTTGCCATGGGGGGGGGGGAACAATTTAATTTGTACCGGGCGCCAAAATCTTAAATACGGCCCTGGATAGAAGACATAAATACAAAAAAGACACACATACTCGTAAAAACAATACATTTTTAGCTTCGCTCAAAATCTAAAATAAATAAATGAATGTAAACTATACTTTACTTACCTGTTTATTATAATATTTATAATATTTACATCATAAACAAAAAGAGTCACAAAAATTATTGAAAACTATAAAAAACTAAAATATTATTTTGAATTTTGATAATTCATATAATTTTTAAATAAACAAATATTTATTTTAAGTAGATGAATCGTAATTTTACGAATAATATGTTGGTTATAAAAATAAATAAATATGTTGTTTATTAATAATTGTCAAGAAAATATTAAATCAATAACCAATATTAATAAACAAATTATTGTAAACTATAATTAAAACTTTAATTATTTAAATAAATTTAAAAAAAAATCCAGTGTATTATAATGTGTAATGAAGTAAGTCAATTAAAAACAAGTAAAGATATCTAATGGGGGTTTTTTTTTTTTAATAAGATTTTCGAAAGTAGTTATTTGGAAATGTAATCATTCGTATCTACAACTTGGTATTTGATATACTCGTATTCGTATAACGTTATTAATTTACAATTTATATTCAATAATAATATAATTCACAGATCGTTTTATTTATAATAACCTATATCTATTGTAAGGCAAGTAGGGATAGGTTACTCATCAATAAACAAACAAAGAATTTTCGATATTAATTTTATAGGTAATAAATTGTACGTTTAATTGAATATTTTAACGTTTTTGTTTTCGATTCGAATTCGACCGAATAGAAAGTTTTTGGAAGTCCGTGCGAGTTGGAATATGAAGTAGAAAGACCTCATCACTGGAAAATTGCAAGAAATGCATGAATGCTTGGACACCAAAATGAAACAGCAGAAGGACACATGACACGCAGCTGATGGCCAATTACGATAAGATGTGGACGAAGCTTAAAGTGTACGAGGACCAAAATAAACAGATAGGTTCAAAAAACGATCGTTTTAAAATCGTAGCGCAGTGCCTCGTAGATAAAATGGAAGAATCAAATTGTTGCAACATGGAAAAACGTTCGACCAATAGCGACAAAGACTATTTAAAGAATCCTATTGTTTTATAGAAACAAATAGGATTCTTTAAATATTTTTTTATCACTATTGGTCGAACGTTTTATTAGAAGTGAGTCACGTTACTCCTATTTCCCACGCCGCAGACATTAAAATATAACGTGCAACCTATATGGCTAAAAATAAACTTTAACTCCAGTATTCTGTCTGCAAGGTTATAATTTACACTAAAACTGATATTGAAATATTATGTAGTTCTGTTATTTTCAACCGAAATATAATTTTTATCCCTATATTTTTTAATGTAAAATTTTATTTGGGTTTATTTATGATAGGTTCTACCGTGATAGGGCGCGTCAAATATGAACTTCATGACAAATATAATATTGATTTTATTCATACAAATGTATTAGTATTAATGATCTTTACAACATTAGATTGCTATATGGGGCATGTATTAATGGTCTTTACAACTTTACATTGCTGTATGGGGTATTTGCGCTGGCTACGGCCAACACCGCTACCTCCAAGCAATTTATTTATTATCATTTCGGCCTTAGCCGAAGGAGTGGTCTTGCAAGTGGTCGAAACCGTCGTCGCACAGCTCGTCGAGCACGTGGTGGTCTTTTCGTGTTCGCCGGGCCGACATCCAGACGCGTATACGCCGAAGTGGCGCTGAGCAGAGCCAACATCGCTACCGACATTGCAATTTATTGCCGCGGTCAGTTCGGCCTTAGCCTCCACCAGCTGGCTGCGGATACGTTCCACGCTCGCACGGGCTTCGCGCACCACGTTCTGTTGTTCGGCGTGCTTGTGAGCCGCCACGTCGGCCTCGGACGCCGCGGCCCGGTACTCGTTGAACGCCAAGTCCAGCTGGTTGATCTTGTCGAACAGCGCAACCGTTGACCGTTCCTTTGCCGCAGTGGCCCCCGCCAGTTGAAACGTCAGCGACCGCTCGTCTAACACCAACTGCGCCTTCCGAGGCGGTCATCTCGTACATCAGACATTCGACCAGTTCGCGCTGTCGATCCAAACAATTGTCGCCCGTGCACGACGCCAACACGTCCGTTGACTGTTTTCGCGATTCGGATGACGACGAACCGTCTCCGTCGTTGCAAGTGCTATATTATACGAGTATCAAAAGCCATAGTAAAATGAGCGCAACACACATCATTATATTATATAGTTGAACAGGTAATTACGAACGCATCATACGACGAAATCTCTCGATTGTGACGGCCGTTAAATTTCAACCTTCAAATTTCAGGTTAAGTTACATCTCAGCAGCATTATAATACAGACATATACGAGGCGTGTCTCAAAAGTAAATGGTTACCGTGTACGAGGAGAAAAAAAAAGGGAAAAAAGACCATATCCAGCCACGTCATTTTAGATTCTGAACGAAGCGAAGAATGTATTGGTTTTACAATGATGTGTGTCTTTTTATTTTTGTTTTTACGTCTAAAGACACTTTTACTACCCGAAATAATGCTCCGATTTTCACGAATAGCATGTGTTTCCGGCATTATATATATGTGGTAAAATTTTGGAAATGTTATGTTAATTTCTACAAAATAAAGACATTGAATGTTTCGTAAAGTTCTCGTTTTTATAATAATGTTTGATAAAATTGGTAGTTTTGGGTTGCAAGGTCACTTAACACGATATCCAAATATTAGAAAGATCCCAAGTCACAATTTTTGTTTATAGCTGTTTAAATTTAATATTTTTAGTTTAAACGAAAACCTTAGAATCCGTACGAATTAATAAAATAATAATATAATAATATAATAATAAAATATTGATTTTATTCATAAATTTTAATGAAAAAAACAAAAAATATGAAAAATAATATTATCCTCTGATAAATATTGTGTTGCCATGGAAAACCAAATCAATTACATATTATATTTACTATATTAAAAATACATATTTAATGTGATGGCGAATTGAAATTAAAAAAAATCCATTAATTATACTAAAAAAAATATTAAACTTAAACTGTTTAAATAGGTATTTTAGTAATAGGTTTATTTTGAAAGATACACTAAATATTATAAACTTCCACTTGTATAATTAATATTTTAATATTATATATATATTTTTTTTCTTTTTCTTTCTCTATTATATAATTTTAAGTCTGTATCTTTTAAAAAAAATTTTCTCAACTCTACCTAGTAGACATTTGCCATCCGGTAATTACTTCTATTACATGTTTATTATAACGATTACTTTAATCTTATAATCTTATCAATCCTATATGTATATCAATATTGAAATGTATACTGTGTCTTTTGGCAACCCACAAGGTGGGCAGTCCGCTTAATAAAGTTGCTATATATATATTATAGACATATAATATAAAACATATTGTCATTTTATAATTACTATTTTTAATGATATAGAGTACGATAATAACATCATTACACATTGTCATAATAAGATTATAGATCACATTAAAAGTGATACGTCGTATCCTATAGTTTGTATATTGTATGGACTAATATTATAATTATTTACTGTAATCAACGTATATATTATGTGTATAGTACTATAGTGTATAATATAATGTGTATATATTAGCAAATAGTGTTATTAATAGTTAGGTAGGTATATACTTTTATAAATTACTTATTTATAATTTTTTTTTCTTTTATTGATTTTCAATAGCAATAATTTACACATAGTTATGTAATATAAATTGAATATGATTATATTATTTATTATTGATTTAAATCCTTGATAATGCTTAAAGTGAAACAAATAAATGTGTACACTCTGTATATATTTAATAATATTATAGGCCACTAAATTCAAATAATACGTATTTACTTATTATAGGCACACTTTTTCCCAATATTATAATTATAATTTTATTTTTGATGACAATGTCTGGTTTATTGGCTTTCATAGCTCTGCATGTCAGTTTGGATCTGTGTATCCCAGATTATGGTGACGTTCGGAGTATCATTATTAATTTATTTTTAATTTTATTCAATTTTATTATCATTATGCGGTATGATATCTAAACTATAAAATTGTCCGAGTTATCGTGAAATATTGAAATCGAATTCTTCGTTTTTTCTACCGCTTAGGTTCAATTTTGAGAAATTCGAAAAATGACCTGAATAAAGTACCAACTACATCCACTTTTCAATCGGAAACATAATATGCTATTCATTTAAATCGGAACATTATTTCGAGTAGTAAAGGTGTCTTCATACTTAAAAAAAAAAAAAAAAAAACACACACATCATTGTAAAACCAATACAATATTCTTCGCTTCGTTCAGAATCTAAAATATTATAATAAAGAAATTATAAAAATTCTTAAAAAATTTTCCCATAAAATAAATAAATGTAATCTGTGACATCAGCGTTTTGTTCGCGATTGCGCTTTCGAAAACGGGTCGAAATCAAACGGGGTGCACGTGAAACGTCTGACGAGAGAGGGGAGTCGTTGTCGTCAATGATGGCGGCTGGTTTCATATATACGCGTCGACGGCCATCGTAAAACAATACACCGTAATAATAATAATAATAATAATAATAATAATAATAATAATTTATGAATATTACATTACCACACACCAACGAACGAGAGAGACGAATGGTAGGTATGAGTTCACATCTCCACATATTACGTAGGTAGGTATAACATATTATGTGATAAGACTACGAAACGAGACTTGTAGCAGGAAACGATAATAATATAAATCTATGTCCTTTTCCTACTATTTTATGGCAAATAAAATTTTCTTATCATTATAAATTTTTTTCAATTTTTTTTTTTTTTTTTTTTTTTAAATCGTTTGTTTTTTTATATTATATTTTTATAATATATATTATCCAATATTACGTGTAATAAAATATACTTACGTCCGAGCGAAATGTGACCGACTCAATAAAAGTCAAAATTATATTAATCAACTCAATGAGATTTGTAATTAAAAAATACAAATTTCTGTTATACGCATCAATTTTTATTAACTTAACTCCTACATTTTTCTGTTATTATAATTGGTTATTTGTATAAAAATAATCTATATCTTATAAGAAAAAAAAATTAAATCTTTATCTTTTGTTTTTTTTTTTTATTAGATGAAACAATTTATTTAATATAATATAATATTAAAATCATATTTATATAAAAATAGAGTATAATATCCAATTTCAATAACAAGTGTTAAAACAAGACAAAACTTTGATTAATTAAGATTGAAATGGAATAAAACATCCATTTTTGTCTCATTTTATTCTTTTAATTACAAATTAATTTTTTTAATATCTATTGTTACAATAAAAGTTTAAATTTTCGATATTGAATTTTCTAACATATCTCTTGTAACTATATTATATAACTTTGAATTCGAAATATTGTTAATAATTTGTATATACTCAACCAGATATACATATTTGTTCCATTAAAAATGTTTTTTTACAAAATGATCATAAATAAAAATATAACTTAATGTAAAGATTAATTACAATTTAATTTTATAACCTTAATTTTAGTTTATTAAAATTATAATTTTTAAAATAAAAAAAAAATTACAATAAAAATCTAAACTGTTACTGGCGTAATATATTACTGCTGTTCTGAATTCTGTCTTTGAGTTTATTTTTATATATTATACAGTATGATATACATAGTATGATATTATGTTCGTATTCTAAATAATTATAAAATGATGGAAATAAACTTAAAAAACAAGATTACCAATATAAATATTTCCACGGAAAATATAATAATACAAACGCGTGTACGGTATGATATTATGTATTCCACTATACCACCACAAATCACAATACTTCTTCCGTCATATTAGTTCACGTGACAATTTATATAATTTAACACATCTTTAATCTGCGATGATATTTTATAAAATATATGTACCACAATTATTATACCTATATTAATAAATATAAAATAATAATTAATAAATAAATTTATAATATTATAATATGTTTCCTACATTTATACGTATAATATAGTATGAATCAATAGAATAATTGACGAGATATTCTATTGTTTCGTGCAGAATCCTTTTGCAATAATTGCAGCGTGTTGAAATGTATTTAAAATATTATATGCGATATTATGATAAAACGTAAGAAATATTTTTAAGGTTATCTATTATTATATACGCTACCTTAGTATACTTAGTTCTTAGGCAAAATAAAAAATATGATAATATTATTAATAATTACTTAAATACATAATATAATGTTATAAACTCATATTTGACGAGCTTACCTATATAGAGATGCCTAAATGATGATATTATTATATTTGAGATGTCGAAAATCCGTTAAAAATCGTAAGTCAAACGGAATATTAATATTGTATAATATTCTTTTGTATATTATGACAAAACTATTAATAAATATAAAAGAAAAATCTGTATTCTATAAATAGAACATTGTTAGTTTATTTGTTTTTTTTTTTTTTTTAATAAAAATCCGTTATTATTTATATTATCAAATACGTTCTTTTTTTTTTTTTTAGACGTAGGTGTCTAAATCTGATACTTTTTTTTTTATCATATATTATTTTCAATCGGCAAGACCGAAAACAAACAAATATTTAAGTATCACGATATATTATAAAAAAAAAAAAAAACTATACAATATAATATTATACGAGTATATAACCCCGTTGAGCTGAAATGACGCGAAATATTCTTCTCTTATTTTATTTTTACATTTTTTACTCTTTTTTTTTTTTTATTTTTGCTCGGCTCTTTTTGGTCTAATGACGGTCTCTCCTCTCTCATACCCCGCGTTTTGCCCACTATTCCATCCGAACCCAGGACCTCACCGCCCCGATCGCCATCACTGTGTTGACGACAACCATATAATATATATATATACGTATACACTCCGACCCGTTTCGGAGCGCGTCCGTTCAAGTCCGTCCCGAATACGGGTGAGCCGGAAACGGATGTAGCCCTTGGCAGCACCGGAGCCGAACCCCCTGCCGCTACCGTCACCGTCAACGTTCGCGGAACTTGAATTTCCGGCCATTGCAACAGACCTCTCTCCCCTCTGCGTCCGTCCGTTTTGCCAACAATTCAGTCCCGTCGACCGGGGGTGTTCCTTCATTGTCTATAATGTGCGCGCGCGATATGATATTTTAATATCACTAAATTATTATTATTATTATTAAAATTATTATTAAAATTATTATTATTATACACATTACTAAAATATATTAATATAACGAATTATTATTATTATTAAATTAATATTATTACGAACAAAATCACAATGTATATAGCATAAATTATTTTCCATTTTCGCGAAAAATAAATAAAACATACACTTATTTATTAATAAATTTTTAAAATTTATCGAAAAATTTAACACAAATATATTATCTTATATAATATGTATACAGGCACGATCGGTTATTGGTATAGGCGAAGAAAATAGGGTGTGGCACGTGGGAAATATTCAAAAATACTCCCCATACATTTATTCAAGTCTCTCCAAATAATGTATTGTCTTTTCGATTTTTATTTAAAAATAAAAATTATGTGGAAAAAAACGAAAATAAATTAACATCGTTGCCACGGAAATACCTCCCATGTGAAAAATTTACGATTTTGATATCCTTGAATTCGGAAAAAAATAAGCTATCATATTATGATAATATCTTCCATATTTTATTGTCTTTCTCATAGAATTAATGTAAAATAATAAATAAAACGAAAAATTCCTTAGTCTTACCTATAATTATATAATATATATTAATTATTAATTACTAAATCGTTTATCAAACATCTCCAATGTGATTAAAATTCCGTACTAAATTTCCAAATTGATAATATATTAACAACTTAGAATTCTACAAATCTCTATTTTTTTTAAACAATATATTATATACATTTAAAGTTATAAAATTTCATTCTATAGATTTTCGGCAATTTAAAAACGTTTTTTGTGTATCCTGCAGAAAAATCATGTTTCAGAGTAAAAAATAGGAGATTTTTTTCGTGGCAATGGCCAATGAGGATAATTTTATCAAAATCATTACCTAATCAAAAAATACTTTAGATTTATATATTGTAGATTTGTAGTATTTTACTTTGATATATAATTATATAAATTGGACGTAATAATTGAATATGTTTTTCAAAACTAAAGGCTTTGGTTAGTTATAGTTGACAGTTGACATAAACGACGCGTTTTATTATAATAAATAAAATTTTCTAGAACATAATTTGTGTTTTTTATGTTGACAATTTAGCCAATATTATGGGGGACTTCAGTCCCCCATTTTTTTTTCTTTTTGGCTATTTTCGCCTAAGGTTATTGGATTTACGTATTTATTCGTATATTATTGCATAGTGATAAACACTGACGAATTTAACCGTAACCTATATAATGGTTTAATTTTCCCCGCATCATATTTTCAATAAGTCACATTTTATTTTTCGCCCTGATGACGTAGTATATTATAGTTTATTATACCATATTATACGCTATAAATTAGGAATATTTTTGGTTTATTGCATACATGGATTTATCGAACTTACTTATATATACAAACTTCATCGATTGTAATACAATATAATTAAATAATATCATCTAATTGTAGATCTATAAACTATAATATAATTAGGTAATATTTTATCCGTAATTGTGCGTTTATTATTGATTTTTATCGAATCTAAATGATCGGACACAATAATATTAGGAGTAGTCGTTTTCTCGTACACGTGTTAATTAAAATTAACATTTATCTTCATATTATAATATTAAAAATTATAAACCCCAAAAACACACGTTATATAATATAATACGAGTATAATATGTATTATATTCGTTTTACGCGAATCAGTTTCGATCTCTTTATCTAAGTTATATCTCTTTATAATATAATATAAGAAATGTATAAGTAGATGAAATAAAAGTAATTAAATAAGTATTTTTATATTTTAAATGTTTAGCAAGTTTTGTAAATATAGATGATATATATAATATATGTCATAAAAAAAACAATATTATATATTACAATTATTATATTTTTTACAAAATGTAATCTTTATCATAATAAATTTAAAATATATATATTATTATTATAATGATAAAATCTACTATTTGTCCATTTTACATAAACAAATAGATAACAATAAATAATATACCAAAAATGTAATATTTATGTTTTAATATAATATTATTATTTTATGAAGGTCGCTGCGGTCCTGCGGACACTGGAATTTCGAATACTTCGACGCCATCTGTGTTTGTTCTTAATAACCACATTTTACCACTCTGAAAAAAGCGTTTAAAAACAAATGTCCCTATTTGAGTGTAATAAACTAATAAAATAATAAATAATAATTATTTATTCGGTAAGTACGTGTAATAGTAATAAAAATAATAATGGTTTATTATATTCTTATTCTATAAAATATATTTTAATTATATTCTCGTAAATATAAATATGAATATAAGATAATAATATAATATTCTATATTTCTATACACACGAAGTTATTTATTTAATTATAGAGTAGTGTTCTCGATGTACCAATATTAATATCACTGTATAGTGTATAATAGGAGTATGTATATTAAATTTTTAATTTCGGATAAAAGATAAAAAAAAATTTAAAAAATTTTCTTCATATAAATATACGTTATTATTATAAGGGATGACAAAATTTGCTGTGAATTTCGATTAATTATATTATATAAACATGTAATTAACACGACGCGTATTTGCATAAATAAAATATAATTATGCTGATGCGAATATTGCCATAGGTAACAAATTAGTCATCATCGTTGACCAGCATATAATAATTATACCCGAGCTTATCAGGCACTTAATTAGACATTTTCAACTAAGAGGAACCAAAAAAATTGTATTATGTTTGTATTGTAATGTTTGTAAATTAAACGACTTTTATAACGTATATAATTCTAGAAATTGACTGTAAGTCTCTTTTTTTCTTTTTCTTTTTTTTTTTTGCTCCACATACTTCTTCGGCGGGCAATAAAGAGTTATTTCGATATGAATTTTTTTTTTTTTTTTTTTTTGCCATCGCGATAGCAAGAGCAACGAACCTGCACTCAGTGAATGGGGAAAGGCCGAAAGGGGACTCGTCTAATACGCCCTCACCGGTTCTGTATACAATACCTAATAATAATAATAATATTATTGTTATTATTATTTTATACCTGTTTTTTTTTTTTTTTATTTACAAAAATAACCTCGCACCTGATTATCGTCTCGTATATTCGCAGACAAGAAAAATAATATAAAAAAAAAAAAAAAAAACGAAAAACAACGAACAGTATTATTATTCGTATTATTATGAATAATACATACAAATTCCGCGACAATATTATAATAAATATATTAACGTATACATATACGCGCAACGGTGCGGTGTGGCATTTTCGTGTAATTGAAGGGGTTGCGGCGGCGGTTTGGCTTCGGGAACGCGTGAGCGACGGTCGCGCGGCTGACGGCTATATAAGATTAATGTGTCGGTCGTACATACGCCGCGTCAACCACTACCGGCGGGTAAAAAGCGACATAGTAAAAGCCACGTGCAACCAACCCCCGTGCACAAAACGGGGCGGCATCACTCGTATATATATTATAATGTATATAGGGTAGTCGTCAACGTCGTAGTCGTCGTTCGTAAACGGGAGTATACGAACCCGAGGGAACGTTTTAAATTTTTTATTTTTTAAAGTACCTACCCACGCCCCTATATATCGGCGGTCCCTGCACACACACACACACACACACAGGACACGCATTTGAATAGAAGTATACGCGTGTAAGTCGACATGGCTCGCAAGGGATATATTATTATGTGTTGGTATAACACCCGGACCATATACCCTTTTTTTTTTTTTTTAGTATTCGTCCCTCTCTCGCTCTCTCGTTCCTTCCGTCGTGTAAAATAAATATAATACGTTCTGCGGCGTGGACTCTTTCTCACTCTCCCGCCGATTTTTTTAAATTTAATTTTTTTTTTTTTTTTTTTTTATACACGTATAAATCGCAAGAGTCCATCAATTCCAGAAACCATATTGCCGACGCGCGCTTCTCTCGCGATTTCATTACGATTATAGAATAATAATAATAATAATAATAATATAATCCCCCCGATGTCTTTTCCTTCATCCCCCGTACGATCGCAAATCATCGCGCCCCGTTTGTTTTGCGCCTATGTACGTACGTATTATTATTATTATTATTATTATAGTCATCATCGTCGTCGTCAACCCCCGCCGCCGAAGAGTCTCGCGTATTTTGGTGTCGAATTTAATAACCGTTAACGCCGGACCCTTCCCATATATGTATAAGTATATGCATATCACCAGGGACCGATATTGGCCCCGTATGTTTTGCATATACATTTACTATTAACTGATAATGCTATATTTATTATATTATATTATAACGCCGGTTTCGTCGACGACTGCGGCAGGGACCGTAAATAATATAATATTATATATATATATATATATAGACACATTCTATATAGCCAGCGTAAAGGTATAGAAATGAATTTTATTATTATTATTTTTTTTTTAATCCGATTAAAAAAGTCGTCGTCTGAGAGAAAGTCGTAGAGATAACACGCGCGCAGTGTTAAAGGCGGAAACGATTCGCTATATCAGTGTATAAACACTCGGGATTTTTTTTTTTTTCAATTACCTACCCCAAGACGAATATTATATATTATTATTTTTTTTTTCCACCCCAGTTTACACGAGAACGCATGATATTTTTGATAATAATATTATTATTGTACACAGAGTCAAAACTGAATTATTTAGCCACACTATATGCGTACGAATTTACGAATGTTATACTAATCGCTATTATAAACATATTTAAAAAAAAAAGTCAGCAACGAGAATTCTTATTCGTTATGACTTATGACCATAAGCGATCGTATAGTTCATTGTAGATTTCCACGTGTTCCAGTATTTAATTTTTTTTTTTAATTCTACAGAATATAATATTATGTTATTCAATTCCATTCATTTTTATTGAAGAAATTAAAAAAAAAAAAAAAATGTTTCCCTAAAATAAACTGGCGTATTATTTTCTTATGCTAAGTAATTATTTACGAATTTACAATGTTGTCACATTGTACCAGAGTTTAATATTAACAGTATAATTTATTACTAAAAGTTGGATCATGAACTAGAACTCGAGCCTGTCCATTCTCCAAGATAAATTTATCATCACTAATGTTCAATTTTGCTAAATTCGATAGTATAATATGCATTAAAATTCCACATTATACACGTATACGCGTTATTACGTTATTATATTATATAACAATCTCAGTATAGTAAAAACCAAAAATCATTTTGTATATCTATTACTCGTCGTCTGCACATCAAGTTTGTTATATATGTAACGTCGAAATTCGAAAATAAAGTGTTATTATTATTATTATTATTATTATTATTATTATTACTCGGTATATCATATCATATTTTATACCTAGTCCTATAATATAATATGTGTATGTACAGTAGTTACGGTGTAAACTTAAACTTAAACGGGCGTAGGGGTTAATACAATATATATACGGCGCAATGCAAGTAACATAATATATTATACAGTACGTACGGATGTGATGGGGAAAAGTTGTAATTTTAGACGTTTATAATGTACCCCGGTTAATGTTTGTGCAATTGAATATTATTATTATATACATCAATGTCTCATTTTTCTGATTTATCATATAGGACGATCCCGTTTGCATCGCTCTTCCTCGTCATAATATTTTATATCACATAAACTATACACATAGTGTTATATAATATATATATATATATATCGTACGCAAACTGATGGCATAATACGAGCTTGCACACCGCTCGCCGTTTAAAGCGTCAGATTCCATACGAAGTGTGTGTGTGTGTGTGTCTTTTACTCTCGTTTTTGAATTGTTTACAACAATTTGTGACCCCTATTTGTCTGGCGCATATATACGACAGTCACGTGTTTGTCCACGAATGACTGTTTGAGACTCGAGTGTCTGTCGAATCCAAATATTTAATTTTCAAACCGTCAAAAATATTTAATCCGAGACCCCACGGTTTATCGCTAAAACTTACTTATATATAATATATATATATAATATTATATACCTACTGTACACAGCGATAAACAACAAACAATACGAGTATATATATATATATATATGATTATTTGACAAAAATAATTGTACAGTTATAAAATAATAGAGTTACGCGACTACATAATAATAATTATAATAATAATAATAATAATAATATATTTACCTACATTATATTATTATAATTAAAAGTCAATTTGTATACAATATATAGGCGTGCCTCGATTAGATATACACTCGATTGAGAATAGAACGTACGGCGGGAAAAGTTATAAAATGTTCCTATAATAATAATTTAAGTTATAAATTATATAAAGTTATAAGATATAACTAATTAATATATTTTATTAGTTAAATCAGTTGAATATTATCATACTTAAACAAATATTAATGAATTACAAGTTTCAACAAAATTATTACTTATTTATTTATTTTAAAAAAAAATTCCTTTTTGATCTCGCAGGTAGTGTCGTCTGGACACTTCCCGTGATTGTATAAAAATATTGTCATTATTGAGATACGTGTTTAGATTTTAAAACTGTTAATAATTATATTATTTATTCGGATATCGCGATTATTTTTGAAAATAATAATATAATATTAATATTTAATATGAATTTTTCAGTTTTATCAACAATATTATAAAATAAAATATATACCTAATAATCGTAAATAACAATATTAGATATTCCCATATTAACTTTTCTATACTCACACTTTTTGCAATAAATTGAAATATTCCTGTTATATTTTATTCTGTAACTATTTATTGTTTTAATGTTTAATGACAGAACCATATTACCATATTTATTTTTTGTTTGTAATAATCTGCTAAATACTGCTAATTTCTGCGGTTTTTCTGTTTCTGTAATGGAATAATTAAAGTAGTATAAAAACTGCGAAGTCTTTTGTAAAACGAAAAAATTATTATTTTATAAATTTCAGTAATCTTATTATTACAAAATTATCTAATATATATATTATTTGTTTCTATCCTTGTTTTGTACTATTCTCTTAATATAAACTGTTATTTTTTATTTTATTTTATTTTGGGATTAAACGTTTTATAGTTTCCAACTTTCAACGCTTAAAAACTGGTTTTAATTCGTTATTTCTTTAGGTTGACTTTAGCACACTTTTTTTCATTTTCTTGTCCAAAATTATTCATCGTTTTAATATTTAATTTATCGTTTAGTTAACATTTAGAAAATTTTAAAAAAGTAGGAAAGTTGAATTAAATAAGTAGATTTATGACTAATTTAATTCTATTTTTTAATTTCTTGTTACTTCACTATAATAAATCGATTTTATAATGAATTGGAATTTAAAAAGTCTAAAATAAATTACCGTTTCCAATCCCATTAATTACAATATTATAAATTTATAAATAGGTATATACTACTACTCGTGTGGCACCTAGGGGGACACACTAGGGGCTACCTGTTGGGAGAATTATTATTAGACACCTTATAGGTTTCTACCGAATCTATAAATAGGTATAATATATATTATATTTATAATATGCTTACACTATTTTGTAGTATTTTATTCTTTATACTAGACATATTATATACAATATATTATACAGAAATGTCAAAACCCTACACGAACAAGAAAATCTAAACATAATACATATATGTAAAAATAAGAGTCGAGGGGACATTATGTCACCCTATGTGCAGACAAGGATTGTATGTGTACGATACATAAAAATATAATAATTTTTGTTTTCAGACCGGAAGTCAATTTTTTCATAGTCCAGCAAATCCGTTATTGATGCTTATTTACATATCAATAGTATGAATTGAAATTCCACATAAATCTAATAACGTATTGAATACTAGTCAAATGATTTGACTTGAATCGAACTTTAATTTACTAATAGACATAATTCAATGATTTGGCAAATAAAATAAAATAAACAAAACATTGTTTAGTCACATTTAACACATTAACACGAATATATTATAATTACAAGGTCGTATTTTAGGGGGCAGAGGGGCCTGTTCCCCCATTTGCCGTGTTATAGTACCTTACTTACTTATATATATAAAAAAAAAAATATGTAATTATTTTATTGTTTTGGATTTAGCAGTAATTTAATACCGTAGTAATTATTAATTATGTGGGATATCGATTATTATGATTTACAAACTTATAAGTTATAACATATAATAATCAGTGGTTTTATTTGGACCTCGTAGGGTATAAATTTGCGTATTTAAAATCCAATATTATAAGTAATTTAGATTTTAGACAACTTTATAAATTGATTGGCCTGAATAATTTAGAGTGGCTTGCGCTTAACCAGTATGTATAATCATAGGCAAAACTACGGGTCAGGCCAGTCAGGCCATGGCCTGACCTAATAGTAACTGTGTCTTTGTATCTATATATAAATATAAATTATAATATAGGTATTAGGTACTATAAATATTATAATATTTTCAATAGAAGTTTTATTTAAAATTAAAATTAAAAACTTAATTTCTGCATCAAAATACGTACCACCTTCCGTTTAAATGTGTATGTACTATGTAATGCACTTTTACTCACAGGGTACCTATAGTACATATTACTTAACATCATATCAAAATATTAGAAAAATCTATTGTCTCAATTTTTTTTATAGTTGTTTAAAGTCGGACATTTTTAATTTAAATGAAAATCTTAGAATCCATATGAATATTCTTCTTATTATTTCTTAATACTTTTACAATAAAAATTAATAGAAAAATCAAAAAATTTGGAAAATTTTTGAACATTTTATTGAAGAATACTGACATATATTTAAATGATCTTCCAAATTTTTTTTTTTTTTTTTTTGGTATGTAAAGTTGAAATTTTAGTAAAATTAATATTTAGTATTTATATGGATTCCTCCTATTATATTTCAATATTTTACTATAATGTTAAATAAAATTGACGAAAATTTGTATGATATGGGCATTTTGGTGACAAGTGATTTTATGAGCATTAATATTGAACTTAGAGACTTGAAAAATTTTTAGTGTGTTCACTGTTCATTTATGTACTATAATATGTGTACCTTATACGAGTATATAGTCCCTATATATGTGATAAATTTTTGTGTTTTAATTATTTAATAAAAAATGTCAAAATTTTAATCAATATAGCTACCTACCTACATTATCTGACTGAACTTCGCTCAGAATCGCCTTTTCAAATGCAATGGTTTATTATTTTTGGATTCAAATTCTAATTAAAATTAAACACTATGATTTGAACTGAGGAGTATCAGCTCGTCTTTTTTAATTTTTCTAATTATTATTAAATATGTACAAAAAATGTCATTGTCTACATTTTATGACAAAAATTAAATTTTTGTTTAAATTTTTAAGTTGTTAAAATAATTTTTTTTATATTTATTATTTGGCCTAACCTAATAAAAATTTCTAGTTTCGCCTATGTGTATAATAGAATGGCAATTCAAAGTTTAAAATGTTATTATGTTATAATTATAATATTGGAACCTGTGTGGCTGTGTTTAATGTAATTTTTTTTTTTTCAATTTCATAGTGTCCCAAGAAAAAAGGAAACAAAAAAAATTATTGGTCAATTAAACGTTAAACTTTGAAAAATTTTCCCTGGTACTAACTTTTTATCTATTACATATTTTTAGATTCTGATTTTTACAATACATTTACATTTTATAAAACAATTCACATTTTATATTAAAATTATTTATACACATATACTTAGTATAAGTATAGTATAAGTACAAATCTTACGTAAAATAAAAAATAATTTTTTTTTTCAAAATAAAGATATAAAATTTAGAGATAGTCAATAATAATTTTTAATTGGTCTTGAATTCTCTAAAAATAATTATTCCCTTCGCATAATTGCAATTTTGAGAAATTTGAAAAATTACCTTTTTATTATCAATAAGACATTATATGACTCTTCATCTGAGATATCTGTGATGAATAGCGTCTTCGATCTTCAAAAAATTACAAAAATAAATAAATAAATACAAATTGTAAAACCAATAATACACTATCCGCTCAGAATCTATAAGATTGTATAATTATGTATAAAATATTTTTGTAATAACATAAAAATAATATATTATATATTTTTCGTAGTAAGTTTTTGTGTGTTTTTTTAATAACGGGTTCGTTATTGAAGTGTAAAATTGTATTTTTTTTCTCTTCTAAGACATTTTTTTTTCAAACTTTTTTCGTTAGTTTTTAGAGCATCATGATAAGTGAAAGTAACATGTTATGATAATAATTAGGGAACGGACTTTAATGCAATAAAAAAAAATGTCCTAAAAAAATACGACTTAAAAAATGCTTTAATATCAAAAAAATGCACTAAAAAAATGCCCCAAAAAACTTTAAAAATGTATTTAAATTCAATAAAAACACAATTTTGAACTTAAAACTTATAAAAAACATAATTATGTAGGACTTATCTGATAGAAAATATTTAAATACAATAAAAATAAAAATTAATAGGTTTATCTTATCTCATCTTTAGGTACTTAATTGCGTGTAATAATATGTTGTAACTTATATGTGACTACACGTGTCAACAATAATTTCGTCTGGCGTCTGGGTTTATCCTGATCGGTAAAAACATAATAAATATTTATTTTTATTTTTTTAGAACGAATGTTTATACATTTTTATCAAATTTTATCCATTCCTATATAAAAATGACTTAAAAACATATAAAATGCAAAATAAAAATTACATTTTTTAATTCCTTGTTGTATGAAATGAACTTTCTGCTTGGAAAGCAATGTTTTCGGACATTCAGAAAAAAATGCAATTTGCATTCAAATCCGTTTTCCGTTCCCTAATATTAATATACAACCACTTTCGGCTAAATAATTATAATATATTCTATTTTTATTATTTACTAAACGCGAACTTTGAGAACTCGCTACTTCTTGAAATCAATATATTATTTAAATAACAACAAATACGCAATGGCGAGTTGAACGTTCCGAAATGTTAACCAAATATTATTATAATTATTATTTCTGGTGAGACGTCGCAAGTTTGCACGGGTCAAATGGGCAGAAAATATTCCTATTAATTACGCGCAGTTATATCCACGTCATAATTATATTATGTATGTGCAGACGAGATATACGGGGCACGCGTAACTAATGAAGTGTAAAGTTCGATAAAACGATGACGAAGACGACGATAGAAATATCACGCACGACCCTCGTCTACGTAGGTATCCATATTACTACATATACCATATACGAGTATAATAATATTATGTATGTAATATATTACGTCATAAATTATAGACACAAGACACAGGAGACTTCGGCGAGTCGATTATAATGGAGTTTGAATATATCTGTATTATAGTATAATAATATTATATGGGTAAGTCCTGTTATAATACATAAGTTAGAAGTTACAAAGTCTCCAAGACTTAGATCGTATAGTCGTTTGGTCCTAAAATATTTGGAATATTATACGCACTCGACTTTAGTTAGTTTAAGCTTTAAGTAAAGAACTAAAGATAAAGTTTTCAAACGCATCGTTCTACTTATATTATACTTTATATCCATAGTTACCCCAAATAGTTATACCTTATACCTTATACCACTCGAACTCAAACACAAGAGACCGGTATAACATAATAATTATGGTCAATTATTATTAGTCATGCAACTAGATTTTTCACGATATTTCATTGCAAATCCAAAATTTTAAATAGGTATATAAACTCTTGAATAATATTTATTGTATTTTTCAATCCTTGTATCATATTATATTTATAATATCCAATATTTTTTTCATATCACGCGGTTCACAGAAATATCGCAGGGGCTGTGTGCATATAAAAATAAGATATGATTTTATAAATTTTTTCGACGCGTAAGAACGTATTGAAAAGTAAAATCACCATAATGCTCTATAATATTGTACGAAATAAACATTTAGTCGTAAAAAAATAATCGTATTCAATGAGATCAGAGGGGTATAATCTGTATAACTTTATATAATGGTTCAGATATCGGAGACTATTTTTTAGTATAACCGCAATAAACAAATCACAACAATTAATATTTTTATAGCGATTAAAATAGAAGCACAATCTATACACGCGTAATTACTTATAGGTTATAAAGTTAGATATATAAAAATGTTCCTATCTCTTGTCTGGAATAAAAATACCTACCTAACATTTTATTATAAAACGGACACAAACAATTTTCTATGGCCCTTCGACGGTTACCCTAACCTCCCCCTTACCCACCATGTAACCGCCACGAATTATAATCGTGTATATAATATATATTATGTATAATGTATTATGTAATACAGAAATCGGCGATATTGCCTCGATTTGTTTTTCTATTTGCAAATCCTACAAAAACTAACGCGTTCTTATTTCATATAATATTATATTATACACAGAATAAATCTTTCAACGTGGTAAACGTGTAATATTATTATATCGTCGTTGCCTGTCCCCAGTACCGTCATTAGTCCCATCGAACAGTAGGCGTTATAAATGGTGAATATAAGTATATATATATATATATATATATATATATATATATATATTATAATGAATGCTCACGTGGACAGGAACGTCGGAGGGATTATCTTAGGGGAAATGGGGGAGTTAAAGCGACATATAGGACAGTCGTTGCTGACGTGCCACGTGTGCGTACGTATATCGGGCCGTAGGACAATTGGCGTCGTCAGACCACCCTTGATGACAATTTCATTAAACGTTTTCCACTCCCACACACATGATCACGTATAAATTGTAATGTCCTGTACTCCGTCACTGGAGTGGTTGGCTGCTAAGGATACCACAAAAATCACGCCTTGGTCGAGGGATGACGATTATAGAACGCAGTTTATAATATACGACACCCACGCGTTCTTCATCAGAAACGGATGAAAACCACATACCTATTTAGAATATTATAAGAAGTCTAATAAAATAATGATAATAAAATACGAAAATAAAATAATATAATATATATATATATTATACACAAAACAAATATTAATTTTTTTTATTTCAAAGATAAAACCAATCTCTCATTAAGGTGACCAGTTACTCAATTTAAAAATTTCTACACACCACACACATAGGTACATTATGTACCTACCTGTATTATATAGTTAATCATTATAAAATGTGTGCCATTTTGTATTCCAAATTTTTTTAATAGAAAATTTCAAATTCAAATTACTAGGTTGCACAATAGAGAAGTTTTCCTTTTTCTAATAAAAAAAAAAATTATTTAATTGTGTTAAATTTAATTAAAAAATAAAAATTTTAATCAGAAAATTAAATAGTAATTAAAACTAGCAGTGATAGCTAGGGCTAGGATTTATATGCAATAAAAAATGGTAAAATATGCATTTTTTTTTTAAATGTATGCAAATATATGCAAGAAAAAATGTGAAAAAATTAGACACATAACCGGGTAGCTGGTTGCTTGCTCAACACAACAATCTGCAATTGTGTTCACCAACGATTACGACGACATATAGTAGGCTCATATGGACGGAGATAATAGTATAGACAATATAATAATATATAGATAATATATAGACATTTCAAATAAAACCAGTGATTAGAAGTTGTAAAAAAATATGCCAATGCATATAAATTTTATCCCAAGAAATTATAATAGTGTACCTATATTATTGAATTATGTAGTTATTTTTCTATCATAATTTTAAATTCCATACAGTCTTTGAAATTTATCATTTTTCATTTAAATTGTGTCTATAACCATGATTTATTCTTTATTCTAATAACGGACTCTCGATTCTCCCTCGTCATGGAAAACTATATACACTATACACATCATTTCACATGCCGGACTCTAAAGTAGGTATATAATATACTAACGATGATTTATACATCGAGAGTGCACTTTATACCCAGAGCTCACTTTGCATTATTATAGAAGGCGGAAAAAGGGGAAAAGATAAAAAAAAATAAATATATATCAACGTCGTCATCGTCACCTTATACAGTCGATTAAACAATATATTATAACCGGACCAATGTGGACATAACATAAAAATATTCTATATACTTATTTATATTACGTCTTTGTGATAATCTTACACCATTTGAGTTTATTTCGGATTTTATTTGTATGATAACGCAAAAAATAACAGATATCAGTTATTAATTTATTATTTATATTGTATTAGGTATCCTTGGTGTAATGAACATATACCTAATATAGATAATTAGATATACCTACCTCATTATCAATATCCGTAATGTAGTAATATCGAATTTTGTCCTTTACCTCGGGTACACTAAAAAAAGTAGGTAGGTATAGGTTATAATCGATGACTGTGTTTACTATTTTAATTTGGTAGTGTTTTATTATTTTAATGAAACTAAAAAAATTAACCATATTAATTGTAGATGCCGTTTACATTGTTTTAGATTCTGAGCGAAGCGAAGAATGTATTGGTTTTACAATGATGTGTGATTTTTTTTTTTTTTTTTTTTTTTTTATTCTGTAAACATTTTTACTACCCGAAATAATGCTCCGATTATCACGAATAGGGTATGTTTCCGGTAGCAAAGTGGATCTAGTTGGTACTTTATTTAGGTCATTTTTCGAATTTCTCAAAATTGACCCTAAGCGGTAGAAAAAACTTCAAAAAAATGACGAAAAAACAGCATTTTTCACGAAAAATGAAATTTTGACGAATTCGATTTCTATATTTCTCGATAACTCGGGCAATTTTTAAGATAGAGACTTGAAAATTTTTTTGGGTGTTCACATAGCTACTATATATATGTGGTATAATTTTGGAACCGTTATGTTAATTTTTCTACAAAATATTGGACTTTGAATATTTCGTAAAATTCTCGTTTTTACGTATATAATGTTTGATAAAATTGGCAATTTTGGGTATTTAGGTCTGAAAATTTTACTGAAATATACTTACATATTAGTTAACATCATACTAAAATATTAGAAAAATCCATTGTCAAAATTTTTTTTTATAGCCGTTTTAAGTTGATATTTTTAGTAAAACGAAAATCTTAGAATCCATACGTATAAATAAATATTCTGAAAATACTTTTACTACCCGAAATAATGCTTAGATTTTCACGAATAGCGAGTTTCAGATGTAAAAGTGGATGTAGATGGTACTTTATTTAGGTCATTTTTCGAATTTTTCAAAATTGACTATAAGCGGTAGAAAAAACTTCGAAAAAATGACGAAAAAACGGCATTTTTCACGAAAAATGAAATTTTGACGAATTCAATTTCTATATTTCTCGATAACTCGGGCAATTTTTAAGATAGAGACTTGAAAATTTTTTTGGGTGTTCACATAGCTATTATATATATGTAGTAAAATTTTGGATCCGTTACATTAATTTTTCTACAAAATATTGGACTTTGAATATTTCGTAAAATTCTCGTTTTTACGTATATAATGTTTGATAAAATTGGCAATTTTTGGTATTAGGGTCTGAAAATTTTACTGAAGTATACTTACATATTACATAACATCATACTAAAATATTAGAAAAATCCCTAATCTCAATTTTCTTTTATAGCTGTTTTAAGTTGATATTTTAGTTCAAACGAAAATTATAATCTGACTGAACTTCGCTCAGAATCGTTTTTACGAATGCAATGGTTTATCATTGCATTCAAATTCGAATTAAAATTAAACGCTATGATTCGCACACCTGTATCCTGTGCGGCAGGAGTATCAGCTCATCTTTTTTTTTAATTTATAACTTTATTAGTGGTATATAATAATTATTATAATATAAAAAAATAATTAAATATAAGTTAAGCAAAAAAAACTATGCCTAATATTCATGAGTAGGAGGTAGGACCCGGATTTATATGCACGAAATATGCGTGTATGCATATGGCACTTATTATTACAATATGCACTAAAAAAAAAGCAAAATTTGCAAAATAAAATATTTATTTTTATTTAAATATAATAAGTAGAAAAAAAAAAGGTTATATGTTATATTTAGATTTGAATTTGCAATGATAAATCATCGAAATCGATATAACGATTCAGATATTACCTATATACTCGTATACTGATCATAGTGAATAAAATTTGTAATACACTAATACCTATTTAATAAAATATAATCTTATTTAAATTTAAAAATCAAAATAAGTGTACTTTAATTGTATTATGCATAAAAAATATATATCGAGGAGAATAAAATATCGACTCAATATAAAATTTTCTAGTCTCTAAAACTTTTACCTACTTCATGTATTAATCATAAAAAATAGTACCTATATAACCTAATATCGTAAAATGTATTTAAAATTAAAAAAAATATTATTTATGATAATACAATTTTTTTATACAAATATATAATATATATATATATATATATACAAGTATATATATTAACTTCGAGCATAGGTAACTAATATCTATAATTATCGTTTTAAAATTTAAATATTCTGCTGAAATTAACTACACGATCAAATTAAAATGTTGTAAATTAAAGATGTCAAATTCCGAAATGTTTTCAAAAAAGCATTAAACTAATTATTTATAATTAGGGCAGAGGACTTATAGCATTTGCATATTTGTTTTGCGCAGCCGTAAAAAAAGGCCAACTATATAGAAAAATGTTTCATGTTACGACAAAGCCAAATCTGTAATTTTATGGTGCATATTTTTGCATATTTAGATATTTTTCGGTTTTTGAGACTTATTTAACTTATATATGGTTTTTGGGGAAATATTTTGAACAATTTATAAAAATAAATATAAAAATATGTAAAATGAAAATTTGAAAAAATTTAGTTATTCAATGCAATTTTCAAGGTGAAAATATTATTTACTTCGTCCGTAGGTTTTTTTAAAAAAAATTCTAACATATTGGTAATTTTTTTTTTAGGGTCAGAAGAATGAATTAATAACACGTAATTTATATACATACATATCAATAAAATTAAGTTAAAAAATTGTGAAAGTCTCATTAAGATTAAGTTTCTATTCATGTGTCATTGGTCGTGGACTAATAGTATAGCAAATAAAATGTATAATTAAATTTAATTAGTATTTGTAATGTTTCTTATTTTAAATATTTTTTATAATTAATTTAATCTATATAATAAAATTTTAATAGCATAAAAAAAGTGCATATTTTAGAGTTTTTAAGTGCATAAGTGCTTGCATATTTAGCCTTTTTTTAGAGCTACAAGTCCTCTGCCCTATTTATAATATAATGTTAATAAAATTTATAATAATCGTTAAATAATTTTTGTCCTCAAATAATAAATATTTTTTAATATGAATTTGCCTATGGAATAATGATATAGGTAATATTAACAATATTAATGTAATTGATAAAAATGTAGTACCTATCTATTAAATACGATGTATCATGTTTCATGTATACGATGTTTATAAAAACACTGTTAAATATATTATACACGATGCATCTCAGCACTCAGCATACTAGCAGTTATGAAAACAATTATATAAATATAAATTATAATTTATTAGCATTATATGGTCTTGAACTTTTTTTACGATAATAATGTTAAAAATAAATCATAAATGTTATAAAGTTCTAAGTATGAAAGGTTATTTTAAAAAAATTGGGATTATTGATTTAGATAATGTTTAAGAACTCGATTAATTAATATAATAATTTAATGTGCTTTTAGTAAATTTTTAAACCGTAAAATTTAATTAGGTAAACTTGTAAATTTGTGAAAGAACTACAATTTTGAAAATGCTCAAAGATTTATATTTACGATAAAATAACATATTTAAAATTGTTCATGTGTATAAAATATTTATGTGCGTAATCAATTAATTTTTTACAATTTAACGACGTGAATTTTTTTTAGTGTCTTATGTCCTATATGAATAAAATAAGTAAAATCAAAATCGTCATAATTATACAGTTTCCATTAATAATATATTTTTTCTTCCATTTTTTAATCGTTCTTTTAAACATTTTTAAGAAATTAAAAATATTAGTCAAATAAAATACCAATTTAATTTAATTTTCTACCAACGGCATACGAAATTATAATACAAGTAAAAATATTATTTATACATACAAGTTCAAAATATTATTAATCGGGCAATGTATTTGTTATGAATGAATATTATGAGCTGCCATCTAACGGATAATTTTTTTAGAGTTCGGCACTGTAGCATTGATAAATCATAATTATTATTATTATTATAATATTATGAACTTCTGAACAGTTTTATAAAATAAAACGAAAATTAATTTTTCCCAGTTTGGGACGATGTGATTCTGTGCGCCACAAATTAAGTAACACGAAAAAAAATATATATCTACCTTTCAGGATTGTATAAATTAAAAAAGTTGTATTTTTTCAATCTACTTGCATAGTAATATCTGTAGTATTTTAAACTTTTTAAAAATTTTATATTTCAAATTTACCCAACACATTTATTCATTTGTACATTGTTAATTGAATTATTAACTACTGAATAATAATTTAAAACAAATTACACAATAATTTGTATTAATAACAATAATTACGCCACACGACAAATATAAGTACCTCTAAAAAAATCATATTTTCAATATAATAGAATTTAAATTTAAGAATATTGATTTTACAGTGTGTATTGTTTGGTTGTTTGTGTGAAATTACTATTTTGTACAAAAATAACAATCCCAATATCTTAAGTAGTTTATGGAAATTATAATTTTTACAATTTAAAATTAAATAATTTTATGGCAACTAATGAAAATAGTTTTAGAAACTTGAAAATATTATCGAGTGTTCGCAAAAATATTTTAGAACTATTACTTTAATTTTTATTTCAGTTAGGTAGATATAATACTTATTATATTTGATTCTTCAGAATCTGATTTTCAAAGGTAAAAATGTATAATTATTGCTTTTAAATTTTGATTATGATACCTACAATGCTATCTTTTCTTCAACATTATACATTACATAGCTGTACCCGTCTTATCCATAACTGTACTGTACCCAGTCTTTATTTTTATAGTAATATAAACTTTTTATTGTAATAAATACGTTCTACCTATAACATGAATTATTTATTGTCATTTATATTATGTACACCATACCTTCGTCATGTTTTCTAATAGAGAAATAAAACATATATTATGATAAATTTAATTTAATTACATATCAGTGTTATAATAATAAATTTAACAATTTGAAAAGAGTGATAAGGATAGCGTTTAATTGGTAGTTGGGAGAAAATATAAAAAGGTTTAATATTTAAGCCCTAGTGGTAAAGAAAAAAAAATTAAAATAAATAATTTTCTTGTTGAGTGGAGAATATGTTATGACTCATGACTTGACTTTTGAATATAGAAGCGGACACACTATGGGGATTGCACTTCTATAGTCAATATAACCATAATTTTTGTGCGATATTAATTATAATAACTAATTTATTTGTCTTAACATTGCTTGCAATCATTTTTTCAATAGCGAAAATTTTAATTATAATATAACACTATCCATTCTACAGTTGTTATATAAATCTATATTTAAATTTACTAAAAAATTGAATGACAATAGTTTCCATATTAAATAATTTGAAGGAATACATTCATTAAATAGTGTAAAGTTAGTTGACGATAGTGTAACCTTTTAAAATATTGACAAATCAGAGTATGAAATAACATGAAACTGTTGAAATATTTAAATCTCAAAAGAGGATTTTTACCGTGGAAGAGTGCTACAATGGATTTAAACCCAATAGATCAATTGCTAAAAGGACTTCAAACTATCAAAAGTTTCATAGTAAAATGAATTGTGTATTTGTGTGTATTATAATGAAATGATGTTGAATTTTGGTTATTCAATCTATTTAATTTTAAATGTAACAAATTCCAAATATTAATATATAAATTATTAAATATTTATAAGTTTAAAATAAAATATTTGTATTCTAATTAAAACATTTACATTAAAGAAATACAAGTATATTTGTTTGGTAAATTAAATATTAACAATTTTACAATTAATACTTATTGTACAATCTGTAGTTATAAAGTGACTGTGCAATCATAGAAAATGAATTCCTTCTTTATTAAAAGCTAGAAGTAATCTAAAACAAACAAACATAATTATAGTTTTATTTAAAATTATACAATATATCATATATTATAATAATAAAAATAAATAATTATACTTGATAAAGTCATCAATGTCCATTTTTCTAGCCCTCTTCTCATAAAACATATTATCATTCAAAACATTATCTAACTTTTGTTTAATGTCGAAATTTTCTGGTACTTCCTAAATAAATTATAATTATTTATGGATACATGTCAGTAGTAAGAGAGGAACACTAAGATAATTGATAGCAATATAATAAAAGTTATTGTACAATAAAATTGTATTAATAGCAATCCAATGTAATTTCTAAGATTTTGTCTTTTGATTTATAGGTAGTTTTACGTGAAAACTATTACCAAGTACATTTATATAGTATAATAGTGCAATTATCAACTTCATAAAAACTTAACTTTAGAGAATCTATTTTAACATTATTAAATTGAACAGTATATTATGAATCACGAGCCACCAATCAAAAAAATATACAAAGATTGAAGTGTGAAATTAAATAAATATAATATGAAGATTGTACAAATCGAATTACATCTGATTATTTATGTAATACCTACTGTGAATAATTTTCAGTTACAAATGTAATTAATACAATTTTTATCTAATTTAATTTTTTTTCAAATATACATCCACCTACATTTATAAAATGTTTTATGTATAATATCAGGGTGATCAGAATTTCATGTTACAATTTTCTTTGTAAATATTCGAAATAAGAGAAATTTTTATAATAAAAAAACTTTTTCGTTTTATATAATCTAAAATTATTTGTATGTTAAAAAATTGTAAATGCCCTTAATGGGAGGGTTTCAGGGATCAACTTTTTGAAAATCAAATGGTAACCCTTATTTTTTATACATTCATTATATAATATTATTTTTGAAAAAAATTTTGGTAGTAAAATTTTCTTTTTAATATGAGATTGATTTGAAGTTTTTTATAATATTGTAATTTTGTATAGTGTTTAAAGGCGCACACAAGATACTAGCGCCTGTAAATGTGATGTATATACTACAATTATTGCACATGGCACATTGTATTATGCTACTATATTGAATTTAATATTTCACTGATGTATTTTTATTGTGATTGCGTAATTACTAATATTGATGATTCAGTAACTTGCATTATTAATATTACAATAGATTATAATGTTTATTGTTCACGCGTTGTATCGTATCACCGTGATAAGACAATTATTACTAAATAAATTACAATTAGGTGATAAATAATAATATAAATTATAATCATAATAATATAGACTATAATAGTTAATAGTAATATTATTATTATTATATCATGCATGTAGAATAGGAAGTTCTAAGTATAATACTAATAAATAATTACTAAAATAGTAAAATGTACAATGTGATTCGTGATCATAATACGTGATAATGATATAAATGTATACTATAACCATTACCTTTATAATAAAAATATTTTTTTACCATTTAAAATTTTATTATTTTACCTGCTTAAACTTTTTAATTTAATCTACTAAATGAATGATGTTTGTTTGATGACCATACAATTTCCTGTTTTCTTTTATAGGAATGTTCACACATTTAGAAGTATATATTTTCATGAGTGAGTAAAAAAATATTTATTATATAATGTACCTAATACCTAATTATGATAATTTTAATACTATTACTAATTGCCAAAATCTTTATACATCTTTAAATTAAATAACTTTTTTTTAGTTTTATTTTGAAAATGGTTATATGAGGTGAGTTGGTACAATGAAATAATTAGACAATTAAAGTTGTCACAAAGATATGTTAAATTACTCAATTTTGTTATCAAAATATCAAATACCCAATTAATATAATTATCTAGAACATAGAATTCTTAATAAACAGTATTGAATTTTATTAATAAGTAAGTACTGAATCATTTCTATAACATTTACCTACAAAAAAAAAAAAAAATATATACCTAATTATTAAAAAAAGAATAAATTGCCTCCAACAGGTGATGTATGTTGTTTTAATATAGCTGTTTAAGCTATAAAAAATGAAGAGTTGATACTCCTGCCGCAGGGGTACAGGTGTGCTAATCATAGCTAATCATGAACTATGTGTACCTATATGGTACTTATAAGTATGATACAATTTTATGTTTTAAATAGTTATTTAATAAAAAAATATCAAAATTTTAATGAATATCTACATTAACTGACTGAACTTCGCTCAGAATCGTTTTACAAATGCAATGGTTTATCATTGCATACAAATTCTAATTAAAATTAAATACTATGATTTGCACACCTGTATCCTTGGGGCAGGAGTATCAGCTCTTCTTTTTTTATTTTAATTAGTATGATAATATTATTATATATCTGTTTAAAAAATACTATATAAAATTTTCTTACAAAATTTGATACAATACTCAATATAGAGATAATAATTTTAACCAATTCAATTCAATTAAAAATAAAATTAGTTTACTTACTTCATTTTTTAATGAACAATACACTTTATAATTTTTTTCTAGTGTTACTGCAACGGCACTTTGTTTAAAAATGGCTCCTAATGTCTTATTTTTCCTAGAAAATGCAATTCTAGTTAAGCCATCCCACTCTTTGAAATTTATACTTGGTGGTGGATTTAAAGGTTCTATTCTAACTACATTAGATTCTACTTTTGGAGGAGGTTTAAAATTATTTTTTCCAACCTTAAAAATATAAAAAATATAATATAAAATACTATATATGAATACTTTTAAGATAAAATAGAAGTATTACTTACTTTCATTATAATATTAACTTTAGCTAATAATTGTGTATTAATAGATAATCGACAATACAATTTATCACCCGGCTTTGCAACCAAACGATATGCAAATTCTCGTTGGAACATGAGTACAGCACATCGGAAAAATGGCCTAAAAATATTAATTAAAATTATATGTCTTATATTTTTAATATATTAATGAGAAAACTACTATAATATAGTAAGTACATGATTAACAAAATTTATAATAATTACTACAATATTTATTGTACTCGTAATATACCTAATTATTCGTAGCACTTAATTTTTGAATTTACAAATATTAATTATTTATAACAAATTTTTTTTGGACATTTAATTTACCAGTCAGCATTAAAACAAATTGAACTATGGATAACTATTCTCAAAGAGAAATGAAAATTTTATACCAGGTTGAATAATCATTACTTTATTAATAGTTTCATAATAACTATATTGAACCAGAAAAGTAAAAGTAAAACTACTTACAAATAATGGAACGTTAAATAACATATAAATGCCACTTAATATAAAACTATAATATAAAATTACATGATAACAATAATTTATTGTGTTACACAATATAAATATTATTTTTAAATTAATCTTAAATTGTTTTATAAAAGGTAAAATTTTATTTTTACTAGAAGAGAACATGACACTAAAAAATATTGCAAAAAATCAAAAGAAGAAAATAGATATTTTTAATTTGTTTTACCTATGTAAAAGTAACTTGAAAACCAAAGGTGATGAAATCTGATATGGAATATTAGCTACACACACATTAAAAAAGGGTAATTCTGATTTAATAACATCTCCAATCCTTATTTGCAATTTATTTTGATATGGAGTGTTCATAACACGTTTTTTCAATTCTGCAACTAACCTATAAAAAGTTTTGTTATTATTAAAATTAATTCTAAATATTTTTTAAGTAGGTAGGTATGAATTATGTAAATAATTACCTAACATCAATTTCACATGTAATCACTGTTTTAACTTTTTCCAATAATTTAACTGTTAAGTTACCAGTTCCGGGACCAATTTCAAGAACAGTATCAGTAGGTAATAAAGCTGATTTTTCTACCATTCCTTGAACTATAAGTGGATTTTTCAAAATGTGTTGTCCAAAATCCTTTTTAAACATTATGCCTAAAATTTATAAAAAAACATAATAATTATATATTTAATAATAAATGTTATATATTAACAAATATCTGTTTTTATAATTTATATTTGATATAAAAAATAAAAATTACCATTGTTAAATAATCTATTTAATGTATATGTATTTTAAATAGTATACAAAATGTGGGGAGGAAAAAAACCTATATAAAATATAAAAAAATAACCCAAGTCCACAAAAAATTTACTTTATTATTTTAGTAAATATGTATTTCAACAACAACGTTGCCATCTTCAGTACTAAACGTAGACTGGTTGACCATAGCTTAAATTACATGCCCTTAAATACTAGTGGTCTTGCACTTGTAAGTAATGACTCATTCGTACGTGTCGAAAAAAAAATTTTCAATAAATATAACGTAGACATAGTTTCTTCAAAAAACAATAATTTAAAGTCTCTTAGGAACCACAAAAGATAAGACAGAAAATAAAGATAAATTGGGCATAAATAATATACAATGTATAGATTGTGACAAATGTTACATAGATCAAACCATCAAAAATATAGGAATCAGATTTAAAGAACATTTAAGAAATATTAAAAATCAAGAAACAGAAAAATCACCAATAGCAGAACACATATTAGAAACAAACCACAACATAACTTCAATAAAACTAAAGAAACAATAACTAAATATTAGGGAAGCAATTGAATTGGTAAAAAACAAAAATAATTTATTAAATTGGGATTTAAGTCCTTTACAAAATTGTATATTAAAACTAATATAATATTTGACACGCACGAATGAGTCATACGACTCATAACTTACAAATGCAATACCACTCGTATTTAAGGGCGTGTAGCTATGATCAGTCTATGTTTAGTACTGAAGATGACAACGTTGTTGTTGAAACACGTATTTACTAAAATAATAAAGTAAATTTTTTGTGGACTTGGGTTTTTTTATTTATTAGTATATAAAATATCCACAAGAACTCTTCTTATAAAATTAAGCTGTAGATTGTTAATATTTTGTAGGAAAATAATTATCATTATTTCTTATGTCCAAAGTGAATAAAATGTGATGACACAAAAATATAGAATGGTGGATGGTAACGTGAATGACAAATTAAACGATCTTTCTACCGTTGATATGATGCTACACAGGCATACGTAGATAAATATATTTCAAAACAAAAATGTTGAATTACAATTTGTTATAAACTATATATTATTTAAAGTACATGTCACGTACAGATTCACATATATTTTTGCCCAATAATAATTATGTAGGTAAATAAAAATATATTTAATTATTTTAGTATTTCAATTATGAAAACTTTAAAGTAACATACCTTGCTTGCCATAATCACTAGGACCTTTTTCCTTTTTTACCTTAGGCATATTATAAAATTGTTTCTATTACAAAACTAAAAAAAAATTCCTAAAATTGTAAAAGCATAAAAAAATTGGTCGCGTCCACGTGAATATTATCAATTTTGATAATCAATGAACTGATCGGCATCGCTATGATTTAAGATAATATACAGCGGCTAAACGGGTTACTACTACTTTTTCCAATTTACACATTATCCAATGTTTAACTGTCCCTTAGGACAATTCATAGATATAACTCTATGGGACAATTAGTTAATTACACTCATGAGGAATTATGTGTAATGTAACGAAATATTTTTTTTATAAAAACTACATAAAAAAAAAAAAATGTGTAATGTCAATTATTTTATTATTTTATTTTGGAAGATTTTGTCCAATTTTATTTTACGTTAAACTGATATTGAAATATTGGCCATTTGTTAATTAATATACGAGAGCTTCGCAGCAGTAGATTTTTGGCATCCACAAACGCGCTTACAGTGGAGTAATGCGGAATTACTATTATGAATATTTGACTGATTCTAACATCACAAATTATACAAAATATTTTGTGATTATAGAATGTTTTCCAAAATATTTGATTTTTCTTTTGGTATGAATACTATGAGGTACAACTACATTGGGGTAAAATACTAAAATATGTTGACAAATATTATTAAATATGTCGGGATTCAATACTTTTAGCATTCACAATTTAACTGTGAGTTTATGACTGTCAAAGTGTTCAATGTTAATTACTTTTTTCAAATATAATATTTGTATACATATTTTTTATGGTTATATATACGAGTATATACACATACTCGTATTCGTATATAATATTTTTATTATTAAAATTGTTTATTTAATTATTGAATATGGTGCCAAAGTGTTGTGTACCTTGTTGTGGTCAAAAAAAAATGGTCAAAGGACTAAGCATGTTCAAGTAAACTATACAATTTTTTCATTTTTAAAAAATATAGTAATGTATAAAAAATATTTTTAGAATACCTTCTGGCGATCTAAAAAGAGCTATACAATTGATTGGGGTCATTGGCTTAGTAAATATCGAACCAGAAAAAAAGAATTTTGTATATGAGCATCATTTTTCTAATAATGACTATAATCAAGAAGGGATTGATGTAAATGTGAAAAATTGATGCTAACTGCTGTACCTAGTTTATTTCTGATGGTAAGTATTGAATATAATATAATTCAATGAATTGATATAAGATAATATAAAAATGTTTAAATTGAATATATTTATTTAAAGAAACAAGAAGTTAATGTTCATGAAACATCAATAGATGATGTTATCGAGCAGTCAATTGATTTTGGGGTGATTTGACTATATTAAGAAATAGAACCAATTCTATTTTTTTTTTCCAAAATTATTTTATTTTTAAATTGTCTGATCATTTTTTAATGGAAATGAATGCAAGTAATATAGATGTAGATATAGTTAATATGTCAATGAGAACTAAAACATTTTAATTTTTGCAGATTAATGATAATATAGAGTCACGTAATCTATTAAAATCATTCACACCAATAGTTTCTCAAGTAAAACACAAAATATATTTAAATTATAATATATACAATAGGTAACAAAATTTAAAACTTAAATACTAATGAAAAATCATGGTAAATGTAGTTATTGTGATAAAAATGAGAAACTTAAAAAGCCAAACAATATTATGGGAAGAAAATAGCAAAAATTGTAGAAAAATCAAAATACTTAGGGATTTGCACATATGATGTACCTGATTTGTCAATCAATTATATAGTTATACGTGAGTTAGAAATAATATAAATAAGTACGTATGATTAATATACATAACTTTATTTTTCTTACAGCTCCATTAATCAGACATAATACAAATTTAACACCAAAATCAAGAGCACTAAAGGCATTCAGAGGTTCACTGTTTTTGTTTGAAATGTCATAAATAGCCATGAAGGTAAATATTGTTGCATAGACACTAAGTAAGAACTTAAAAACAGCAAAGCGCCATCTGAATTTATACAGATTATTGATTAATGGATTGACATTCTAAATTCTAGAAGTCCTCATGGTTGTTGGATTGGTTGTCCAATAAAAAGCATAAATATACAAAAAAAAAAATTTTAAATAAAGTAATAATATATATATATGTTACCGTTAAAGTATAAAATCGGGTATTTTATAAATTAACATATTAATTTAGTTAAAGTATATACATTAAAATAAAATAAATACTCTATTTAGGAAATATATAAAATAACTAGTTATTTTATATAATTTTAGAATGAAAGCCGATAAAGTGTATAACATCATTAACTAGTTAAAATAGGTAAATGGTAAAACAATATTGTTATTATTTTCCAACAAAATACATTTGGTTACCATTATAAAAAAAATATGTATTATTATATATTTATATTATATATTTAATAATTAAATCTATTTATTGTTACAAGATTGACTAGTGACATTTAGAGTTACATAAATCACCATTTTTCTGACAAATACATCAATATGTGGTACATTTAGTTATGAAAATAAAAATATCTAATAACACATATGCTACTTGTTTGGCCCTTTTTGAAGTTAAGGGTTAAAATATAAATCTTTGTTAAGTGATCTTAATATACGCATATAAATTTATAATCACCATCTGGTTGTGATTGAATGTCCTAACTTATCTTTAATTTTAAATCATTTAAATTATCTTTCCATTCATACCTGTTTTCGATAATGGAAATGACAACCAATCGATACGGACGACACAAATCAGTTTACATGCATTTAGCAATAACTCATTTAATTTTAATAATTTTCAATGTATATGATATATCTAAAAACTATCGGAGAATTTATGAAATAACTAGTTAAATTATAAATTACATGATTTAACATATCATTTAAATTAAAGTATTGCAATTTATAATCCCTATCTAATTTATAGAATGTATTAAATTTTCAAATTATATATAATTAGTTGTTAATATTATTTATTTATTACTTTCAAATAATAAGAATAAAACATGAATAACTTATTCGTAATCATAGCCATTAATGTAAAAATGAATAATTCTAAACTGTAAGTCATTGTTCAATATTACTATTACAGTAATTAAAAATGATTTTAAAATTGTTATCACTGTTTTATCAATGAAATTTATGACAGTCTCTTAAAATATAGGAACTTTTTTGTAATTTACTAACCATCCATTTCAACAAACCATAGTCTATGTACATTTTATATTTAATAGAGCAATAGTCCAATATTTTTTTTTTATTTTTAGATTCTGAGCGTAGCAAAGAATGTATTGGTTTTACAATGATGTCTTTTTTTTTTTTAAGTATGAAGACAATGGTTCATCATTGAATTTCAAATTCTAATTAAAATTAAACACTATTATTTACACACCTGTATCCTATGTGGCAGGAGTATCTTTATATTTTATTATATATATTTTTTTTTTGCAAGTGTGGAGATATAATTTATATTAAATGATATTTTAAGTTAGGTTTTTTATAAAATTATGTTGACTATCCATTAATATTCCTTACATAGGCCATAATGTATTACTGAATTATTACAGTAATTCTATTTATACAATAATATAAGTAAATAAAAAGAATAAATATTAATAAATAAATTATATTTTTATGTTACAGTTTGTATGTCTCGCATTTTGGATAATGTTTACTTACATTGGGATATTATATTTTAAATAATGATGATGATAATGCTCGGTGTTTTATTATTTAACGAGTCATTATAAATATAAATTTAATCATTTATTCAAAAACTGTTAGTTTTATTCTAACGGTTACTAAATGGTTACAAAACCAAGAAAGACACAAACAGATGCAAAATTTTTTAGCCCTATCGTTCTTCTATATCATATGTACAAACTACTGAAAAGAATAATGTTAAACAGAGTCATGCTGATAAAAGACAAAAAATTGATCCATGGACAAGCAGGTTTTCAACCAGGAAAGAGCTGCATAAGTCAGGTATTACAACTAACATAGTACATAGAGGATGGGTTTGAAACAAAAAAAAAATCACAAGAGCTGTTTTTGTATTTGTAGATCTTGGTGCAATTTATTACGCAATAAACTTCAGGAAACTGAAACGAAAAGTGTACGAATTAACATTAGAGTAGTATAGAGTCAGTAGGTGCATTCATAGCGTAACTAATGCCATAAACCTTAAAATTTTAAGACACTGGGTATGTTTTCCAATGACAGCAACTGAAAGATTTAATGCACGTGAGAAGTTTTCAAATGCCTCACAACCATTTGAAGGTGCTATTGGTGCTATTTGCACGCATATGAATATAATTGCTCCTAAAGATCATGAAGAAGCTTATATGAATCATCATGGAAACCACTCTCTCAATGTTCAATTGGTATGTGTAGAACCATAATAATTTAAAAATAAAAATGATGAATTTAATTTAATTTTAGATTGTAGATCCTGATTTGAAAATACTTAATATAAATGCCAGATTTCCAGGAGCAAGGAATGATTCTTACATATGGAGTACTTCTCCTATTCGCAGAGCAATGGAATTCCATTATGATCGGGGTGAAAGACAAACATGGTTGATAGGTACTTAAAATATTTATGTTAAATAATTAATGATACTAACTATCAAATTATATTATAATATTTAAAACTTGTGATTATTTCAAGGCGATGCTGGTTATCCTCTGGAGCCTCTGCTTTTAACACCGCTCCCACATTATGGCGAAGGAACAAGACAGTATCACTACACCATTAAACACTGTAAAGCAAGAAACCCTATTGAGAGATTTTTTGGTGTCTTCAAAAGTATGTGGAGGTGTTTGTCATACCATGTGTTGATGTACCATCTGAAATGGAAGGGAAAATAGTGAATGCTTGTGCAGTTATTCATAACATGCGAATTCATTATTGTCTCCCTATTGAGCAGATTGATGGTTATATTCAAGAAGAACAAATGTATAATAATATTGGAAGAAATAATGATATATTAGAAATAAGAGGACCAAGAGCAGTTGCCATAAGAATTCAAAAACAATTAATGGCAAGCTGGTTTCCTGGTTATATTGATGGTGACCAATAAATTACATTTAAATCGGTTGTTTATGAAAATAAAAATGTTACTTCACCCCTTTCATAAATAACAGATTCATTTATATTTAATAATTTATTATTTATATAATATATTTAATATTTTAAGTGTTAATATAAGAATGAAAATTCAATAAATTACTTTTATGGTTAATTGGTTGAATAAATATTATATTATATATATATATATATTTCTTTTTATTATCGAGTACACAATTATTACACTGTATTTAACCAAATACTATAAGCCAAAATGTGTGGAATTATATATAATTATATATACATTAAAATATAATGTTGAATTAGGTATACAAGGAAATAATAACAGTTGATTAATACATTATAAATAAAAACAGAAATTATCAAATACAATAACAGGAGTTAAATATTTTTTTAAACCACTAATAACATTAAAAGTATAAATAACATTATAAAACTGAATAATAAGTCAAAATAAAGTATTAAATTAAAAAGTTAATATAAAATAAATATAATTAATTAATTTTTATATTTATAATTATCACAGAAATAAATAAATACTATAGGATATATTAAAGAATAATAGGATTAAGTATCTATATTTTTCACTTGACAATTACAATCATGATTGGGAATTTTGTCAATTAATTTTTTCATAACCAACAACATATTTTCTTCATTTTCAGCTATCTGATACAGCAAGTTGTGATATGAATTGACTAAGATTCTGTAAAAAGTCCAAAATACTAAATATATAAACAAATACATATATTATATATATATACAAAGCTGGACAAGTTAGTCATTTTTTTCAATTAGTTAAAATTGAGTTATATTAATATAAAAACTAACTTAATTAGATCATAAGTTAGTTTTTGAAATCTTTCAAATTTCTAACTAAGTTAATTAGAAGTTAATTTGGTGAAAATAGTAACTAATGTTAGAATAGAAGTTAAAGTTAGTTTTTAATTTCTTTTTTACTTTTAAAATTTTTTAAAAACATTTAAAGTAATTAATTTAAATTATTATAAAGTTTTACATAAATTATTTGATATCATTTAAATAATTGGTGCTGATTGATAAATTAAATTGAACAATTGATAAGTTGATTTTTTCAAGTCAAATTTCAATTTATTATAAATATAACCCGTATTATGGTGCGTGTGTGTGCATGGTTCTAAATCTAAAATAATCACATCATGTGTTGTGCATTTGTTTCAGCTAACTTGGTAAATGTTGCCCTAGCATCTTCTGATTGTTCTCAAATATTTTTGAATATAATATTAATAATTAATGATAAAATAAAGAAAAATAATAAACTATAAAATCATTAACTGTATTGTTTTGAGTAGTCAATTTTCTCTTGCGCATATTTATGGTTGGTGACAAGGATTTTTTAGAGCTAGCTTTTGGTGTATTTTATTAATATTGAAAAAAATTTACTGAATGACTGTTACATTTAAAATTTGTTTTAAAACAAGCACATCAATTTGTTTGACACTTTGTTTTATAACTGCTGTTTGAGAAACCTTGACCTTCTGATATTACACTTAAAGTTAATTCTTTTTGCTTATTAACTTCATCAACAGAAAATAATTTTGTTGAGGCACCTTGTAAATTACCAGAATTATATAATCCTTTGACTAAGCTATGTTGAGTTCCTATTTTTTACATGTCATTTTTTTATAACAATAACAGCAATTATGTTTGCATGATCAGAAGGTTCTTATGTCAACTTCTGGAATAGAAATTGTGATAGTCATTAATTTTAAAATCGGTCTCTTTCATTAAAATCACTGATAACTATAGGTTTAATTACCAACTTACGATTTGCACTTTTTTAGCAATGGCATGTTACAATAATAAATATCAAGTTTTTATTTTGCGTGTGTGAATCTTTATATTTTGTGAATTACTAAAATTTTAAAATGACATCTACTATTGGTCACCTATATGGACACATTATTAGGGATGAAGTGACATGTGTTACTCAATATACTCAACATTAAATCGTCATATATATATTCATCAAACGGTTAACCACTCAGAATTTTTTATTGACCCACAAACAGGAGCACATACTCAACAAATTGAAGGCCTTTGGAGAATTGTAAAATCCAAATACAATGTAAAAAAAAATGGGGCATCTCCTTTACTAGATAGACAACTTCAAGAAGAGTGACCAGCTGGTTGATTCTGTAACTCGATAATAACCATGGCTATCTTGTTCGCTGGCAGATCCGCAATTTAACAATCACATCAAAAAACTAGTATCAACTGATACGGTAATACGTGATAAACTGATAATGAACGTATGTGTACAAAAGTACGTTTTTCCGCCAATGAACTAATAATTTTGTATTTAATTATTGATTGTTAATTTATTACTATTTATTTATAAAGAAGAGTATAGTACTTGCATATAAAAATTAGAATGAACAATACAAAAACATTAAAAGCTATAAAAAAACTCGTACAATATTCAATTCAACGTAAGGGATTTGACAGTATTCTCGATAAAGTATTACTTTTATTTATTTTAAATTATTTTGTAAATAATACATTATATAATTAATATCCGTTTAATATATTCTAATTTCAAGTTATTACGATTGTAGGTATAATTAATTTTAAATAATAAGAATAACTAATACGGTATTAATAATTAGATGCTGTATTAATTAAATAGTTTAATTTCAATACCCATCTTTATTATATTGTTAGTAGTTAACAATATTACAAATTATATTAATTTTTACTTCCACTAGGTAAATATCGTATCAGCTAGTGATGGTAAATGTACAGCTGAGATGACAGTTCTAAAAGAGCATACTAATTCATATGGTACACTTCACGGAGGATTTACCGCTTTTGCTGTAGATACAATTTCTAGTATGGCTATATTGACTCATCCAAAAGTGGTGCATAATTTAGAGAATATACCTAACAGTGGCGTTTCGGTTGACATTCATGTTTCGTATGTATTTGAACAAATAATTAAAATTTAATACTTAAAGTGAAGTATGGACTTAAATATTGTTTATACTTTGTTTATTATATACCTAGACATACACCAGTTTTGCCCCAATAACTATTGATTAATTACATATTTATAAATTTGATTTTTCGATTCTATATTCAATTCATATATAAACAAGTACAATAGGATCTCGATAATCCAAACGAGATTGGGGAAAGGGGTCATTCGGATTAGCTTTAACTTAAAAAAAACATCAATTTTATTGTAATTTAAATTATGAAATTAATTTTTATCTGTATTAATCATGAAGAAATTCGTAATTTAAAAAGATAATGAATACGAAAAATTATTATAATTATAAATTATATATATGATAATTACAATATTATGTATATATATATATATATATATATATATATATATGTCATAGTCACTTTGTGAAATCGTTCATTACATGAAAAGTTGACCACTTCATGAATTGAAAACGTCTTTTTTCCACTTCGTGAAATAATAAAATAATTCATGAAATGGACAATACATTTTTATATTGTGTAATTTATTTCACTATATGGTTAACCAATTCATGAAGAAACATAGGTAATGGTCCAATACGCGACCTACACTCTGATTTACAGTCCAATACATGACCTACCCACTGATTTACGGTCCAATATGCGACCTACATCATAAATATAAAATACATTTATAAACAAACATATACATACAAATTTCATACATTTTTTATTCCACTTTTCAGTGTCGTCAATAACTATATTGTTTCAGTCAGTTGTGAAACGTTATTTTCATATCGGCCAAAATGTCATCAAAAATGCTTGTTGGATTTTGACATAATCTCCACCACTCTTCTTGAAGTTGTCTATCTAGTAAAGGAGATGCCCCATTTTTTTTTTACATTGTATTTGGATTTTACAATTCTCCAAAGGCCTTCAATTTGTTGAGTATGTGCTCCTGTTTGTGGGTCAATAAAAAATTCTGAGTGGTTAACCGTTTGATGAATATATATATGACGATTTAATGTTGAGTATATTGAGTAACACATGTCACTTCATCCCTAATAATGTGTCCATATAGGTGACCAATAGTAGATGTCATTTTAAAATTTTAGTAATTCACAAAATATAAAGATTCACACACGCAAAATAAAAACTTGATATTTATTATTGTAACATGCCATTGCTAAAAAAGTGCAAATCGTAAGTTGGTAATTAAACCTATAGTTATCAGTGATTTTAATGAAGGAGACCGATTTTAAAATTAATGACTCTATCACAATTTCTATTCCAGAAGTTGACATAAGAACCTTCTGATCATGCAAACATAATTGCTGTTATTGTTATAAAAAAATGACATGTACAAAATAGGAACTCAACATAGCTTAGTCAAAGGATTATATAATTCTGGTAATTTACAAGGCGCCTCAACAAAATTATTTTCTGTTGATGAAGTTAATAAACAAAAAGAATTAACTTTAAGTGTAATATCAGAAGGTCAAGGTTTCTCAAACAGCACTTATAAAACAAAGTGTCAAACAAATTGATGTGCTTGTTTTAAACAAATTTTAAATGTAACAGTCATTCAGTAAATTTTTTTCAATATTAATAAAATAAATATAATTAAATATTTTGCTATAATAATATGAGTATAACTGATTTTTTTTAATTGATAATAATAAAAGTATATTATAATTTATTGCTTTTTTTAAAAAAAAAAAAACTTACTCGTATAATAATATATATTAAATATTACATTTAAAAGATAATTAGAATCTTGTAGTAAAATTGTATATGTATGTTTGTTTCTACAAAAATAGTACATATTTTATCAGTAATATACTTGTATTAATAATATATAATATTATGATTTGTTCGGTATATTTTATAACATTTTACTTCGCATAATTCATTCAATATTTTCTAGAATATGTTTCTTCACAAACTGGTTAACCATATAGTGAAATTAATTACACAATATAAAAATGTACTGTCCATTTCATGAATTATTTTATTATTTCACGAAATGGAAAAAAGACATTTTCATTTCATGAAGTGGTCAACTTTTCATGAAATAGACGAGTGGCTACGACATATATATATAATTATGTATGTATATACAGCCAGTTAATATATATATTTTATTACATAATAGGATCCTTATTATTTAATATATTGATTTATTTACTTTTTTTTTTTTTGTACACTGATTCCTATTTGGTGATTAAATTTACATTTTTTGACATTTCAATACCTTCTCTTATATTTAATTCTTGATTAATCAAAATAAAAGTAAATTTTTGTGGATTTGGGTTTTTATTTAAGTATATTATCCACAAGTTAATTACTTCAACAATAAATATTAATATTTATATTATCTATATTAATTTACAATATGTTTAAACAAATACTTTACATACATATGTATTTGTAATTATTATTATGTTGCGTTACTATTATTAACATGTCTGTAATACGATTTTACATGTACATAATTTTTTTTTTTTAGATATTTAGCTGCTGCTAAAATTGGAGATCAAGTTATTATTAATGCTGAAACTATTAAGTTGGGTAAAACTTTGGCCTTTTTAAAAGTGGAATTAATTAGAAAAAATGATGAAACTATATTGGCACAAGGAACACATACCAAGTTTGTAGGATGAATTACAATATACAATATTATCATATGTAGTGTTATTTATATAAAATGAATGTAGTTTGTTTTAAAATATATACATTTTATAGTTATCAATAATGAATAAAAGTATTTATTGTAGATTTTTACAGAACTCCAAATCTCAACTAGAAAATATATTAAATTATATACCCATGCATTATTTGAAATTGATGGAAATTATTATTTAAGAACTTTTGATGTCTTTATATCCAAGATGAAAATTTATAATATATCAAAATAGATAATATTTATTTTTAATTTTAAAAAATGTGGTTAGAATGTTACATACAAAAATACTGATATTGTAACATATTTTAATATTCTATAAAGATTTCTGTTTTTAAAATCTAAAATTTATTAAACATAAAAAAATAAAAAACTAGAAGTTGACAAATACTGGTGGTTAGAGCTTTCAAATATAATTTGTTATTTATCATAATTCATGAATGTTCAAAAACCATATTATGTAGAAAACTCATATAAATATGTAGGAAAATATTTAAATAATCGCAAATATTATATTAATTTTTTAATAATTAATATATAGTACTGTGGTGATATAATTTAATTAATGTAAAATGTGTGTTATTACTTATTATTGTTACCTATTGTAGTTATTAAATATATATAAAGTGATTTATTTTATAATTAATTTTAATTGTACATATTCATTATATAATAAAGATATCTGTGCCGCTAACACACCCGAGAAACATAATACTATATAGTCAGTAGGAGGGAGTAAGCCGGAAAAACACGGAGAGTGGATGGTTGTTGGTGTTTGGTGGCCGAACAAGGCACAAGTCGAAAGAGACGATATTATATAAGAGTGGAATATATATATATGTGTATATTTTTTATATCATACATTGTATATCAAATATGGATTGTTCGATTTATACATAATATATTTAAATGTTAAATAGAGTGAATGATTTAAATATATTATACATTCGGGTAACTACTTAATAATAATAGTGGTAAATAGAAGAGGACTCACAGGACAGTCACGAGATAACCAGGGGACAACCACAGCAGCATCACAACTACAGTTGGATGGAGGAATATACGAGGGCATTGTTGGCGGTACAGCGTATAGAATTATAAAACGGTAATCGATTGATATTATTGTACGGGAATAGTAAAGATAAAGAAAAAAAATGTAAAATATTAATTAATAATAATAAAACATATATATTTTGAATTTAAAATAAAGTTTGTTAATAAAAAAAACTCCTCAGTACCTATCTAATTAAAATAAAATTTATTAATAAATAACCAACATAATTTTATCTTTGTTTATAATATTTGTTTATTTTTTCTTTTGTTTAACTTTTAGAATATTTGAATATAAGTGTTAAACTGTAATACTTGTTTAAGCATAGACAAAAAGCATAAACAATATTATTATATAGCTGTGTTGATTAGGCCAACACTGATATAGTTTAAACTTATATGTAATTAATAGGGCTCGGATTTTAATGCAATTGCATCTTTTTTTTGGAATGCTTAACACGATGCTTTCCAAGCTATAAATGTGTTTTGAGAACTCGTTATTCTAATAACGAATATTTTTTGCATTTTTTGATGTTTTTGATTTTTTATGGCATATTTTAAAATTTATTGTGCATTTTTTATAGTTTTATATCATTTTTACCTATTTCTTGAAAAAATTTATTATATTAATATTAAAATATTTGTATAATTTTGTACTATTTATTCATTATTATTTTATTAACCATTAATTTAATCAGCCAATTAAAATACTATACATGCGTGCCCAACCTTAATAATACTGATTAGTCAATTAGGTATACACAATTTTATTTGGGTATCTCCTTATTGTACGATTGTCAATTACATTTTGATTTATAAAAATTTATTAGCTGACAACTGCTGATTCAAATTTGAAAATATCAAAGAAATTCTTATTGTTCAATGTAGGTAATATTTTTAATACTAAAGTTACAAGTAGAAACTAAGGCAATGGAGATCAAAGAATGAATATTATATAATATAATAACATATAATAAAATAAAATAAAGTTCTAAAAATTTATATAATTCAAATAAAAATATACATAAAAACAATACAAATATCATTGTAAAACCAATACATTCTTTGCTTCATTCAGAATCTAAAATTGGTCATTTATAATAATGTCATAAAAATTTGTATATAATTGTAATATGTATGTCAAAAATAATGTTAATAAATCGAACATAAAAATTTTAAATTGGTAATATACTAATATATGTAAAAAAAATATAATAGGTATTTCTGTAAAAATTCAATGTTAATGTATAAAATCAAATAGGTATAATGTCTTAAAAATGTATGTAGGTATATTGTATAATTAAATAATGTTTATGTAAATAAATAGAGGTAATATATAATATGTAATATATACAAAAAAAAATATAATAATAATAATAATAATAATAATAGGTAAAAAAATAATGTTAATGTATAAAATAAAATATGTCATAAAAATCTGTTTATAATTGTAATTTTATGTAAAAAATAGTGTCAATAATAAATCTGATATAAATAATAAATCATATATAAAAATTGGTCATAAAACTAAAAAAATATAATTATAATAGTATTAAAAAGTACATTCATTGTGATTATTCTAATTTTTCGTTATTAATAATGATGCACTTATAATATTACTTTGATTTTGATCAGGTATTTTTAAAATAGATTTATCTTGTACTGTATGTTTTTTTTTTAGTTGAATGAAATTGACGTT